>VUYV01000017.1:7942874-8220281 GCA_008711295.1 Anarhynchus alexandrinus | reverse complement strand
AGGCACTGGCACAGGTTGCCCAGAGAGGTTGTTGAGGCCCCATCCCTGGAGGTGTTCAAGGCCAGGCTGGATGTGGCCTTGGGCAACCTGGTGTAGTGGGAGGTGTCCCTGCCTATGGCAGGGGGGTTGGAACTCGATGATCTTCAAGGTCCTTTCCAACCTAAACCATTCTATGATTCTATGATTCTATGATATCACTGTCAGGTTGTGGACGGTGTAAATTGGAATTCCAGGTCCATTTTTTTTGGCTTATGAATCTAAGCTAGTTCAGAAAGTATGGCATGATTTTCATTGTGGTATTTATTTGAGATAGTGTTACGTATTTTGCCTGACATTGTAAGCTTTTCTAAAGATCCACCAAAAGAGGGAAGAGTGAAATTCTGCATCTGTAGGACATTTCAAGTAGTGTAGTACTCCTTCATTATTACATAAAGTACTAGAGTTTTTGTATATGTGGATTAGTATACAATTGTAAAACATCTGCAAGCATTCAGATTCTCTTTTATTCAAGAGGAAAATACCATCTTTTGCATGGAAGATGGCATAGATCTTTAACGTTTCTGGTTTAAGTGATGAGGTAATGCTGCTTACATTACTGGTACTTAGCAAGCATTATTTGAAGCAATTAAAATATATTGTTCCAATTTGTTAATATTTTTAGATAGATACAGTAGCACTTCTGGTGGAAAAAAAACGCCATGGTTCCTTTCCTGCAGAAGTATTGACTACAATTTTACTGTTTAAACTGAGGTAAAAATTCAATAGCAGTCTTTCAATGCACTTTTCCTGTTGCAAATTTAATGGAATTAAAAAAAATCATTGGCTATTATTAAAGATTCTACGGGGTAAATTTATATTATATTTCCTGTGTAAATAAAATTTTCCCCCATTTCTAATTTTTCTGTTGCAAATTTAACACAATGTATATGTGAATATAGAAAAATGTTGGCTGCTGTTAAAGATTCTGTGTGGTAAATATGTATTAAATTTCCAATCTATGTCCAGGTTTTTTTCCATTTCTAATTTTTCTTTTTTTCAATTTCTCATATGTGACATCTTGTCAGTATTTTGCACTCACCTAGATTGTTCTTCTCTTAGCAGAATACGTTGACAGCATTTTGAGAAATGCTGCTTTTAAGATGCAATTTCTCAGTTGATTTTTTTGTGAACAATTGTGTTTTGGATACCATGATTTTTGAAGGTTTCATTGTAAAGGCTATATTTTTGTTGTTCTTGCAAAATTCTCATCTTTTCATCTGGTCTATCACATTACCAGCTGTCCCATGTCTATCCATGGTAGTACCTCAAAGGTTGTTCTGATCTACCCATCCTGTTTGGTAGAGCAGATGTTGGATTTGGATGAGACTGGTTTCTGCTCCTTTCGAAGGAAAGCACTGATATAAACTTCTGCTTGTCTCAGTGGGGTGCTAACTCAGGTCTATCTGCTTTACTCAGCTGTTGATTTTCACAAAATATGAGGAAAAAAAGTCATACTGTTGACCTTTTTGCTCTTTGCCAAATGTAGTTGAAATTTGCTGGGTAGTTTGAATACTTATGAGAATTGGAGGAGGATTCTTGCAGACAGATAATATATTCATATAGCCTTAATTCCTTAGTAAATCACTGCTAGAGATGGTTTCTTTTAGAACAATTTGTCTTCAATATTTATGTGCTTGTGCAGGACTTTCAATCTTCAAGAACTTTCCCAGTAAGTTAAATGCTTGTGTTGTACAAGTGTGCTGATGTTAGTTTCAGATGAATCAAGCAGGACCAGCTTTACCCTTCTGCTGAGCATTCATGGTTTCTCAGCTGCTACTACTACAAAGCAGGAAAATGGTGAGATTGTGAATTCTTTGGACAGTACAGTAGTTGAGTGTTTCATTCTGCTAAAAGATGTAGCTACAGAACAGTAAATACAAACAACTTTTTTTTTAATTAGAAAAAGTGAGCCTTCTGAAATATTTTGCTTTTTGCACATGTTCACTGATACTGTCCGCCTTATTCATGCTAATTATTCTCCACATGCCTTGGACTTAAAGCAGCATTTTCCAGTGAGAGTGACTTTAGAGGTGGGCCTGTGAACTTTCTCCCTCCTGCTTTCTCAGGCAGCTTTCCAGATTGCCATGGAGAAGAGCCTAGGGTTGTCATAGCCTCTTTTCAGGCACAGTTTGGCCTGTTTTTTGGAATTGTTCTCAACCTCCTCAAAAGGCGGTCTTGCTTCGTGATTTTGCATGTGGTTCTGGTTTCTTCAGAAATGTCTTCTCTTGAATTCAGGTGCTATAAAGTGCTCCTTTTCTTGAACATGTTTTTGATTTTAGAGAGAATTACTGTTAAATCCTGTCTCTTGTGGACTTTGTTATCTGATTTGATTACCATGTTGACATCTTTAGTAATACTTCTCAAATCCATGCTTTTACTTGTTTGCGTGATAACTATAAATATATCTTCAGTTTTGGATTTCTGGTTTATGAAATAGTAGACTTTTTTTTAAAAGCTCCAACAGAACTTTTTAAGTATTTGGATAAGTGTTTCCCTGTAGCACAAATGCAGAAAAAGATCAGAAACTTTGAAATTGCAAATTGTGAGAGACTGCAAGATAAATACCTAGAAGTTCATCTCTAGAAGAACTTGTTTAAATTTTTGCAATTCAGTGCTGAAACTGTTGAATGATGTGCATCCTTCCTACCTGCTGGTCTGCCTATACCTTGTGCATGGGGTTGTGGGCTGTTCTGGCAGGGCGTTAAAGGCGGGTGAAGTCCGTGCTGCCGGTGGTGATGTCGGTTCCTCCTGCGGGGGCGGTCCCTGTATTGGGACATCCCATCTCCAGGAGATGTCGCTGTCCCATTGCCAGACGCCGCCATCGCTCCCTGGTGAGCCCTTGGAGATCCTCCAGCTCCTGTCACATAAGGCAGTGTACACTTGCATCTGCACCGATTTCTTAAATTTTATTGTTTGGTGGTTTGGTTTTTTTTATTGCTCTTTGCCAGTTTTGCTTATAACAACCTTCTGTATTTGAGGTGTTCATCCTCACGAGACTGTTTCTTTTCCTTCCTTTGTTTTGCTTGTAATGGCAAAAGCTTAATTACAGCATTTTATTTATAGTCGGTAATGACTTGAATGCTTGCTGCTCTTGGAATATGCATATGATTAATAATTATAATTATGAAAAAATGATTAAGGCAAGGGGCCTTGTGAGCTCACAGACATGATAAATGAAATAATATAATGGAACTTTTTCTTTTCTTTACAAAGCGGTTTTTTTCAGTGCTTTTTGTTATCCGTGAAAGTGAGTTACTGTACAAGCTACATTTAAATGACATTAGATTTCTTAATTGTATTAATAGTAGCTTGCAAGTTTTAGAAACTGCTTAGGTATGCCTGTATGTGTGGAAATTATATACTGTGGTTTTGCGTTGAAAAAAAAAAAAAAAAAAGACCACAGAAACTTATTTCCTTAAAATGTCATCCAGTGGTGTTAGATTAATAACTGAAATAGTTCCCTGCAGGAAAAACTTTACTATTGCAGAAATCTTTGTAAACTTTACCCAAAATGTTTTTAAGCATAGTTTAATTTTATGTAAAAAAAACCTTAAACCCTAAGTCTTGATAAAAAATAATTTAAATGTGATTTCTGAGTACTCTAAATTACCTTTGAAAATAAGACCTAGTGTACAGTTCTGAGTCACCAGTGAAACAATAATTTTCCTCCCTTCTGTACTATGCTTAGAATAAGTTTTTGTTTTAGGAAATAGTGAGTACTTGTGTTCTATACAGAAGGGAAAAAAGTGAAAACTAGAATGCTGTAAATGGTCAATCTTAGGGTAAATCCGACCTCTTTTTTTTATTATTTTGAGATGAATATTTAGTACTTGTCTAGATGAGTGTAAAAGCTGTGTTGTAGGGAGCTTTAGGCATCATTTTAAGTCTCACTATATAAAACTAGTAGGTTAGTATCTGTGCCTGAGGTCAGACAACAGAAAGTGGTTGTGTTAGTGTGTTTAATCTTCTTAGTTTCCAGCCACTAGACTTCATTGAGATGTGATGATTGCATGCAAGCTTGTAAACCGTTGCAAAGTTGGGTAAAACAGTTTCATCTAAACGACCTTGCATGATAACTTAAGTCTTTTTGTGTACAAGCAACAGCTTTCTAGGTGCTATCATTAAAGGCAAGTTGACTTTTTTTTTTCTGATTGTATAATCTATAAATACCAACAAAGCATTTTAAAAGCAGTTTGACTACATGGGACATATGAAGTTTGAAGCAGTGGAGAAGTGATATGGTACTGTAACTTGTAGTCTTAAGCTGATAGAGGTCACTTAAAAGGAAGTATAAAGATAGTGTAAAGCTTCACTTGAATGAAAGTTAACCTTTGGAGCTTAGAATTTATCCTTTTTACTAGTTTTCCTTGCATTTTTGAAGACTTTATCAATATATTTTTCATTCAAAGGTATAATTTTCAAAGGATCCATATTTTTAAGTGTAACTATAGGACTTGCTTGTAGAAAAGATTTGTAGTAGAAAAGGATTATTGCATTTGCAAAACAGCTGTTATCTGGTACCATGATTGTCTTATACTGGGCACCTTTTTGTCATTCTCCATTAGTTAGTATACATGGGCAAAGTAATACTCGAGTCAGTCGCCGCAGTGATAACTGTGTAATAACTATCTAATAACAATCAGTTTATAGCTTGTACAGTTTTTCCTTATTTTTGTAATATATCTGGGTACCTTACTCCCTGAATGTTCTCTTTTCCCATTTGTGTTTACAAAGATCACATCAAAACCTAAGGTTAAAAGGTGTAATAAATATTTCTCTGTTTCACTGCTTCTTTTCCAGTATCTTTGAGATAGTGGAAAAACAAGGGATGTCCTCTTGATAGTTTATCAAACTGAAATACATCAGTTTCAAGGAAATTGTGTATAAAAGTAATCTTCAGTCAAACACAGATGTACTAAGGGAATGATAATTTTAACTTCTGTGTCTAGCAACAGTGAGAAAATAATTCTAAAATAAATTAATAGTTGTTTTTTATTGAAAATTAAATAATATTCTAATAAATATATCCTGACAGTGCTCTTTCTGAAGAAGAAAAAACTACGTTGCGTGCTGGACTTATCACCAACTTTAATGAGCCAGTGAATCAGGTTGGTGGTGAACGATTATTACTCTCCCAGCAAATGCTTGTATTGGTATATAATTTGGTTTCTCTCTTTACAAAGTGTTTAATAACAATAACAATAAAGTTGACAAGTTGCAATTTATTGATGCCTTTCAGAAGGATCTTTATGTTAAAGTAAGATCTTTTTCTGTAGATCATAGTTCAACACTTTGTCTCTTTGGGTTTTTTTTTTTTTGTTGCAGTGGCAGTTTATGTTGTCCCTTGCTGTTTATATAAACATTTGCTGAAATGGTTCAGGGAATGGATGTAGCTCAAAAATAACCTTCTCTCCCTGCGTGATTTTTCTTTTTTCAGCTGTATGTGTTCTCTGATCTGACTCCCAGTATGGCCATACAAGGAAGTGTGGTGGTGGTGTAGCAGGAATGAGCTGTTGAGAATGCTGCTGCATAAATCCACCTAAGCAGTATTGCTGTCACATATCTAATCGCAGCGTTAATGAATTTATATAGACATAATAAAGCTTCAGTATGATGTGTCTCGCCTTACATAAAGTGACTAATTTTAAGCTACTATTTTGATTAGAATAAGGGTTTATTGTTAAATTGAGAGCTAATGTTAGGGGCTCAAAACATGCATATGCTAGATGAATCAGTCTTCCTTCTGCTAGCTTATTCTTGCTCATATAAGTATGACATTCTGCAAGGAAGTATTTGCTAATATTTTAAACTGGGTCTTAAAGCACTTTTTCAAGAAAATATAGACATGATTTGCAAAAGAAACAAACTTCCATTCTGCAGACAGTTCAATTTCAACTTTTCGGGATTCCTCAATGAGATTAATGTTATTTGTAGGATTAAAGCAATGTATCAAAATCAGAGTAACTTAGTCTTTGTAGAAGACCTTTGTTCAATGATAATTTTGACTAGAATTTTAAGTTTTTATTTCAAATGCAATTTTTTAAAATGCAGGTAGACATAGAAAATAAATTTATAGTACAGGTATATGACCAAATATTACTTTTTTCTTTATTTCAACCAAAAAGAACTATGAAGTATATCATATTGGACCATAAAGTGTGTGTCATTTTTTGCTACTATTGGGTAGTATAAAATTTGTCAAATATTTCATTTTGAAGTGCTTGCATAGTATTTAAATTTCTAAAAACCTAATGTTAACTGGATTGTATGCAGAAGAATTCAAACCTTTTATCAATAATTTTTCCATGCCTCCATTAGTATTTAATGATAGCGTGCTAAAACAGTAGTATAATTTATAGTTATAAATTCCACTGTTGATGAACTCTTCTGAACTGCTGAGACTGTAGTTGCAGGCTGAGGTTGGAACCTCTTTAACAGATGTCTTAAAGACTAGTGGCTTGCTTTATGTATTTATTTGTGTGTCCTTATGATGCTTTTGGGATGTAGTCTTTTAAGATGTGGAGGATTTTTTTTTTATTTTATACCAGCAGCCTGCTCCTAAATGATTGCCCAAACAATTGTTGTGATATTGAAGTACATTCAGAGTCCATCTGCCTTTCTCCCCCGTTTGCCAATATGTGTTGTAGCTATCTTGAGGTTTCCTTTCAGAGGCACCTTTCAGTTAGTCCCCATTCTGCTTGATATGCCTGAATTGTGATATGTTGTGTTCCTGATGAGTGCTCTTTTCCAGTCACGAATACTTCATAACATAGTTGCTATCTGCTTGTGCTCTTGGGATCACTGAAGGTAGAAAAATTATGACCCTTGTATGTTTAAAAAGAAGAAAAAAAAACCCCAAAATTTAAGAATTGGACATAGTATTGAGATGTGATGATACGAGCTGACTTCCAGGGTAGGGGAAAAAGAAAAACAGAACATACCATATGTTTGGAGCGTAATTTCCATGCCCTCTGAAGATATTTAGCATATGGAGGGAACAGAGGAACAAAATACTTCTTGAAATGTATGACAGCAGATTGTTTTTTTCACTTAAAAAGCCCGTCCACAAGGAAAAAGTACTGTTAGCATCCCTGGAGAGGTTGCTTCTTGTATCACATATGGAGAAGAGTTTATTTGCTCACTCCTGCCAATCAACATCACTTGATCTGAAAATAAGTAAGACTCCCAGCTCTTCCTTGCAAACCTTCGTGTCTGTTTTCTGAAGCAATTAATTCTCCCTCAACAAGTGGGTAAGAATGAATATTGTAGGAAGTGTTGTGGGGTGGTCAGGCATCAGACGAAATAGCTAAGGAAGCAGTAAAGGAGGGCATGGCTATTCCCTCTTATGCATATAAGTTCCTTGCATTGTTTTTGATAGCATAAGAAGCTGACTTCTTCCCTAGGCTGGAAGTGTGTTGGTAGTTGTAAGGGTATGTTGAAGGTGAGAGCATCTACTTCATTAAGGTTGTCCAACTAAGGATCTTTTCAGTGAAAGTGGGATAAGAATGGGGAAACAAGAACATGAAGTTTTTGGCTATTTGTGGTGGGGTTATGAGGGACTATACAAAATTTATGAAGGAATGTTTAGGGGAAGGGAGCAGCGAGGTGGGGAATAGACAGAGGGTGTAAAAAGGGACAGTTATGTGTTAAACCATGGCTGGTTAGTACCAGCATCTGAATAAACCCTGCACCTAATCACCACCGTCTGTCCTGTCTTCTGATTTAATCCCTTGACTATCTTCCTGTGTACTCTCACTCTGTTCATTGTGTGCGCTTGCTGCAAGGACTAGGTGCCAGCTACTGGCAAGACTGGTGTGAGTGGGGTTTTGTGCCAGCAGCCCAAGTCAGACAGTGGTGCCGCTGGCCTGTGGTGTGAGGATCTGGAGCAAGTGAGAGTCTCAGCTTCAGCCCCTGGGACAGGACCGCGGCTCACAGGCACGTGTGCCTGCAGGGAGGGAACATCTCTGTCTAAAACCTAAAACTCGGGTATAGCAGAAAGAAGGGTCGTATGTATTCAGCAGTCTATGTTTGTTTGTAGAAAGCAACAGAAAACATCACTAAGTAAAAAGTGGTTCCCAAATAGCCTATTTCTTCATTTATGTGGTTTCTGGAACAAATAAATTTAGTGGTCTTTGTATAAAATTTAAACAAGGTAGCCAGCTTAGCATTTTATGTAAATGTTTACTATAAACATAAAATGGAAAACTTCTTTTTTCTCCACATTTATTTGCATTCAACAAACTTTAAGTAGTTTGAGAAAAACCACACAATTCTAGTAATTCACACTAGTTTGTTGTTGTGGTTGGTTGGTTGTTTTTTGGGTTTTTTTTGTTCAGGTTTTATTTGGCTGTTAATTTCTGCATTATGCATTTCCTAAATGATCTGACTTTCTGGTACCTGTGTTTCATTTTGCTTTTTTGCAGATAGCAACTCAGATCTCTGTACTGATTGCGAAAGTTGCCAGGGTGGACTGCCCAAGGCAATGGCCGGAACTTATACCCACTCTGCTAGAATCTGTGAAAGTCCAGGATGATCTTCGACAACACAGAGCACTACTTACCTTTTATCACGTTACAAAGACCCTGGCATCCAAACGGCTTGCTGCAGATAGGAAACTTTTTTATGATGTAAGTAGTGCGATGCAATATTGTGGAGCATGCAAACCATGTACTTCATGTGCTTGCTACTTCCCGTGGTTAGCTGGCCGTGCGCTAATGGCAGATACGTTGGCTTTAATGTCTGCCTTTGAAACAGGAGGGCTCTTGCTTTGGGTATATGTACAATATGAAATAACTGGAAGTCAGTTTCTAGGTGAAATGTTTTTGAGGTTGTTATTAATATTGCATGCAGCTTGAGTGTTATTATAATAACTTGTGTTAAGAAGCAGAGCTTCATTTGCAGAACAGTATTTGCACATCAGCCTTATGTCATCATGCTCTACAGCAGATCTCATTTTGTATGACTTTCCAGTGGTTTTGAAAGTGTGTTTTGGATTCACAAGTCAATATAGTCTTCAAAAAATACTGGCGTTTAGGCTTCCATACCACAGCATTTTTGGCTTTTATCATCAGTGGCAGTGTGTTTGATAGGGTTTTTTGCAGATCAGCGTCTTTCTCCAGGTGAATTAAAAGGCAAGATGTGAATGCCAATGCCAAATCTTTTCTCATGCAGCTTACATTCTCCGTTGTAAGAATCCACTGATTAGAACACAGCTGTTGCATCTCCAATCCCATTTGTAGTTATGCAATGGTGTAGTACAGTTAACTGAATTTAGTGAGTTAAACATCTTTCACAAACATGTTACATTAGAATCTTCAAAATTTTATTTTATTCCTCCATTTTAAACAAAAGTATTGTAGTGCAGATAATAAAGAATCTTTCTGAAGGTTTACCTATTTATCTATGTATTAAAAAAAATTCTGGCAGTGTAATTAAGGTGAAATTCTATTCGTCAGAAGTCTGAGGAACTGAATGCTGGCTCTTGTAATAGGACACGACTGAAATGATGATGTGTTCCTATGAGATGTGTGTGTAGAGTGTTTTCTCTCTCTGCCATGTATAGGTATGGATGAATATAATCTCTGTATAGGAAATACTTGTTTATATTTTGAAATTTATTAGCCCATTATATGTGATCTCGATAATTGAACAATGCAGGTTTTGCTATATTCACAGATATTAATTGCAAAGCAATAAAGCAAGCAAGATAATGACTTCTTTTCTAGAGCTCTCCTAAATCAAGATGTTGCTTTTACTGCCTGGTTATGCACCTGAAAATACAGTTAATGCTCAAGCAGATAGCAAAAAGATCAAAACCCAAGCCCCACATTCATAAAATAGCCGAATCCATACCATCTCAATAGAGGGACAGAAAGGAATTTATAAGTCGTAAGGTCCAGCATTTGTTGTTAAAGTTGTCATGTCCAACAGTGCCTTTGCTGTATTTCCACCATCTTACCAGGTTCAAAAAAGAGCTCAGTTACCTTCAGTCATTTTTGTGTTTCCAAGAAACTCATGAAATTTGTATGAACCTTTTTCCTTATGGAATGCAATTTTTCCGGCATGGTATTTTCTTTGTATAGTCTTAATTCATAAAGTGAGACAACTTCAGACATGTGAAGAAAAGGCTTATAACAATTCTTTTTAGATTTCTGAGGCAGTTCTTGTCAAAAATATAATTGAAATTTCATTTTAATAAGCATACTCTTTAAGCTTTTTTTTTTTATGCTTAAATGTAGTTTTTAACTTGTGGATATGTTCAGTATCCAAAGTTCCTCTATCATCCGATTTGACATGAATGAAAAATTTCAGTGCATCCAGTTTCACTGTGTTGGGAACACTGTGTAAACAATTTTTTGAACTTTAGGTGGGAAAAGGAAATTTTCTGAATATCTGACACTATAGGGTTCACATTTAAGGATCCCTTCTTTTTTAAATAATGGCAAAATTGAACAACTTTGAAATCTGCTGCTTGCCTCTCCTGGGAAAGGGATTTCCCATCTATTGGGTGGCATGTGACTTCTCTTAGACAGTCAAAAAACCTTTCTTGTGGAATGTAGCCGTTTGAAGCTAGAAGTTCTAAAAACTAAAGTAACAGATTGCAAATGTTCATGATACTTTCAAATAAGTGGTTACAGTTTCAACATTCGTTTTTAGTACAGCTTTGGAAACACTTGATAAATTTTTCATGTAATATGGTTCTTGAAGGTTACAAGGTCATGCTTATAGATGAGGCATCCCTTACTGAACTCTGTTGCCTGAGGTTTAAAAAGAAAAAAATTTACAGATTGTGATACACTAACTTGTAAATGCAGCTTATTTATAACTTCATCTTTCCGGAGAATAATACAGTTATGATTGTAATTACATTAACGATCTTCAAGGTAGAATTGACTGCTTTAGTACAAATAGAAAAATGTAATATCTGGTTATATACCATTGGTGAAACGTTTATAAATATATACTTTCTGTTGAGCCTATTTTTCTGGACTTAGTCTATTAAATGAGGATGGTCTTCCTTGGAAGTAGAACCAGTGAGTTTTATTTTTCTATCTAATAAAAGTGAGCTACTATTTTAGGAAGAAATAGATTGTATGTGTTAAAACCTGTAGTATTTGGATTTTTTTAAAATAATAGCACATAGCCATATAGCACATTGGAGAAGTGATACCATGAATTTACTGCAAAAAAGCGAAAATATCTGTTACAGTTTTTTTCCCCTAATTTATTTGACATTAAGCTTTCAAGTCTTCCTGTTGCTGCTTTGGAGATCGCTGAATCTTTGAAATGTGGTCATAAATAGAAATCTTGACTAGTAATCCTCATGATGATTGGCAGCCTATGAAATCCAACATTGAACAGGTCTGCCATCTTTGCTTTTACTGTTGCTGTTCATCAGAAACAGTTTTCATTTATGAAGCTATTTCATATTTATTGTTTAGCTTGGGTATCTTTTTACCACCACCATCACACTTTGCCTCTTTTACAGACTAGAAGAATTTAAGGCAGCCTAGCCCCTTGACTAGATCTTTAGGTCCTGCAGTAGTAGAAATTATAATTGCTAGTTGAATGACCTCAAATGTAAAAATGTGGTGGGTCCTTCTGATGGATAGTGTGTATTTGTGGTTCTGCCACTCCAATTTTTAATAAAGAAATTATTGTTTTAAATGTGTTTTTTTTAGTACTATGGTACAATGATCTGGTGACAAACAAATGGGTTTCTCTGGAGTATATTCTATTATTAGGACTATTATTACTGCTTTGGGTTGGTTTTTTTTTGTTTTCTTGTGGGTTTTTTTTTTCATCTGAGTTGTTACTGCTTACCATTACAGTTAGTATTGTGTATTCTATTTGAGACACCCACCCAATACCTAAAGTCAACCTCCGAAACATGAGTAGGTAGTAACTATTGATGATATGCAGTGATGTGTTTTTGCAACTCCGTGAACGCATCATTGAATAATTATCAAGAGTTTCTACTGTCTCGCCTTTAGTCAGTCAAAGGAACCAAATAAACAGGTCATATGTGCTTTTGATTACATTGATATAACGTGTAGCAGACTAAGCCCAGCTTCTTCCTTAACTATGAAGCTGTCAAGTGCTACCATAACTGAATGAGAAATTTTTTATCTTCTGTTTATACTTCAGATGTCTTTCCCAGGTAAGCACTGTTTGGAAATTGTAATGTCAATTAAGTCTGAGATTTGTTCAGTGCTAGCTGATTAGAAGCTATTTGTCATTCTACATTTTAAATAATTTGAGGCAAAACATCAGGGTTTGCAGCTGTCAAAAAAAAAAAAAATAATAAGGCATTGTGTAGGCATTGTTCAATACTCTTTTTATTAGAGATAGGCAAGTAACTGCAAGTAACTGTCCCTGAGTGAGCTGACTCAGATATTAACTATGCTGTAAGATGAACAGCTAAAGTCTTGTGGGAGAGGAAGTGATGAAGAGAGCTGAAAGTTTTTTGAAGCCTCATACTGTATTATAGACCTGTGGCTGTATTTAATGAAAATCGGATAAGAAAGGAGGCCTATATAGTTATCTTTAAAGTGGCAGAGTCATAGACAAAGTAGCTAAGGAAGCAGGTGAGTCTATCATAACATCCTCAAATTAAGTCAAGATATTTTTCTGGAAAACATGTTTGGATCAGTACAACAACAAAGCAAGTGAAACTCTGTGGCTCATGATATACACGAAAATGGATTAACTAACTTTAATGCTCTAAACTGGCCTTTAAAATTTAGGAATTTATTATGTTATAGCCAAATTCAGGAAATCATATCTGTTGTTGGTCTTTCTTCCTTTTGCAGCTTGCATCGGGTATTTATAGCTTTGCATGTTCCTTGTGGAATCATCATACTGATACGTTCCTACAGCAAGTTTGTACAGGGAATGAAGCTGCAGCCGCAAATTCACTAGAAAGAACCTTGTTGTCATTGAAAGGTAATAATACAGAATGATATTAAATATAAGCAATAAGTTTCTTCAAATAAGTTTCTTCACAGTGAATGAGTGACTTCTTTGGTAAAGAGTTAGGATTCTCTAAGTAAGCCGTGCCCATTCGGAAAAACAGTAATCTTGGTTTATTTTACCTGTACCTTTAGCAAGGCAGAAGGAGGATTGTTCATACAGAAGGGGGAGAAGGTACTCTTATTTCTTAGTATGTACCATTCTGATATGCATATTGTAAGAAGTCAGAGTGTAGGAGGTGGGAAAGTGGAGGACAAAACAGGATGCTTTTTTACATGAGTTGTAATTTAGGCTTGCATCTGTCTGTCTTTAGGCACTTAACTGAGGAAGCTGAGCTATGAATTTTGTTGTGTTAAGTTCACCTTGTGTTCAGTGAAGAGATAGCCTTAGCAGTCAGTTTAGGTTTTAGGTTGATGCTCAAGTACTTATCAGTGGGATGAATACATATACTTACTGTACTTTGCTGCTTTGAAGAATTGAGGTGTTTGTGTACGGTGCTTGCAATGTAGATGATGCCAGTCTTGAATTGTTTCAGGTGCAGCATGCAGCTTCTCTGCGTTACTGGCAGTGACAAACCTGAGAAAACTCATAAGGTGGCTTATGGGCGCTAGTTGACTGTACTTGGCCCTTTTCCTGCTGTAGAACCTTTCAGAGGTTGAATACTTCACAGCTTTTGCAGAATTCTTGATTCAGTAATGAAGAGTTCTCTTCATTATCTTACACACAATGTACTGAATTTTAAAGTAATTTAAGATTAGATTCATGTTGGGTATGGTTGAGTTATCCAAAGGCCCAAAATTAAATGTGTTTTTTAAGATGGAGAATTGGAAGAATGGCACAGCAACTCTAACTGTAATTGTGTTCTGAAATCTGTTGGAACAAGGGCTAAGAAATATCTACACAATTAACTTTTTTTTTCCCCCCCCTAGTGCTTCGTAAACTGACAGTCCATGGATTTGTAGAACCTCACTGGAGTGTAGAGGTGATGGTAAGTGACATGTACCTGTTTCCTAGTTCTAGATTAGAAATCTTTTGTGATGATTTCAGGTGTTGTTAGATCTATGTTTAAAAATCGTTGAAAGGCACACATTTGTGTTATGTAAAGGAAGATCAAGCAACACACTCTCAAAGTTGTCCTCCCATCAGTTAAGAATTATCAGATCCTAGATGGATCCTAAACTGTGACACCAATGGCATGAAGTTTAAAAAAAGAAAAGGTAGGGTGTTTTCGCTTAATGATGCATGTAATGGCATATCTGTCCTATCAAATTCTATTGACAGAATTTGTCTCATTGAGATGAAATCCTGTGGTATGCAGCGCATCTTGGGGGGGGGGGGGGGGGGGGTGGGGAGAAAGAAGAAAGAAACCCAAGCATGTTGCTTAAGCCCAGACACTGTCTGCTTTGGAGGAATTGGGTACCTACGACCTACATCCTAAACTAGGAAGTTGAGAACAGGAAAGAACTGGATAAGCCAATTGTAAAGCATATGTCTATATTTACCTATATCTACTTCTATTAGAGATGCTACGCTGTTTGTGTGATACTAATAAGGTCATTTTTCATAGTCTGGGCAGTCTGCTAGCTAGCTAATTGTGTGTTTCATGAGGAAATTGTTTGTCCAAGGTAATCAATTAGTTCAGTTAAAAGTGATAAGGTGATGTCTGAGCTAGTAACACATCTGAACTGACTTCTGTTTGACTCAACTTTCTTCTCATAATGCAGTGCAAAATAAGCTTAATCTTTAAAAGACGCATATGCTTTTATATCTTTCAGAGTTTTTTACATGCAGTGTTTGAACGGCTAAAACAGTTTCTGGAGTGTAGTAAGTATCTGGAAGTTTTTCCTTGTATTGGTTGTTAAATATTAGAAGCTGGATGAAAACATAATACAGTTTAGTGCATCATCAGTAATCATTTAAGTGGAAGGTATTTTGTGTAAGTGCAAAACTGTTATTTTAAATGCTGCTGAAACGGTCAGAAAAGACTTCATTTAAAATGTGTTTTTATATGAACAGACTAAAATCCCACCAAAATTATACTTGGTGTAATAATGGCAATTGACAAAAAAATAATTAAGCCATAGATTGACAAAGTATATGTATTAAAATGAGCAGATGCTACTGAAACTGAGATCATAATGAGTTTTCTTCTTTGGGAGAGTTTTATGTTTTTTCTTTTTTCCTGGAGTTTGCCATGTATTTTGGTAAGTGTCAAATTGGAAA
This sequence comes from Anarhynchus alexandrinus, assembly GCA_008711295.1. NCBI lineage: Eukaryota > Metazoa > Chordata > Aves > Charadriiformes > Charadriidae > Anarhynchus > Anarhynchus alexandrinus. The sequence continues at coordinate 8,205,047 of VUYV01000017.1, read as the reverse complement.
TAAAGACCATATTCAGTGGTATGTACTTTATAACTGGAAGAGGAGTAGTCTGAGACAGGCAACCACAGGTTAATGCAGGCAACAGAAATATAAGCATAATTGGCAGTTGTTACTGCTTTTGCAGGGAAGTTACCTGAAGCAAGCAAAAAGGAGATGTTTGACAAGTGTTGCTCAGTGCTAGCTGAACTTGCTTCTCTTTTCTTGCGTGTATACATGTAGTAGACCTGGTGCAAGCCATTGATTCATTAGAAACCTGTCAGGTCATTCTTTTAGGATTCAGCAACGCTGTTTTGGAGAATGGATGTTTAAACTGAGTAGAAAGAATTTTTTGATATAAGTGAAAGAGAGTACTTGGCTCAGGAGCCTGTAATTAAGTGAGAAGGACTGATTTGGGCTCTGAGCCTCCTTTCTAGAAAAGATGGAAATTGCCACTGTGTTCAATGCCAAAATAAAATACCTTTTTTTCTCTTCTAAAATGCAGACTTCTTTGCATGCAACTGTTCGCCCCTTCTACTGTACCGTAGTCATGCTTTTGCTGGCCTGATGGTTCCCTAGCTTTGATAGACTGATTTGAAGGCCATCCCATCCTGAAGCTTGGTGGTTATCATAGTCCCCTAGAATATTAGGACTGTGGGTTTTGAATGTCCTAAGATAAGAACTGAGCTGAAGCTTCTCATTTCCACTTTTCTAATCAATAAGTTTTGTAAAATCAGGTACGACTACCTTACAAGATTAGTGTTTACATTTATTATATCCTGGTTTTTGCCTGTATGCTTTCATTATGGCTCTTTTTGTTTTTCTCTTTTTTTATAAAAGCTTTGTCTGTTTTATGTAAATTCAGAATGTTCTCCAGTGTCCATAACCAATTATTTTTAAGGTGGAGTTTCTAGAAAAGCACATAATCTCTGAACTACAGATAAAACAAGTTGTTCTCTCATGTTAATTTTTTAAAACTTAGTTATCCAGAAAGGATAGTCTGAAAAACTGATAGTCGTTAAATATCTGATTTACCAGGTAGAAGTATAAGAGCAGAAAATGTATGCAGAGATCGTCTAGAAAAGACTATAATTCTGTTCACTAAAGTGGTAAGTGAATTCTCCATTCAGTTACTGAATAGTTTACCATTCTGGGGGAGCAGTCCTGTTCTGATATGTATGTGCCTTAAAGCCAATAGGTTTCAGATCTTTTGAAGAAAGGGAAGGTACTGCAACTTAGAAATTCTTTGTTATGAAATATATTTTTGAAATTTTTTTTAGAAGGATGTCTGTTTGCGTATGCTAACATACATTGCAGGAGCGAAGAATACATTTCCTTAGATCAAACAAATCAAATGCATTCCAGAAGTAAATTATTTAGCTGGGATTTTGCTCAAGGAATTCTCTAAGTTTTGCTAAAATGTTGGTAACAGCACTGATGAATAAAGAAGAAATAAACTTTTCATTCTGTCTTTTGTAAGTAGTTGGATTGCTATTTCTAAGGCCCTGTTAGTTCTATTGAATAACTGGCCACTTCTGGTTTATTGAAAGCAAATTAACAAAAAACTCTCTTACCCTCTGTGACTTCAGTGTTATATAATATGTTTGGAATTGTCAGCTAATTCTGTGCAACCATTAACTGCGTATATTATCAGAAGGTAATTTTAGCATTGTCACTTGTTCTGTTTTTAAAAGATACAAAACCTACAGAATTCCTATTGTTTTCAGATTCTATTTTGGGGCCATGGATCATATTTAAATATTCACCCTAATTATCAGAAGTGGGAGGCACCTGTTGGCTTCACCAAAATTGAACTGAAGGTGCTCTGACCCAACATTTTTAGTCTTTGTTATAGTACTTCGTACTTTGAACTAAGAAGCCAAGTATGTGAGGCATGAGCATCTTTTTTCATAGACCTGAAGAGACAATACACTTTATTAATAGATAATCTACCACCTGTAGAAATTCATATGCAAGAATTTAGGTTTAGGCATTTTTGCAGTAGGAGAGGAGATTAAAGGAATTGACCAGTGCATTCTAGACCGTTAGTTGGAAAAGCTAAGCTGAAGAAGCAAGTTCTTGTACTGCAGTGGACAGAGAGAAAAAAGAATAAGAAGGTATTTCCCTCATGCCTCTTTTACTTACAATAATTCTAATAGGGATGAATTATGTGCTGAAATGTTCAGGTTTTTAAGTGTGGCTGATACGTTTTGTATACTGTGTTGCTCTCAAGCTGGTCTAGTTGAAAATGGATATTGTTCCTTAAAAAAAAAAAAGTAATTTTGAACACGAATCAAGAATTTCAGGGCAAAATAGTGTCTCGTTAACCATTAATACTGATCTCTTCCTAATTTTCTGTCTGTGTTCAGTTTTCTTTTCTATAATATTAAATAAATTGGCACTTGTTTTTGATAAATAGTTTATGAAAGCATTTAATAAGACTTGCACAAAAAGTAATTTGATTTCTCTTTCTTGGTCTTCTACTTCCTTATTTTTTAGCTCTTGGACTTCCTGGATCAACATCCTTTTTCATTCACCTCTTTGATTCAGAGGTCATTGGAGTTTGCTGTAAGCTATGTTTTCACAGATGCTGGTGAAGGAATTGTATTTGAGCGGTTTATTGTACAGTGCATGAATCTCATTAAGATGATTGTAAAAAACTATGCTTACAAGCCATCCAAAAATATTGAAGGTACTGCTGCTATTTACTTACATTTTTTTATATCTTGAGAAACATTTTGCTAGTTTTTCCCAACAGTAAAACTCCTTTAAGACATTCTTTTGAAGCACTTGATGTTTTGCTAGTTAGTAATTTATGCTTCTGTCTCTATATTGACAATTCTTACTTTGATGGTTAAAGTATTAATATATATAGACATTGACTTGCTAAAGTAATTTTAAATACAGAAGGAGCAAGAATATCTTTTCTTTGTTGATTGTTTTAGTTTTCATTGAACTAATTTTAAAAAGTATTGAGGTATGGAATTTGGTTTATTTTCATCAAATGGTTTGATGCATCTTTCCCTTGAGCAATTTTTGATAAAATGGGTTATTTGCTGTAATTAAGTAATACCAGTAGTCTGAGATACAGAAACATAGTGAATTTGACATGCAGTTGAATAAAAAGCAGTTTATATACTCTGCTTTGTAGGACTGTGTTTCATTCTGAATCTTCATATAATGCTTTATGCATGGATAATGAAAAGTGGAATTGAACTATATTAAAGAAAAAAACAATCTTGCACATTAGTTTGTCATTTGACAATGGCTAGGTAATAATTAGCATTCTCTTTCCAAATTTGGAAAAAAAAATCTTAAATACTGGTTTTATAATACATTAAAATGTCCTAAATGCACTGATTATTAACAGAAATTTCTACTTGTAAAAGTTCATAGTTGTGTTTGAGTTTTTGAAATAGAAATGTGGCCACTTGAGACAAGAAGAATATAGCATGTTCTGATAAAAGCTATAGCACTTGGCTTTTTGAGAACTGGGTGATTAAAAAAAAATTTAAAGAGAATTTATTTTTCTTAATTTCTGACTGACATATAGAGTTTGTGTTGCATAGCATTCAGTATTTGGATTTATTGGTGCTTTCTTTAACCAATACTAACTCCTAAAAAAACCCCAAGTAATTTTTAAGATTGTATTTGGATAAGCTTTCTGAATAGGTATGAATTAATCTTTCTTCGAGTTCTCTGTGTTTTTAAATTCAATAATGCTAAATGAAAAAAAAATAAATACCAAAAGCAGCAAGTAAACAGTTTTTCTTTTCATCTACACAGTAGCTGAAAAGCATTATAAATACTTTTTGAAGCCCTAACGACCCTTCACTCTAATTGTGCTGTAAGAGAACTCTCTTTAAAGTAAATGGATGTGGGAGTTTAACTTAAAAAAAGTACCACCTGAAAGTCTGCCATGAAAATGTATTTTTTCTTTTTTTTTCTCTGAGAATGAGAATTTCTTATCTATTAATTTCTTTCTAATTTTACAAGACTATTGTTTGATCATTAAGCCACTTAATTGTAATGTGGAATTTTCTATGTTTTATTTCAGACAGCAGTCCTGAAACTCTTGAAGCACATAAGATAAAGACAGCGTTTTTCACATATCCAACACTAATGGAAATATGTAGGAGATTAGTCACTCACTATTTCCTGCTGACAAATGAAGAATTAACCATGTGGGAAGAGGACCCAGAAAGCTTCAGTAAGAAATGTGTTGTAGACTTGGTTGCAGTTTATTTCAATATTGGTATAAGAGTTTTATATCTGCATCGCCTCTACAAATTGCTTACTGCAATATTGTCTGTTTTATTTTCTGTCTCTAGGGATTGTTTTCATAACAAGAGATTTCTCAGTGGTCTGGTACACACATATCTAAATATTAAACTTATTTGAACCATAGTTCATAATAACAATGCTAATAATATTTTTTTTCTTTTCTTTGTGAAATAATAGCTGTAGAAGAGACAGGAGGAGATTCTTGGAAGTACAGTCTCAGAGTAAGTGTTTCAGTTTGACAGAAAACCAGTATTTCTGGATGCATTTCTTGATAGTGTTCTAACTGAGAGATGATATTAGGTAGAAAGATAAGCTTGTGGTTTTCAAAAGAAATCTTTAGTTAAGGAAATTTTATTAGAATAAGTATAAATTAACTTTGTTCCTTTATCAATGTTCAAATGTGCTGAGATACGCTGGAAACTATGCACTTTGTATTTTAGGTGGGAGGGAAAAGGGAATGTGCTTCAGCGTTTGTGATGTGTCGTATCTAATGGTGATTAAACCCAATAGGAGTTGTCTCTTTAAACTGGTAACTGATATTATCATTTATGACTTTGTTAGTAGACATGATGAATGAAGGAAGTTTAAGTTTAAGATGCATCTATATTAGCATTTTAGTTCAGATCAAAAGTACACCGTTGTAGTGAATCTCCCAATTATTACTGCTGTGGTTTGCTTTGCCGAGAGAACTCAAAGTTTATGTGCTGGGTTACTTTTCATTTTAAAACTAAAAAAACCCAACCATGTGCATCTAGTGTGTTCCACGTGCAAATGGGTATTCAGTCCAGATGACTCAACTAGAGCTAATCCAAAAAGAAACCATAACATACCTACATTGTGGTCACTGGCTCCTCAACACCAGCTATTTCACTCCACAGATGCATTGCTCTTCTACCGCAGAACTGGCTGATACAGCCATCAAACTCTTGCTAGAGTTAAGCATTACTGTATACTAGGAAGAGTAGTATTTCATGTAATACTGGTTTTGCTGCAGTATATTGTATTTTAAATTATGACCTCTGGTGGGTGGTATTCAGCACTTAAGATTTTAGCATAAAATGTGTTTTAGTTGTCTTTATTTTGATGGATTCTAAAATAGATCTTTTAATTTTTCAGCCATGCACGGAAGTTCTTTTTATTGATATTTTCCATGAATATAATCAGACTCTTACGCCTGTGCTTTTAGAAATGGTTCACGGTCTACAAGGTAAGTTTTTAAAAAATAAAGGAACTGTAAAATGTAGAATTCTTTACATTTGCTTTTGTCAATTGTTAAACGATTTTACCTTGTGATATCTAATTTTATATAGTGCATTCAGTTTGTACTTGAAAGGAAAAAAATTAACATTATTTCTAAACCTACCATAGGAAAATGCGATGTGCATCTAGGAAGAGGAAATCCTAAGGGGGTCATTTCTACTTTCGGGAGATTTCAGGCTTTCTTGAGAATGGTCAACAAGTTTAGTAAATTCTGTAGGTTGTTTTTATTGGGAACTTCCTGTTCAAATGTTGCATGGCAGTTTATGGTAATTCTGCCATGTCTTTGCAGAAATCCTGGGGAAAAAAAAAACTTAAAAAAAAAAAATTTCAAGTTATGCTGTCATTTTGGAGAGTCTAGAGGACTTTCCAAATCTGAAGAGTCTCTTAAAAAAATTAGTGTTTTTTTTGTATGAAGACTGAAGTCTTTGTAGACTGAGGAATGATTCAGGTTTTCTTTCTGTCGTGTCCTGTCCTATGATTCGTTGTCCCCAAACTAAGTTTTATAGTGGCCATGAAAGATAGTGAGTGGTAGCTGCCGCTTTGTTTTCCCCGGCATTTCAGCTTAGCTTGTTTCTTCAGTTTGTATCTTACCTGATTAAAAATATTTTATGTTCAGATTTATCAGAATGGATCAGTAGATTCTATTAAATAGAAATAAATACTAATTTTCTGAGGGTGGTTTCTGACTTCACAGAATCTTTTCATAGAACACTTTGTGTACAGAAGTTTCAGGATGGCTTGCTGTGCTGTGATACTGGGAGTGGTAAAAGGTTCCTTACTACAGAGTTCACAGTTATTTTGTTTTCAAAGAACTATGGAAGTTAATACTTCCATGTTAAAATGTACATGTACACTTTTTTTTTGTCATGAAGCCCTTAGTAGCCATTTCTGGATGTTTTCAACTTGGGAGTTACTGTTGAAGTACTAGATGATATTAAGAATTCATTAATTCATATGACTTTGGAAAATCGTTGCTTACACATTGTAAGTACACATGGACACATATATACAGGAACTCGGTCTAGGACTTTGTTGGAAATGGTACCGTGTGGTTGACAGTCTTCAGCAATTTGCAGGTTTTGAGTCTGTTCATTTAAAATACATGCTTCTGACTTATTTGCATGTTGATGTTAAAAATGTTCAGCTCTGAAGAAGTCAGTCGAAAACAGACTGTGAAAGCAGAGGTTTGATTTTTAGTATATTTACTGAAGAAATTTTTTAAACTTAAATAAGCTTGTGAATGAAACAATAATAGTGAAGCAGTCTTAATTCACAACATACTTATTTAAAGTGTATATAGTGTAAAGTTGCTTGTGGTCTTTGTTTTAGTTATGCTTTGTTTCTTTATTTTAACTTTGTCTTGTAGTATCTACCAACGTGGAAGATACCAGTGCTATACTGATTAAAGATGCAGGTAAATTAGATTTTACTTTACCTTTGAAGTAACAGAGCAGCTTTTGTGTATGTGCTTAACTTCTTAAAATTTATATGAAAAATTTGCAAGATATTTGTTTTAAGACATCTGGAAAGTAGGACCTAAATCCTACTAAATCCTTTGACTTGATGTCAGTCTTCAGTTTTCAAAATACTTATGTAAAAATATGGTGCCTTTTTCAGCTTTTTTGTGAAACAAACCATTAGACAATCTCATCCACTGTCCTGTCTTGTCTTCTCTACAAATAAATGAGCTGCAGTGCTTCCATGGAGGTACTCTGTCCATTTTAGAAGTAAGGAGATTTTATGGCAAAAGAAAAGAATTGTCTAAGACTTACAATGGAAACATTTTTGATGTTAGAATAAGATCTCCATTGTTCTTACGACTTTTAACTATTTTCAAGGGCCTGAATGTTGTTCTGTAGTTCCACTCTTTTACCATAATTTCTTCCAGAGTTCCCTTTGCCACAGTCTGATAATACCTTTCTTCGGAAAGATAAGCTTTAGTTTTGTTTTCTGTATTATGTTTCTATTTATTCTTTCATTATATTATTTAATATTAAAAATCAAACATTTAAGCAGACAATAAGCATAACTGTTGTTTTTCCCCAGTGTATAATGCGGTTGGACTCGCTGCTTATGAACTATTTGATAGTGTGGATTTTGATCAGTGGTTTAAAAATCAACTATTAGCAGAACTACAGGTTTCTCATAACAGGTAAACACCTTGGTTTGTTACGCCTTCATCACTTAAATATGAACTGTTGATACAAATCTGGTAAGACAATGTCTAATAATTTCAGACTAGAAAAACACTCAATATTTAAACAGATTCATTAAATAAACAGAGGTATGAAATATGTATAGATGACTGATACAATCACAGAAGTGACAGTGTTCCTGACAGTTTCTGTTTATGTTTAAATTAGTGTGGTGGACACTTCCAGGGTTCTGTAAAAAATATTACAAGTATTGCATGTATTTGAGTTGAGTAAACTTTCTCAGGACAACCATCTTTGCTCATTTGAAGAAAGATATTTAGGCCCCCTGAGAGCCCAGAGCCCTTTAGGCAGCAAAGTCCAGCTGAAATCTGTCCAAATAATCTCTTTAAAACTGTAGCTTAGACAAAATAGTGATTTGTTCTTCTCTACTAGTTTATATACAAGCCCTCTATCACTCTTCAGTTAATTTTGCCAGCAATAAAGTGGGGAAGTAAGGATTTGGGTTATGTTGTAAGGTGTGAATGATTACAGTCTCATTCTACATAAAGAATATTATATAGCCCATCTGCTGTAGGTTTTCCTTCTCACCAAGGTCCCCTTCACTTGGATGGCCTTCACGAGTACCCTTTTTTTTGTCTAGTGGATATCATAGAGTATTTTGAAAGGTCAGTTTTGGCCTTACAGTACAAACTGAGCTCTCCTTCTCTACACCCGACTAGAAGAGAGTGTTCCTCCCAATTCCTCAAACTGCCAGTCTTCCCCCAGGGGAAGGACAGTGACTGCCATTGGACATGCTAATCCTCATCGGATGAGTTCCAAATCACCGTTTGACTCTGAATAAGTATGTCCTATATTTCTCATCAGAGTCATTAGCAATGATGCTAACATCCTTTGAAGAATTTTACTATTTTTTTCCCCTCTACATTTGTAATTTATCTTACCAGACATAATTGTTATCTGAAATATAAAACAATTTGTTTGCTAATACCTGTAGGAGTTACTGTAAATTGTAAATGATTTTTCATAATGAATTGCTTGCCAGCTTTTTTTCACTTACAATTTCCAGTTAGAAACAGTTTATTTACAAATACAGTTCAATTTCCATTTCATGTAGAGTGGAAGATTCTGCTAAACTTACAAATGTTAAAATGCTTCTTTATATTACAATATACTTTTAAAAAAATGCATTATTTATTTTTGTGTGTGTAACCTTACTTCAGAGTCACAGAATAATTGCTACAGTTGTTTACCTGGTGTCTCCTAATGTTTTTATTCTTTTTCTCATTAGGCTTTTTTTTTTTTATGATCTCAACTTCACCTTGCTTTCTACCAGTGGCCAAGTACTCTGATGGTTAGGCTAAATGCCAGAAAAGCAGGAAAAAATAAGAGATCTTGCATATATGATTGGTCCTTTCTTGTGTTTGTGCCACGCCAGCACTGATCTCCAAATAAAGCTGCCTTGGTATTTGTAGCACATGCTGGCTTTGGCATTTGTATGCTATCCACCCATATAGCATAAGTAAAACTGACAAAAGTCTTCTGCAGTTGATATAGTTGTATTTACAGTAGGGAAGACACCTGGTCTAACCATTTGGTTGGGATTTGTGATATCCCAGGATGAAACTCCTATGGGGACAGAAGCTTGTAGTAGAAGTTGTCCAGAAGTTTGAAGTCTTATTTGCTTGAACTGCTTCTACTGCCAGCGTCATTGGAGACCACCATGGCAATAAGGGCAATGGTGTTAGTAGTTTGAGTGGAGTGCTGCTCTAACAACAGCTTCAGGAATACATATTCAGTTCAGATAAAGTAGATTGGAGGGTATGATCTGCTGTCCCACAGAATGTCGCATGGTGATAAGCATGCTTGTTCACAAACTGTTTCATGTTTGGGAACACAAACCTTTGTGTTGTCAGCAGTGACCATAGAGTTTGCTGTGTTTTTGTTTCCTTTCAATGTTTCATTGTCTGTTGATAGTGAGTCTGTCAACCATTGTTGTACCAATAGGAGATATATGGGATTAATGAAAAAATATTTTAAAAGACAGTTAGAAACATTGCATTGCCAAATCTATCACTTGCCATAATATTTAGTTTTGTACTGATTAAGGAGAAACTTTTCCATAATATGAAAATTGTTGTCTGAATACTATTTTTCACAATAATTCAGTCTTAAAACAACTTTTCCTGCTGAGAGAGGAAGGATCAATGTGACACTACTTTGGTATCAAGTAAGATACTTTTGACTTGAATGTCTGAATGCTGTTCAGACTGCTTAAAGCTACTGTCCTATGACTGTTGCGACAGAAGCTACCTTATTTTGGAATATTGTCACTTTTCCCATGTAGGCTTTAGGTCCAGCAGGCTCATCAGAGTGGGCTCTTGGCGTAAAAGCCAATGATGTTCTAAGAGGTGAGCTTTTCCCAGAAGTAGTGAATGTAGAAAAGGTAGGACCTCAAAAATGAGCACATATGAGCAGAAGAATTTCTAGGAACTTAAGTCCTTTTAAAAAAAAAAAACAAAACAACAAACCACAAAAAAACACCCAACACTCCCCACCCCCCAACTCTCTTCTCTACCAGGGAGAGAGAAAGAATATGAAGACACAGGTAGGATGTGTGGATTGTACAACAGATATCACCAGAGCTGAAAATCTTTGCTGTCAGCAGATGGTTATATGCTTATGTCATTTAAAACTTTTTTTTTATGTGATATTGTTTTGAAAACTATCCAACGCCAATCTCAAGAAAAAACTCTTAGTTTTTTAATATTCTGCTTTTTACAGAGTTATGTATCAGGCATGAGAAAAAGTTGTATCACCACAGCTTCTCAAATAAACAGAAGGACATGTTAGTAAGGCAATGTCTTGTCTAAGTCATGCTTCTGCATGGGTTGTTCATGCTCACCTACCATTTAATAAACCTCAGGCAACACTGGAATGTTATTCCTCATTAGCTTTGCTTTCCAGTCTGATGAACTGCTGTATACATGCTACTTCCACAACTTTCATGTTCTCTGAAGGTGTGCTCTGTTAATTATCTCATGGTTATGGGACTGTTTAATAAATCACATTTTAATAAATGTAAAGAAGCCTCAGTAACTTCAGTTTAAATTTGTCTTGGTGGTTTGTAAGGTAGAAGTTAATCAAATGAAAAACACATTTTGGATAACAAAGCCAAATAACTTGTTAGTTAAAATTCTGTGAAGAGAGTTCATCTTCCCTAACTTTATATGTCTAGAAGTTAAACATTTAAATCTGAGCTACTCTTCCTGATCAGCTTTTATAATCAATGTAGAAAAGTAGCACTTCTACGAAATGCTTTTCTCAGTCATTATGTTAGGCAGTTCAGCTCATTGTTGTTCTGGTTCTTACTTCTTCCTGTTGACTCTAAAGCTGTTTGATTTGTGCCTTTGCTGCCGCAGTGGTGCAAGATTAGATAATGTCATTTCTTTCTGAGAATAGTTTTAGACTTACATGCAATAGTCTGGCAGATGCCGTAATGCACTGCTTAAGTTTGCATTTTTAAATTGTATCTGACCTAAAATTTTAAGCATAAAAGGAATGTCAAAGAACTTGCTGGAAAGTATGGTGAAAGCAGTAGATGCCATGATGGCAGTAATAAATGCAAGATTTATTTTTAGTTTCTTTTATTGGTGTGCCATGTGCAGAAGAAACTGTATCTCTAGTGAGACCTTCAGGATTCAGTCATTTAGGATGAAAGTTATCTTTTTCAGACTGTTAGTGTTTCCTGAGTCTTCTGGTGAAGAATTTTGAAAAAGATTTCTGTACTAAAGTTCTAAAGTTGTTCATGACAAACTAATTATTTTAATAATTGTTTCGGGGAATAAAGTTTTCCTACTGATTCCTAGATTTCTTTTTCATCAAAGTATTCTAGAACAGCAAGTGTAATGAGTTAATGAGTACAATTTTTTTTCCCTGCTTTTAAAGATACAAACCAATACGCCGACGAGTAATTTGGCTGATTGGGCAGTGGATTTCTGTAAAATTCAAATCAGACTTGAGACCTATGTTATATGAGGCAATTCGTAACTTGCTTCAAGACCAGGACTTAGTGGTAAGTATAAATAAGTAATGTTTTGGATTACACGTTTGTTGTGTAAACACAGGCAAAATATAAATACCATACCTTGTGTAAACTTGATTGAGAATTTCCTAACATCACACCTTATGGTCTGTTGTGTTTTGCAAAAGGTAATCTGTTGGGAAGTTGTGGGGGTGTTTAATTGTGGAGATGCTGAACAGCAAGGTCAAAGACATGAAACGAGCCCTTAAGATGTTCTCTAGGTGATGGCTTTGGTGGGAAGATGAATGGCAATAGCAATGGTCTGGTTTTTGTAAGAAGGAAGTTGTGAAGTGTCTTCAGAGAAATAATTTATAAACAAACACTTTGTGTAGATCAAACAGCGTTGCTCTGTGACTAGTCCCTGCAGTATACAGTATTATTTAAGCATCTGCTGGAAGAACATGATAAATGACATTGGTTGCTAAGCTGGTTGGGTACAATTCCATGGTTTTAAGCTACAATTGCAGTTTACCAACAGGTGAGATTGAGTTGAAGAGCTGGTTTTGAGATAGTTTCTTTTGTTTTTATTTTTAAACAAACAGACCGAATAGCCAACAAATAAACCTAGCTAGTTTGTTGGTTAAATATTAGTAATTGGCAGTCATAATGGTTATTTCTGTGATTCCAGACAGCTTTAGCAGAGCAGGATGTGTTTCTGTGTCAATGTTGTGCCTGTTTTCACTTAATGTTTTCTGAGCATCTGAACATCTACCAGGGAAGAACATGCTAACTTGTTGAGTTTATTTGATTCTGCATTTTTTGGGTGACAGTGAGCCTTGAGATAATCCCAAGTTGAACTCCTTCTCTATTGCAAGAGTTTTTATCAGAGGCTAGATATCGTCTTGTTTAATTCTTTCTTGACTTTCATGAGGGTTTTGCCTGAGTATTTCCTCCAGGTGGTACCACTCTAGCAATGCCAAATAAACTGTAAAGAATACTAAAATGAAAGCAAGTGAAAATGTTTGAGTTGAACTAAATACGTTTCTTAGAGGATTACAGAAGACATAGAATGATTCAATTGCCAAAACAGCAACTGATTTGATATTGTCAGGTATTATGTTGATAATCAAAAAGTTTAATGGATATTTGTGTGATGCTTCTTTACTTTTGTCTTTCAGGTCCGTATCGAGACAGCTACGACACTGAAGTTAAATATCCTTTTATTGGCAAAGGTGTTTAGTTCTTAATTCAGAGTTACTAAAAAATAATTTTAAACTTACTACCAAATTCTTCACATTATAATTTTTGTGTATCCATGGAATATTTGCTTATTTGAGTCTTGTATCCACTTGCAATCTGTATTATTTTTCCTTAATGATTGTTTACCTGTAGATGATTTTGAGTTCAGAACTGACCAGTTCTTACCGGTAAGAGCATTTATGTGGGCGCATACTGATGAGCATAGCATTGTGTTTAGTACTATATGTACCATGTGTTACCAGATGCTAAGTTTCTTCATGCTAAGACAAATTGAATGCTGCCTTTAACAAATATGTTTCCGCACCAACGTGACTTTCCAACATACGTGTTTCACACAGTACTTTCTAACCTGCTGTTTCGCACAAATACTAACTATAAGCATGTGGTTAAAATAGAGCCTTAAAAACATAGACTTTCTTGGTCTCCTATATTTGTGTTCTTTACAGTGGTTATTCGAGTTGTCATTAAGTAAACAATGAAATGTTAGCTATAAATACAGCAAAGATTTATTTTGATCACTCAGACGTAGCAGGTCCTCTTTCTTCTTATTTGATTATGACTTCTGTGTTGACTGCAACTCTCTTGAGAAAAAACAAAACAAAAATGCAGAGTGCATCTACGCTGTAAACATTGGAATTATTTAAGATGTCTTTTTCAGTTCAATATATACATTTTTATCTACTAACCCAAAAGCTGGAAGACCATACCTTTGCTTTGACCCTAACAAAGTGCTCCTTCTGCAGAGATGGCCTTCACCTTTATAGTATTCTATCTGTGAAGTCATGTTTACATTTGCAAAACATGAAAATGGTATATGTTCAAAATGATCACGTTTGAACTGTTATATGAGGGCATATATGAGTTTTTTAATCTCGTTTAGGCAGTGATTGGCTAGTGTACATTTTTCCAAATGAAAGAGTAACATTTTGCACACTTGGTATCTTTGAAAATTCACAGATGTCTTAAGAGTTTTTAAGTGTAAAGGAAAATCACCAATTCATGTCACCAATTGTATTTTTGATGGTCTAATCTGTAATTATTTATTTTTCTTTTAGTACCTGGAATCCATGTTTACACTGCTCTTTCAGCTACTTCAGGAAGTAACACAATGTGACACCAAAATGCATGTTCTTCACGTTCTGTCTTGTGTGATTGAAAGAGTCAATATGCAGGTATTTTTTTATATAGATTTCAGTGTTAGCTTTGTACTAAGAACACAGAGTAGGGCTTGATGGTTTTGGCCTATACAAGAATAGTAGAGAAATTTCATCGATTAATAGGCTGGTTATTGTTACGGTAAATGCCTACATAGTTTGCATTACTTGGTTCTCTTTTCACTTTTCTCATTTATCTTTTGTTTAAAATGTTCTTTCTCAGTTACTACTTCTTTTCTTTATTTGCTATGTATTTTTTGTATTGACTCATCTTTTAGATTACAGAAAGACTTTCACTGCTTATCTTGCTTCTCTTGCAATTTTCTTTTTTTTTTAATTGTAATTTATTCTAGTTGTCTCATCTTACATCTGAACCAGTATTTTATTAAATCTTACATATTAGAAGAGACATTTGGGGGGACAAAATGCTTCATGCCCTTAGGGACTACGCAATTAAATTTGTAATCTCTCATTGACGCTGGTATGGATCATGATTGCCTATACAGCTCTCTCCTCTAGCTGCGTGAAAAGTTTCAAGTTCACATTATGAATTTTCAGTACTTCATTCTTGGTGTTAAAGTATATTCTTCAGCTTATATATAAAGAAATTGAAGATGTTTTTGCAGAATTAAAAAAGGAATTGGTGACTGCTTTTGTCTCAGTTTTTTGTGGTATTACTGTATTAAGGACAGAGATAATGCATGGTTTTGAGCTTATCTCCTCTTTCTACAAGTAATCCTGTCTTAGAGGCAAATGAAGCGTTCCAAATTGTCCCTTGTAGGAAAAGTCAACATGATAGCAGATTTCCCTGGATTTTAGATCAGCTAGAGAAGTAGCAGAAAAAAACAGGTTGAGAAAGAACCTCTGAGTCTCTAGGTTAATTCCCAATTAAATACTTTAGAAGACAAATAGATTAACCTTTTAGTGTTGTAGAGAATCATAGAAAAAAATTAGGTTGGAACAAACCTTTGGAGGTTATGTAGTCCAACCCCTCTTCAAAGCATGGGTAACTTCAAACTTCAGAGGTTATTCGGCTTTTTTTTTTTTTTTTTAATGGGACTGTTTCTGGTCATCTTAAAGGATACCATTATTTAGGAATCCTGTCTAAGTCAAGAATATATTGATATGAGAATATCTCTGGTTATTAAATTAAGTATTTTTTGTGTTCTATTTACTACTTAAGCCTGATTGACATGTGCAAATGTTACCATAAGTAATGCGTTCTTTTCAAACCTCTGTGCGGTCAGAAGTTACTTCAGTCACAGAATATGTAATGTGGTGTTTTAGGAAGAGGAAAGGGGAGTAAATTAAAGCAAACTGTATTTTTACTGTAACAAAAGCAGCTCTTAAATATTTCAGGAATTATGCTTGGGATAAATAAATGACCTGGTTTCACACACTAAGAAAGAAATTTGTGTTCTGAACTTCAGATACGACCGTATGTAGGATGTTTGGTTCAATATTTACCACTCCTTTGGAAACAGAGTGAGGAGCACAATATGCTACGATGTGCCATTCTAACCACCTTAATCCATCTCGTCCAGGTAAGGGGTCAGAATCACATACATCAGTATCTCCTACGATTCTTTCTCAGACATGCCGACATGTTCTCGTGTGTGTGTGTGTGTGTGCATATGTACATATATGTAAAATTAGGTACACTTTGGTTTTATAGGCTATTTCTAAATGCTCTTCAGTCTTACAGTAAAGATGTGGTTCTTTGATAGTGGAGGTAAACATGGCTAATGTTAAGCACTTAACTATTTTGTTTCCAGGGGCTTGTTCAGTAAAAGCAGTTCTTTAGGCAGATTTGGTTGTGTTCTGGAGCGTTTTGCAATCCTGGAATTGAACCTCCTTTAGTGACTTTATGTGAAAGAGCTTCTTTTGGCTTCCTGTATTTATTTCCCAGCTGGCATTGGGAGTGTGGGTCTCTTCTTACAGTCATTGTGTGTGGTTCAGACTTGATTATGCAGTGCAGACACATCTGTTTCCCTGTTGCTTTCCATTCAGTTCCCAGGGACGTGGATAATCTATTTTGGTTGCAAACTTTCTGTGAAGATGAGCCATTTTTAAATCCTAGGCCAAATACAGGCCACTATAACAAGTTTCACTTTGCCTGTTCTTTAAATTTGCATTTTAATTCAGATTAGCATCAAATGTTTCTTGTTTAAATCATAACTGTTAGGTTTTAATGTCTCTCAGAGGTGTTGTTGGCGTTGACTTTATTGAGGCAATCTTGTTTATTTCAAATTCCAGCCCTTTCATTGTTACCATTACTTTTCTCCTGCACGACTTTTGATACCTATTATGTCCTTTTGATGATTTCTGCAACATTTTTATATAGCATATGGGAAGAAATACATTATTTCATCCCTTCTTAAATTTTCTAGCCTTCCTGATGTTCTCTTCTGCTTTATTTTTATATTACAGAACAGAGATAATAGCAGCTCCGAACTGCCTGCTTTGTTATGTAGTCGATTTGTATCGCATCCCGTTATTTGTATTTCAATCTCTTTGATTTTTTTTCTTCTTCTGAGAATTTATCTGTGATAGATAATTTACTGGTTTTTGGCTTTTGAAATATTTTACATTTTTTTATTTACTTTTATAGGGACTGGGAACAGACAGCAAAAATCTCTATCCTTTTCTACTTCCAGTTATTCAGCTAAGTACGGATGTTTCTCAGCCTCCACATGTCTATCTTCTGGAAGATGGTTTAGAATTGTGGTAAGAATGTACTTTATCAGTTTTTAATTTTTAAAATGTTAATTTTTGTATCCCTAGAAGAAAAAAAAAATTAAAAAGCTTTGACTGTATTAAGAATTTATGTTCTTGTTATCTTACCTTGACATCATCTATATCATACCTCTTAGAACAGATGAGGTTAGGAAGTTAATAAAAGAAACAAAGTTAAAAATAACTAAGTAGGTAATCCATTTTCAGGCAGTTGATAGCAAGATACGCCTCTACTGTGATAATGAACCGCAGGACAAAAAGTCTAGACTCACTATAATATGCATGCTAAACTAACAATTTGACGTGCTTGACTTTGGGGGCACAATGACAAACCCAACAAAGTAAAGTTTGAGCTGGTTGACACCACAGCTGCTCCTTAGAGACGAAGAGCATTACATGAGTATTCCTCTCTACCCACCTTCTCTGAGTTCCCAAGTTGGGTACTTAGACATTCTCACTGCTGCATTTTGGAGGTTATGTTGTCTTTATAAAAAGGTAGTAGAATGTTTTTCTTTCTTTTCCCTACCTTAGCAAGACCCATGCCTGTACCTATGGGTATGTTGTAAGGACTACTGCTGCACTTGAAATGTGCTTCAAGTAATTGTTACACATTATTTGAGGATTATAAACGTGGTTACTGGAAGTTAGTGTTTTAGATCTGTCAAAATGATTGCTCAATGTTATTTGTAGATCATCTAAAGTATTTTGCCTAATCTATTCTTAGGTTAGTGACATTGGAGAATTGTCCATGTCTTACACCTGAGCTCCTGAGAATATTTCAGAATATGTCTGCCCTTCTTGGTAAGTCTTTTACTAATAACATTTCTGGGGTTTTTTCTGCTGCTTGTGTTGTTCACACATTAAATAATGCTGCTGTGGCTACAAGAACTAAGGGGACTTGCAAAATTCTAACTGTTAAAAAAAGTATTGTTTGACTTTCTGATCTTCTTTAATCTACTTACCCTAGGTCTCTTTTTTTTTTTTTTTAATAAATTGAAGCTGCTTTGTACCCAAAAAATAAGACAAATTTCAGCTTATTGTTTCAGAGTTTCTTGTAAAAGGTTCCTGAAATTTAACACCAAATATGCTGAGTTTTAGTGATATTGATTATGTGGAATATTTTCCTGTTCTGCTTACAACCAGAATGGTGTTTTCTAGTCTGAAGAACTGAAGTTTCCTTTATTAGATTTTCCATTATTGTGTATTGGTCAAGCAGCGCTGAAATTAAAAGCAGTAGTTTTGCCTGACTTGTAGACAAAATATAAACTTATTAATGAGGATTAAGATTCAGTGTTTAGGAAATACGGATATTTGGGGTGCTTTTGGCTTTGTAATTATAGGGAGTATAAAACTTTTGAAGTTTGATTTTTATTAAGTAAATATGTTTTTGTTTAATGAAATCTTTAGCTGTGCTTTTGTCGGTTGTGAATGTAGTATAGCAAATGGATCCCTTTTTTGGAGGGATGTGGTTATAAAATTACAAATGTTAGCTTTTTAATTGTTTTCAGCACTTAATATTTTATTCTGACTGAAGGTCAATAGAAAGCTACATCGTGGTGGGTAGGTGCAAGATGATGCCTTCTGTTATTTCTCTGTGTATACTAGATTTCTAATGACAAAACTGCTCAGGAAAGTAGTGTTTTGTAGTCGTTTTAGTATTTAACTCCAGAACTCCCTTTTAGGTTCTATAGCTGCAAAATACTTACTATTTGTCTTCATTCACACCTACACACCTACCCTTCCTCCTTCTTTTCTGTGTTAGTGGTTGATAGCATCTGTTATAGGAAGCTTGTACTATACAAATGGTTGTGATTTTCATAGTTGCGTCACACTGCTGATCTACTTGAGTTAAATTCAGAAATACTCTGCATTTGTGGCTTGTTTACATTTGCTATTGCTAGTTTCTCCCCACCCTGTCCTCCCAAGTCCTCATGCGATACTTCCCAGGGTAGAGATGAGTATGAATGGAAACCTTGGCATACTCTTCTAACAAAAGGTGGAGGTATTCAGGAAAATTCTACACTTGTAACAGTTTCCTTTGTGATGAATGAATCCTGGAGAATAGTGATGGTCTCTTTTTGAAAAAAAGATATCTTCAAGAGAATGTTCCTTGTTCTGAAAAATGAAAGCTGTTGTATGATGCTGGTAGACCAAGTAGTACAGTCAAGCTAGGTAGGTTTTCCATAAAGTGAGGCTTCAAACACACTTACGTCAAATAGATTCTATTATTTTTTTTTCATTGGGGATGGGAGTGAGTGGCAGAAACATAAGCAGCTGATGTGTAATCCTGGACTGATTTCCTGATGTACACTTCTGGTACTACTTTATTGCTGAGCATTTTTCTGAGAACCTTGTTTTCTGAGCGTCATGTTGGTCAAAAATTTTGATTGCTGTATGCCAAAATGGTAGGTATTTTGCCAGAAAGTGGAAACCATTCTGGTGTGCTCTTTGCCTGCAATTCCCTCCTCTTTACATCAGGGGAATCTAGCTGTACAGCCTCCACATGACATAGCCGTGGCACTGTGATAGTAAAGTGATTTTTTTTTTTGTTAGTGATTCATTCATTCATGCTAGCTTTTTCATCATTCAGACATGCCTTTGTCATGGCCATGTCACAGGTCTGTGGCATATGTCACCATAGTATATGTTAGTGCAGTGACATCTCTTTAATTTTTAACAGTCAACTGAAAGGGGGAAAAATACAGAAATGTTTTTGATTTTTCTTTTTTAACTACTCTGACAGTAATATGTAGCTGTTCCTTTCCAGATGTATTTGTCCTTCTGAAAAGAGCTTTTCATGTCCATTTCAGGATACTACTGCTGTTGGAACTGGATGTCAGAGCAGTTGGACAAATCAATTTGATTTGCCTTTTAGAGTAATCAATGCTATCCTTAAATCATAAAGATGCAAGTGTAGAATGTTGCATTTGATATGAAGACTTGATTTCACTTGCATAACTGACCTTCCTTCAAAGATTGTGGTGCTATCACTGATGTCCAATAACCATTCACAGCATAATTGTCATATTTGGTCTTTATATCAGCACTGCTGCTAATGTTTAAATTCTATTGAAATATAATTGCCCTATAGAGGGGTCGCAGAGGTTCTTTAATCCATCTCTTGGTGCAGCAGATTGAATAACGTGGAATGGAGGAATACATTAATTCTCTGAGGGTGGATGCATTTCTGCACTGACACTGCTTAAAATGAAACATGAATCTGATACAATTTCAGGTTGGGAATATGGTCAAAGTCAAGACATACCTATTTCAAGAAACATCAGGTTTAATGAGCATGTGCTGTACTTGTAAACATAATGGCAAAAAGCAGGTTACTGGGACTGGAATAATTCCACTGAGCACAAAGAAAATCCAAAGTAGCACATTAGTTTATTCAGAAAAACATGTGTTTGATTCAGGAAACCTGGCAAGAGAATTGATGCGTAATTGTTTTTTAAATGTATTCAGTTGACGGTGATATCTTTCTAGAAAAATGCTTATACTAAACCTAGAGCTTTATGCACAGATCAGTGACTGAAAATACTGTCATTTCCATGACATCTGTCTTATCTGTTTTTTTTTTTTTCCTTCTGGCCTGAAATAACTTATTTCTTGCAATTTTGCTACTCGTGCTTTATTACCTTTGTGTCAGTAGTCACAGATGGAAAGTTACGGAAAGCTTGGTAGCACTTTGGTGGCACTTTGTGTTTATATGGCCATTTCTTTACAATATGTCTGCTGCATCAGTACCTGAAACTTAAAATATGGTAAGAGGAAAAAAAACTAGAGACCTCTAAGGAGAATTCAGTAACTTCAAGAAATGTGTAACACTAGCAATGTGCTACTAAAGCTAATTTATAGATGTATTGGAGTCTTTTGATTGAGGAGATTGCATGGATAGGTGAAAAATCAGTTCTTTTCAAGTCAAGATACGTAAATATTCAAAATAAGTGGTAACAAGACATGACCTGTCCAAGCACTGAGGTATGAAAGTAGTTATGCATTCAAAGCTGTCCAATGGCCATGTCAGATAACAGGAGCATTAATATTCTTTCTAATGGGAGGGAAAAGAAGAGAAACTGCTAAAACTCCCCACAACTTTTCAGATCTTATAGAGGAAAACCAGCCATACTTTCTGTCATGTGATATCTTTTTGTCTATATAAATATCACTAGTTGTAAGGCATACTTTCACACAGGCTGCGTTCATGTACGCCATGAAAGACATACCAGGTCTTACCCAGCTGCTGGTGTTAGTTTAATCTGGTAAGGAATTTGATTTAAAACATATATAGAAGTATTTTCCTGTTGGCTGTCCATGATGATTTTACTGGAATATTAATTAAAGGTGGTGGAGCAGAAGTCCACTTACTTTGCCAAGAATAGTCTGTCTTTCAAACTGGTTTTAAGAAAATTTAGCAAGCCCTTTGAAGTTTTCTTGGTCTTCTGTTTTGTTTTCAGACACCGAGGGCTGTTGACTTTTGACAATACTATCAACCTCCATGTGGAACTTTGAAACCTTTTGTTTTGCTATGAATTGTGTTTATGTATGTTCTGGGGTGTTGTTTTTTTTTTAAAAAAAAAACAGTCTTACATGCCTGAGGACATGTCTCTTTTTCTCTCTTCAAACTGCGGCTATATACCATCTCCTATGTGTATCTGTCTCTTAAATAGATGTAAATAGATATGCTTTCCTTGCTGAAATACTCAAGGTATGGCTTAAAGCTCAGTGAGTTTTCGTCCAAAAGCTCAATGCCGTTTGACGTGGCACCTGGATCAGAAGATCAGAACGGCAGTTTTTGTTTCACTCTTTCTGCTCAGCGTTAACTGGCTCAAATGTGAGAGAGATCACTTATCTGTAATTGCAGGTCTCTTAAGTACGTGTTTCATTTGTTCTGTCTTTAATATCTTCTTAGTACACTATCACACTTGACTCTTTATTTTTTATTAGCATTGGCTTTTGACGTCATAGGATTTCTTGTGCTTCCATTTGAGAATGTGAGAGCTGTTATCGTTTCTCTTGTTATTGTCTGTCATGGTTTAACCCCAGCCAGCAACTAGACAGCACACAGCCACTTGCTCACTGCCTCCATGGCGGGATGTGGAAGAGAATCAGAAGAGTAAAAGGGAGAAAACTCATGGGTTGAGATAAAGACAGTTTAATAAATAAAGCAAAGGCTGTGCATGCAAGCAAAGCAAAACAAAGAATTCATTCACTGTTTCCAAAACAAATCCAAAACATAGCCCTATACTAGCCACTATGAAGAAAATGAACTCTACCCCAGCCAAAACCAGCGCGTTCTCTCTGGGAGGGAGACAGAACCTGAATGGTACTGAACCTAAGATAACTTTTTTCTATTTGCAGGCATCTGGCACTTAGAAGCTGTGTGAGGAAAAAGACTTTTAGAATTGAATCCTTTTAGTTGTACTTTGAGGTTCTGAATTGTGTTTTCTTTTTTTTTTTTTCAGAGCTTAGTTCAGAAAACCTCAAAAATTGCTTTAAGATCATCAATGCTTATATTTTCTTATCGTCATCTGAATTTTTACAGGTATGTTACCATTATATAAAGATTCATACTGGCATCTTGGTTACCTACTGGCAAACCATTTTTTCTCTCATGTTGGAAAACATCGCACACACATTTATACTCACACATTTATACGTATATTCATTTATATGTATACAAGCGTATTGTTCTAATCTCAGCTCTTTATGGCACATGGTGGACACTCAATCATGTCATATTTGAGAAAGATTATTATTATTATTTAGAATTAATGTTTTGTGGATTAATTTAGTACTTTGGTACCTGAGAAGGTTCTCTGTAGCATGTTAGCAGTTACTCTAATTACCCTACCAGATTACAATTATGAACATAAATTCTAGCAAGAATTGTACTAGAGTTATTATGCCTTGTTCTCACACCTTCATTAGAAAATTCATTGAGAATGATTGTTTAAAAAACCTGCGATGTTAAAAAAAAAAAAAGCAAAACGCTTAGATTAGACTAATTAGTTCAGGAGAGATGAGCATTTTAGCAAATACGATCTTTGGAGAGAAGCTGGGTCTTTGGACACAGGTAATCCCTAATGTGTTGAGTTTTGAAATATATACATGAATATAAAACATGTTTGCCTAATATCTTATTTTTCATTCAATTTCAGATGTATGCTGCTGGCTTATGCCGGTCATTTTGTGAACTTTTGGAGGATATAACTACTGAAGGTCAAGTTCAAGTTTTAAAGGTAGAGTGTAATAAAAATAATACCCAGATACTCAGCTCTGTACATCCATTATTCTTGCTAGTGTTTTGTCAGGTGTGTGAGCCGACTCGGGCAGGACGCAGGAGCGACCACAAGACCACGGATGAAAGACAAAGAACAAATTTAATCTCAATACCTCACGAATCGGGGAGTCTCCGCAGCAACGCCCGGGCAGAGGGACACAAGCAGGGGATACAGGCACTGCAGGGCGAGAGAAAGTCCTTGTTAGCAGGAGCGTATGAGCTCTGACTTGCTGTTTTCGCCTGCTTTTTGAGGGTTCAAGCAGGTGTAGTTTTCCACTGTGCTTTGATCTTCTTCAACAACAAGGCAGTGATCTCATGTATGCTAGATAAGGTGTCCCTGAGTCCATCCCAGGCTTACATTATCTAAGAGTGGATATTCTACTTGCGAGCACACAAGGCTGAACAATGATTAGTGTGATATATGTGTTGTCCAGCACCATAGGCGTGAGTCACTTGAGCGAGTTTACAATCCTCCTTGCCAATCTTCCATTATTTTCCCACATCAGATTAGAGTAATGTTTTCAAGTATGATGAATGTAGAAAATGTAGAAGAAAACATCTTATTTAGCACACGTTGACATTGGAGTCAGTGGTGTTTTAAACTACATATTTAAAGCGTGTGAGTGTGTATAGAGAATGCGTATATACTCACATCTATTTTTCAAAAATACTACTTTTCCCAAGAGAAGGCTAGTCTAGCCTTAAATAGAGCACCCTAAAAGATAGTCACCTAACACACTGTTCCTATACCCTCTCTGCAATGCTTTCATTACTTCATGAGATTCCAAAGTGTTGGCCTTAGGTGTCCTAAGCTAGTTTGCGTCCTCATATATAGATGGATTTAGATTAAGAGTCCCTGATATCTTTCCCATTTGATTGTTTTCTAGTTTACTAGAGAAAGGTGGTTAATGAGGGCTTGGATCTTCATGAAAATAGTTTGTTCTACAGCCTGGCAATAGCACACTTAAAGAGCCAGATGACCAATCAATGCATTGCAAAGATAATGCCATATATACGGAAAAATCTTGAGAGCATTGAGTTGCCAAACAAGGATTGTGTTTGGGTCAAAGTAACCTTCATTTAATGTTTGGCTATCAGTGGACTCATGGAAGTTGTAGAATGCTAATCAAAGTTGTTTATTTCTAATTGAATTTTAGAATGGACAAGAGTACCACAGTATAACACAAAAGATACACTCCTAATTGCAAAATAAAAGGGCAAAGTCAATCTGATTAATGAGTTTTAAGAGTTGACCTAATTCAGTTTTCAGCTTGGCAAGAAATAGAGGGCATTAAGTGAAGCTGGTAGGAACAAGGTTCAAAAAGAAAAAAAGATTTAGGGGAGACTAGACAAGAGAACAGAAGAGTAGTCCTTGTGGAGGTCCCTCTGAGCTGAAAGTACATGGAAACTGAGAAGAGTGTTTAAGGGAGGTATCTTTATGATACCTTTATATGCTTTATACACATCAGTGTGTGGTCTCTGTCTTTACTTACCTTTAGGAGTGAACAGATATCGGCCCATTATTCTCACGGCCTCTCACCCTTGGTATAAGGGGAGAGCCCAAACAGCTGGGCAAAAGAAAGCCTGAAGAACACAGGAAAAAAAAGTTACTTCAGGCAATGGCTCATGGGGGTGGAAAAAGCTGAGAAGCTAGGTCCTAATGAATGGTTTGTCAAAAAAGTGACAGGACAAAGGTATGGAAATAAGCCCTAAACTGCCCATACTGCTCCCTGCCAACCCATCTCATCAAGCTGCTTTTCCTGGAGCTTTATCAAGGCCCCTCCTTCCAACCCACCTCACCAGCTTTGCCAGGGCCAGGAGGAGGTGCTTGCTAGGTGGGTTTTACTTGGCGTGTCAGTTTTCATCAGGTCCGTTACGCACATCAGATTTGCAGCGTACTTCACTAGAATATATTTTCAGGAATTTGCTGGTATTTAATGGTAAACATCGTAACCGGGACTTTATATGTAGACCAGTATATGTAGTTTTAAAGCTTCAGTTAAGATTTTTAAATGTACTTACTAATTGTCTAATTTGCTTTTGTTCTTAAGGTTGTGGAAAATGTCCTAAAAGTAAACCCTGTTTTGGGTCCTCAAATGTTTCAACCTCTTCTGCCATCAATATTCAGGGGGATTATAGATGGGGAGGTAAGAGTTACTGTTTACTCTCTACTTTTCCTTTTGAACAGGAAAGTACCTTCTGTTGTCAGGCCCAGTTTTTTGGTGTTGCATTTTCTCTTGTTTTAAGGGTGTTTGATAGATCTTTGACAGCTGTTTTAAAAATCTATATAGTAATACGGTTGTGCAAGAGTTAAAGCAACATATCGATCACTTATATGGTTGTCTAGTGTTTATTTCAATAAAATAACACGAATTTTATTCTGCCATTCCTTCACTGTTAACACTGATAAGGTGACTCTGTGCCTAGTTAGATCCTTTGTAGGTGTTGGAGTTTTTTGTTAGGGTTTTTTTAAAGGCAGTTATACTACTCCTTTTTAAGTGTACCTACACCAGCGCAAAACAAACTGGGCAAGGAGAAGATTGGCTTGACCTTCTTTTTCTAATTGACATATCTAATATGAAGAGCTGAAGAAAGTGAGAATGCTTTGTGTGAGATAGAAGAGGCTTTAAGATTTTGCTTGCTTAGATGTCTTAAGTTCTCCCTTTTTCTCTCTCTTTGACTTGAAAAAATTTCCATGTTGGATAAAAAGGAGTAAAATCCAATATGCTTTAACTGTGTTGAACCTTGCAGTACTAATAGGAGAAAAAAACCAATCAGCAGAATCAGTGGGTGGAATTCTCTGTTCTTTTGGCTTTTTTTGTCAAAACCTTTGTCTTTTGCAGAGTTGGAGACTTTCAGATGTCAGTATTTGGCTCCCATTATTATAGAGTTAAGTAAGATATTTCCAAGATGAAGCCAAGTTATATTACTTAGCAATATACTTTTTGCTGTACCAAACACAAAAAAGACAGTTTGTTTGAACAGTTTGCAGTTTAAGAAGACACAAAACTTGAGTGTCTTAGTTGATTATTAAAATGTCTTCTGATTTAAGACTGTAACAAATTCATTGCTCCCTATTCAAAAAGGTATTAATCTGGGTAAACATTTTCAGGTAAATGTCATTTTGTTTTTCAAGTAGGCTGTTCTACAAAATACTTACTGTTACATTGTTAGATGCTGAATTTAATACAAAGAAATCTGTCGCTTCTTTTAAAATTAAAAGTTACAAGAAAAGATAATAAACTAATGAGCTTATTACTGTATGCAGTTAATTTTGAGACACTTGCAGATTAGTTGTTGGTAAATGTATTAATTTCTCTTAGTGAAATAAGTAACAACTTCAGAAATACTAGGCACTTCTTAATGTTGCTAAAATTGTAAACAGTAATTTTGAACCATAATCAACTTTGAAAGTATTTTTTTTAGTAGTACAATATTCTGTTTATTCCTTAGGATGCAGTTTTTAAAATTTAAAGTAAAATCACCTTGCAAGTTGTCTTGGCTGTTTGGAGGAAAATGACTTTGAGATTACCAGCGTTTCTCAATTCTTACAATAGGAAAACTATGGCAATGACTGCTCGCTCAGTCTTGTATTCTTAGAGGCTTTCAAATTATAATTTCAAATTTAATAAAATACATAAAGGATGCATGCAAGTATTTTCCATGTATTTCTGCTGTTTATGTTAATTATTTTTCTCTTAATTGAACTAAGCCCCCTTTGTTTTGGTTTACTTTTGTTTCAGAGATACCCCGTGGTGATGTCTACTTATCTGGGGATTATGGGTAGAGTTCTACTACAAAATGCAAGCTTTTTTTCATTATTTTTGAACCAGATGGCATGTGAATTGGGTCAGGAGGTAAGGATTTTTGTCTTTGTATTTCAGCTGGATTGCAGGTGGAAGTCTTGCATTCTTTTGACCCAGAAGAGCTTTTCCCTCTGTTTTCCCTGCTTGTTGCTCCCCAGTCTACCTTGGAAAGGGGCCCTTTCCCTTCCTTTGGTCCCTCTGCTGAACATCCTGTAACAAGTTTTACATGTTCCCACAATTACCTTAAAACATCTCATTAAAAGTTTTATACAATCTCTAATTTCTCTTATTCCGCAATAAGCTGTATTTCAGTTTGCATGGTATTGCAGGGCGAGAGTTTCTTCCCTTGTGCCATTGTGATGGGTCTTGGACCAGGGATAATGGTGTAATCATTCTCTGGTGAGCTTCTAGGAGTATCAGGTTCAGTGTGGTCCAGTTTCACTGATGAGGTTACTGGGGTTCTTTTGCTACAAGTGTTCTGCTATGTCTTTAAGTGAGATTTTAGTAATTGTCTTATCCTTAGATGTAATACAGGTGAAGACAAGTCCTTTTCTTATTTGTCACCAGTGAAGGCAAAACAGAGACTAAGTTCACATGCTTTGTGTTTATTAGACCATTATAGGAAAACTGTTTGAGTAATTCACTGTTCTGAATCAGTGGTCTGTCCGTGAATTAAATCATTTCTAACTTCTGGGTTACAATTAATGGTGAGGGGGGGTTCAGGGCTTGGAAGCACTGTCATAGAAAACTTAAAAAATACCTGTTGCTTGCTATTTCTGTGAGGTATACATAACTGTATGGTGTCTTTCCCAGATTGAATAATGTATTCAGTTGCTGGAAAAATTAAAATAAATGTTTTCATAAATATGCTGAAGTAGTCATAAATTAAAAGGAACATTCTATTTCCCATTGCAGTTGGACCAAATTCTCGGTAACATGATTGAAATGTGGGTTGATCGAATGGATAACATCACTCAGCCAGAAAGAAGAAAACTTTCTGCTTTGGCATTGCTTTCACTTCTGCCATCATTGAATAGGTAAGCTAATATATAATGACTTAAATAAGAATGCTTCAAAGGCCCTTAAGATGATTAAGGGATTTCACAATTCTGCAGATAAGTATTCCAATGTAAGTAGTTTTATTGCGTCTTTGCCAAGAGAAACTTAGAAAGGTAGAATTTTCATGCTACATTATATTAACTTCTTATTTGGCTTCATAGCAATATAGTAACCTTTCTTCTATTTCATGGAAAATGTCATTCAGTAAAAGTGAGGAAACAGCACTGCATATCTTATTGTCCATTCTCATGTTAATATTGAACTAGCTACTTCTCTCATCAGTGATTAAGCAGTTGCTTTAGTTGGCTTGTTAGTATTTTGGTGTCCCTTCCAGGGAACAGTGTTCTTTCAGTCTTCTTTCCTGTTGTGGATAGATCTGAGCTTTCATCCTGGTTTTCCCAATTATGTCATTCAATGGAAGAGTTGCTGTGAAAGACCGTCTACCAGTTTTTGCACTGTAGATTTCTATAGCAAGCAGCTTTTTGTCCTTATTGTCCTTTCTCTAGCCAGCATCATTGCTGAATATACATACAAAATGAAAGTTTTTAATGAAAAAGCTGAATAGTGTTACACTGACTTCTAAACTATCACTACTAGAATTCAGGTATAACACATGTTTAGGTGAGAGTTCAGTCTGTAGTTACCTTCAGATTATTCTTGTCTGTTTGAAAGTCAGGAAGACAAGACTGTATGAGTTCACATTTAGTCTGCCGGATTTCCTGAAAAGTCTTAAGTATTGTCTAGATGTTGCTCACAAATCCTAAAGCTATGTTAGTATCTGTAAAGCTGTAGAATATGTAGTCACTACCTAAAAAATCAGGGAACTTTTACACGTGAAAACTAGAGGCTTCGTTGCTTTTAATGTGCTTAGAAGCTTTCCTATTTTTTTTTGTCCCAGATAATCAGAACAAACATCTAGCCAAAGATGAACAAAGCAGCTATGTTAAGAGACACTTTTTGTTTTGGTTTCAGTAAATGTAACAACGGTGTATTACAGAGTATATTCGAAGTGTTCTTAAAAAGAGGTGTTATCTAAAATTTAAGGTGCTGAACTATATGCCTGTCTTCCTTTGAAGTTCCTTTTAAAGAGAGGAAGGAAAAAAACAAGTTGCTTTAGGTAACTGTGTTATTTTGAACTACCTTCAGCTGCTCCAAATTTCCTGCTGTAAGAGCCAATTATTTCTGGCAGTCCATAACATAATAAAACCTTCTGCAAATGACAGGTTTATTTTTCAGATACTCAAATCATTTAAGAAAGCAGCTTCTCAAACAGAAAGCCGCTCTTTAGTGGACATATTTATGTCAAAACTATGAAAATTTTACTATACAACTGGTAGACTGCCAGGGCCAAACATACCTTCAGACAGAATGTGTGAAATTGATTCTGTCAAGTGATTGTTCCTTCTACTACCAAACAATGTGAGTCACTCTGGTTTTGTTATTTCATAGGGATTATATTCCATATGCTTGCTGCATGTCACATCTGAAACTTGTGTTAAAAATAAAATTTTTCAAAAGCAACCTTCTTGTGCAAGTCCATTTGCAAAGTCTAAGCAAAAATGTTTTAAATATAGTACACTATTTAAACAAAATATTTTGATTCATATAAACAACATTTTCAAGAAAAGCTTAAGTAATTTTTCCTGTTGGAGTACCTCGCTAACCAGGTTCCAGATTAGATATTACTTTGGACATCCAAAGCCAGTTCAAGATTTCTCAGCTGTAGACTCAGAACAGAATTTTGTCTCCCAAGGATGGCCATGAGACAGGCTTGCTTGGGAAGGCCAATCAGAGGGTGAGGTTCTACCCTCAGCTTGTTGCTGTATGATGGTCAGGGGTGGTACCAGTAGCAAGTTCAGATTTTCAAGATTCTGCTGTAGGAAAAACAGGCATCTGCACTGTGTCTAGCACTTACTGAGGATTTTGCTCTTTTTGCCAGTGGCTTTCTCCAGCCTATAGCTGGAGCTATCCCAAGAACATTAAGTTATTTTAGAAAGGAAAGGGATGGAGTATACAAAAGTACGGGGGGGAAATGAAGATAATGTGTTTTCTCATTCTTCCCTCAGGGTTGCTTTATACATAAAATGTTGGGGAAAATATTAAGGAGTGATCTTTTTTTATTCTCTCTCTAAAATCTATGGTATTACTTCATTGCTTTCAGGTACTTTTCTAGTTAGTGGTCATGTTTATACCTATGTGGACGTGGGACTTTCTGCTTTTTCTCTTTTAAAACCGGTATGGCAAAAATAATTTCCCATTTCAAATATAGCGCCTTTGACAGTCTCACAAGTGAAGGATTGTAGAGCATGTAAGATGGGAATTGCTGCAGAGCAATTGTAGTTCACAGTGGGTGTCTGGCTAATTAGTTGGACTAAGCAGGTTATAAAGTGACAGTTTATTAGCTAAACTACAACTTTCTTGTCTAGGCAATATCATCCAGAGATATGTGCAGTGACATGTCTTTAGTACCAGCAGTACTGTTGCATTTTATCATGTATGCATATAGTCCTTCAATCCAGCATCCTGTTTATCTTCCTACACACAGTTGCACATTGTGTTAGTCTTTAGAAGTTCATATTAAAAAAAGAACAATAACTGCTTCTTTCCTGATTAGTGTGTTGCAACACCTTTGCACTTAGCAGTAATTTCCTGGTATTACTTGGGGTTTTTGCGTAAACTAAATACTACCTAATTATCTGCATTTGCTATCTGAGTCTGGCCATTCAATGTTAGCATTTTGTGTGTCTGACTGAGATAAGCATCTGTATTATTTTCCACATTTTGTATTCTTACTGCCTGTTTGCCACTCGTATATCCACGTGCATTTTCATTCATTTATTAAAAGCTCTTAGTACTTCATAAAATAAATTAAAGACCTTTTTCTTAAAACTGATATATATAACAGTAGGGTCTAGTAACAAGATTTAGGCAGTAAGCATACACTTAGGGAGTCATGGTGTCTCTGTGTTCAGCACACGAGGGAAGTGTGCGTAGACACACAACAGCAGAACAGTGAGGGTTTTTTGAAAAGAACGTGAAAGGACTTGAAGTTTGGTGGCGGAGAATCGTATCTGAGCTAGGGTGTGAGACATGAGAGGTGACAGCAACCTGGATGAGTACATTCACAAATGTCATAATTTCCTGGTCTAGTTCAGTCGTATTCCAGTTTGTCTACGATCTTAATGGCCTATTTGTGAACCTACAGCTTCAAGAGTACTCTTCTAGTACACTACAGTAGTTGTAGTTGGGTTTTATTAGATGT
This sequence comes from Anarhynchus alexandrinus, assembly GCA_008711295.1. NCBI lineage: Eukaryota > Metazoa > Chordata > Aves > Charadriiformes > Charadriidae > Anarhynchus > Anarhynchus alexandrinus. The sequence continues at coordinate 8,173,787 of VUYV01000017.1, read as the reverse complement.
GCCCTTGGTCCCCAAAATCGTGCCTACTGAACATGGTCAGGAGCAGCAGCCTAACTATTCTTTAGGCCAGTGTGGAAAGGATGTGGGCTCCCACCACTATCTCAGGTGCTACATTTTCAGATACGCATTTTCAGCATTCGTTGTATTTCCTGAGACCAAAGTGTCTAAAATTGTACCTTTTCCTCTTCTCATACCTATATACATATATGGAAATAATCTTAATCAGCTTGCTTACTACGCTTTTGTCACTTTGTATAGTGTCAGCATTACAGTGTTTTGGAATGTCCTTATTTTGGGATACTGAAAGCTTGTAATTATTTATTTAGCAAAGCAGATTTCTTTTTTATTCCTCCAGTTACTATCTGTGTTTCTCGGTAGAATGCAAACAATACTGAAAGATGTCTAAGAGTGACAGGAATATTTTAGTCTCTGATAGGAAATGTAAAGAAAATTTAGAAAGATGTTGTGTCAATGATTAGCTTAGCTTGGTGTGGTACCTAACCGTAAGCACAGGTAGCATTTGTCACCATGTTGAGGCTAAGCACATCCCTTTTGCTGGTAAGTGTTATTAATGCTAAGCCTGTAATTCTTGAATGGGAACTTTCCAAGCTTGCTTATACACAAAGTCAGTGATTTCCAAAACAATCCACTAATTTGGGTGCTTGAGGATAGGTTCATTCTTGGTGGACTTACCAGTGTAGAGTGGTACCACTCCAAAGTAGAGGAGACTTGACTCTGCTGACCATTTTAATTGATTTTTTCTTTTTTCTTTTTAATTTGTGGCTCATGAGTAGTATTTCCAGATGCCAGATTCTTCCCCTTTGAGTCAAATGTGTTTGCCTGGAAAATCTATTGTGAGGAAAAGGTTAAGAGCCGAAGAGATTCTCCAGGTTGCTCTGCTCATTTCTAATCGTTATGCAAATGAATGTCTGCTTTTTTTCTCACTGTGTATCAAATCTGATATGTCAGCCAGTCTGAGTTCTGACAATTAGATAATTGGCATTCTGTGAGTATAAGTACTTACAGTATGCCATTATAAATCTTCATTTGGTTATTACAGAAGTTTTTCCTCTGTCATTTGTTAAAGTTACTTTGTTAGCAATTTAATTTTCCTCTCAAGAAGTTGCCTATATGTAATGTTAGGAAACGGCAAGAAAATGCCTAATAAAATGTCACGTTCTCCTTCAGGGTAGTTATGTCCTCACTTATAAAATCAGAATTTGTTACATAACTAACTTGTACATCCCCCTTTCTTTATAGGGATTATAGTCTGAAGCCATTTCTCTATCTTCCCTTCTTTTTTTATTTTATTTCTCTAGTCAAAGGTCACTCACGCATCTAATAAACTACTAGTATAAAAAGGAGATCTTCAAATTACAATTTTGCAGTTGCCATCCATGTTTGGCCTTGGATTTGTTTAGTTTGCCTGCCAGGTGACAGTGCAATGTTAATGATATGAGTGAAAAATGTGGCTTTGGTCTTAGTCTGAGTATCGGAGACTGCATCATTCAGTGTTTTACATATAGTATCGCAAATTCCTTATTTGTATGCCACATCATAGCATTGGCAAGAGGATCCACTTGTCACTGATCTCCACTTGGATATTGAACCATTGTGACCTGGACGAGGGCATCGAGTGCACCCTTAGTAAGTTGCAGATGACACCAAGTTGGGCGGGAGTGTGGATATGCTTCAGGGTAGGAAGGCTCTGCAGAGGGGTCTGGACAGGCTGGATCGATGGGCTGAGGCCAATGGTATGAGATTCAACAAGGCCAAGTGCCGGGTCCTGCACTTGGGTCACAACAACCCCATAAAGCGCTACAGGCTTGGGGCTCAAAAGCTGAAAAGGACCCAGGGGTGTTGGTGGATGCCAGCAATGTGCCCAAGTGGCCAAAAAGGCCAATGGCATCCTGGCCTGTGTCAGAAATAGTGTGGCCAGCAGGACTAGGGAAGTGACCGTCCCCCTGTACTCAGCACTGTGAGACCCCACCTCGAATACTGTGTTCAGGTTTGGGCCCCTCACTACAGAAAAGATATTGAGGTGCTGGGGCGTGTCCAGAGAAGGGCAACGAAGCTGTTGAGGGGTCTGGAGGACAAGTCTTGGGAGGGAACTGGAGTTGTTTAGCCTGGAGAAAAGGAGGCTGAGGGGAGACCTTATCACTCTCTACAACTACCTGAAAGGAGGTTGTAGAGAGGTGAGGGTCGGTCTCTTCTCCCAAGTAACAAGTGATAGGACAAGAGGAAATGACCTCGAGTTGCACCAGCGGAAGTTTAGATTAGCTATTAGGAGAAATTCCTTCATGGAAAATGTTATCAAACATTGGAACAGACTGCCCAGGGAAGTGGTGGAATCGCCATCCCTGGAAGTATTTAAAAGATGTGTGGATGTGGTGCCTAGGGACATGGTTTAGTGGTGGTTTTGGCACTGTTACGTTGATGGTTGGACTTGATGACCTTAAAAGTCCCTTCGAACGTAGACAGTTCTATGAATCTGTTCAGCCAATTCGTTATCCACCAAGGGGTCCTTCTGTTAAATCCATGTCTCTCCAGTTTAGAGACAAGGATGTTGTGGGACAGTGTCAAATGCTTTGCACAAGTCCAGTTTATATAGTTAAATAATATAAATAATATATTTAATAAATATAGTTACTCTCAGCATGTCAAATTTGTGGATTTCATTAATGGCCAACCTTTTTTGTTATTGTTTTGTTCACAGTCTTACTGCTCATTCCATAGAAGACTTTATTTTTTGTCAGTTTGCATGAAAAATGCAGTCCCTTAGTGAAATAATTAATTACTACTAGACAAGAAATTTACTCTAACAATTTCTCAAAGTGAACTATTACTTTCATAAGGGCCTTTTGTCATATTATTTTACTAGAGTCTAAAGCCAAATAAAATTTCTAGAAGGCAAACTTATTTTCTTATCCTCAATGGGAAAAATAATCCTGTAGTTTTCACTTCTTACTGTTTCTCAGCATGTTGCAAAAACCTGCTTGATCACTTAATCAGAAATAATAAATGCCAAGGTTAAAAAGAAAAATAAGTTACAAAGACACCTTCATAATTTCAAAATAGATTTTGTGATGTATGTTTACATATACAAATGTTTATTACTGTGGGTTTATTAAACAGGAATGTTTTTGCTGGGTTATTAATTTGGTATTGCAATTTCTGCGCCTGCATCTCCCCTTTGTAACTTACTGTGGCTGTTATGAGAGTGGAATAGCACTCTGTGGAACAGAGAAATTTTCAGTAACGGAAGCATCAAATCAAGATTTTTACTTAGGCAGGAATATGAAATACTAGGAGGAATCTGCAATATTTGAGATAATCAGAAATTTTGAGATAGCGTGGATGATAGTGAGAAAAACAAAAAAGGGCTTTGAGGTCTGATAAGTTAACATTAATAAGGTGTCCGTAGCAGGTGTTACTGGATGAAGGTAGGTGAAATGAAATGAAATGTTGATGTGTTGCTACCAAAGCAGTAGGTTAGTAGCTGAATTGCTCTGACTTGCAGTCATAGCTGGACAATGATGCGGGCAGAAAGTGGTAGGTGTTTGAAAACAAAACAAGAAAGTTTTATTGTATCCCACCTGCGGAGAATAAAACCAGACAGAAGGAAGAGCTGCAAAGAGGAGGTACTTGCTAAAAACACAATGGGAGGGCAACAGGTAGTTTCATTCATATAAGCTCTGAAAAATAATTACAGTGCTAAAAATTGGTTTTCCTCTATTTTGTGAGCTTTACCATAATTTTGTAGTGATTGTGAGAATGAAATCTTTCTTCAAAAATTGTCTTTAATATATTTGAAAGATGGATGACTTTAGAACCTGGTTTTGAACTTCTTGCATGTTTTTCTGCTATGCATAGATTGGATTTGGATGACTATTTTATGCTAGCTAATATTCCTAACCTGAATTATATTGGCTTTAACCTAACATGGATCAGTGAGAAAATAGAAGTGGTTTGTAAAGGCTGCACTGGGTGCAGTGCTTGCATGTTCTTTGAGTTACTTTGACCTGTCATTTTATGCACAATTTGACAAATTGCTGTTGCTCAGATTTCATGCTTGTATTGACAAGGAGTAATTGTTGAACTACATTTTAATATGTTAAACAGCAATGACATTAGTAACTTTATCAATGTTAGCGTATTAAGATAAAATTCACTTCAGGATTCAAAAATGACTTTTTCCGTTGCCATGTGAAGCTGTATTGTCAGATACAAACATGATATTTCTATCACTGGAGAATAGAATTTGCAGTGAATAAAACATACCACTTTTGAAGCTTCCTAAGCTTGTTTGAAATAAGTATTTGGGGTTTTCCTGTTTAAGTGTTTTCCTTACAGTTTTGAACTAGTAATGAATTTTATTGTTTAAGTACAAGCCAGTCTGAGAAATGTCGATCCAAGTTATATGTATATCCCAGTCTTTTTTATTTTTTTTTCCAAATTGGTATCGGTTATGCGGCATATTATTTTGCCTTTTGTTCTTAACCGGTACTGCTTTCAGATACTCTAACAGTGTGTACTACTAATGAAGCAATACCTGGAAATTACAGTCCAGTCGGACCTGCAGGCCTCCGGGTGCCGTATTTACAAAGTGGAAGACAGGACTTTCTCCAGATTTCCTAGTGGAAATTGAAAAGAGCCGTGACCTGGATTAAGATTTTTCTTCCTCATTTTGTACATGGGGTCTGAGAATCAGAAAGGTCAGCGATGCGCTCAGAACCACAGTGGCAGCTAGGGTTTGAGCAACATTTTTATGAATATTGATACAGTACCTTTAGTACAAGACCACAGAGACATTCAGCCACTTACTGTGCACCAGCTTTCATTTATCTGGCCACTACTCTATTGGTTTCTCTAAATGTCTATGCTATCTGATATCCCATAGAGCTTCAGCAATTCCTTCAGTCTTTCTAAATATGTTCATTCTGGTATTTTGGAAAAAAGGGAGATCTATTAATATTTGTCTTTTAAAACTTTTTTTTTTTTACATTGAGTCTTGCTTGTTTTAGCCCCGTGGGGTTTCACATAGCACATCTTGGAAGAAATAATTTTTAGTGATTTCTTTACCCAAGTAAATATCAGCATAAATAGGTAGTGAAGCTTAGGTAGGAGATAGTTTCCAGTTTGAAGTAATTTTTCATTTTTTGTCAATCTGTGGTTTTCTCCTCACCTGACTCTATTTGGCGTAGATAATCTTTTTCAATTACTCTTACTGTTCTCTTCCCCATATCTGGGATATTTCCCTAATCATCCTAGGATCTGTTCAAACTATGCAGTATTTTCCCTTTAAGGAAATGACATGCCATTTTATTCTACTTTCCTTTATATCAATGATTATTTTAAATACTATGAAAAATTAAAATGTGAAAATAAACAGTTAAATCTAAAGAAAAATTAGCTTTCCTGCTGGCTTAATGGTCTCAGAAAAAAAAAAAAAACAACAAATGCAGTTCAAATTCTGGGTTGTAACTGATACAGACTTCGTCTAAAGTGGCCCATGGACCAATTTTGCTGGTCCTGCTGATTTCTTAGTTTAGACTGGACATACTGGTTCTTATAGAATTGGAGGTTGTTTATTTTTGTCTTTTTTTTTTTTTAAACATTCCTCTCCACCCTAAATCTAGGTAACTTTGGCCAGCTCAAGTTGAAAAACTGAAGGATTGTTTTTCTTGATACGGAATGTTTACAGATTTCAAACAAAAATCCAGTTACATATGGCCAAAACCACTGTTTTAAAAACTTCAGGAATATAAGTTTCTTTTGGCAGAATTTAGAAGGAAGCCTCTTCAAAAAGTATTCTGCTTCCATTGCTCACACGCTTCATGCATTTCAGCTTGGATTGTTACAGACAAAGATATTTGGGTGGTATCTCGCCCCATAGCGGAACTCCTGTGTGAGATCATCGTGGCTGAAGTGACTTGATTCGTCTGCTGTTGTGTCTCTTCCTTGGCTATGACTACTGATGGGCTTTGTCATCTTCGTTTTGCCGAGCGGAAGGTCTTGTTACAATATAAATCATGATTTTAAAATTACATTGCTATTTGTAGGCTTAATCTCTAAGTTACCATCTCATTTTGTTGTTTCCCCTTTCCCCTGTTGGTGATGTGACTGGACTTTGTAGGTATTTTGTCCCTGAGATGGATAAACTGAGGATGTAATCTCCGGTAATTAAGTGAGGGGGATATTTATAGCACATGTTTGCACTAAGTGTTTATCTGGACAAGGGACACTGCAGGAAACGAAAGCTGTGGACCGAAGGTGTGGCTGTCAGAATATACAGTCCTCTGCCGATAAGTTGGCTTGTAAAAAAGTGGCCTAAAGTGAGACTTAACAAAGTGCCTGGGTGAAGCCTGAAATACAGCAAATACACAGCAGTTTCATACCTCATCATGCAGTTCTCATCTCTAAGATTTCCTGAGCTTCCTGGGGATTTCTGGCCGGGTGTGCCTTGCTGGAGTGCCGGAGGCACCGGGGCTCTGCCCCGCAGACCTCCGTCTTCTCCCTCTCTGCTGGGCTGCTGGAGCCTGTGCGTGGGTGGTGGCAGCTGTTTGGCTCTGCAGAGACCGAACAGTGTAAGCGTTGCTGTTGATTTAATAAAACACTTTGGATTCCAGCTGAAAGATAAAGGATCTGCAGATAATTCAATAGTGTTGTTACAAATAGGTATGCTTCATTCTAAAAGTTATACCTAACTTACATAAAACCCCTTTGAGTTCACCTAGTTAAAAACAGTAGTTTAAAAAAACCCAAACCAGCAACAGCTACAAACTAAGATAGTTCTTGGTTTTCTAGAAACAAATCATTGAGATTTCCTTTCCAACAATACTTCTGAAGCACAGATAAAATGGCTTCCTGTCCCAGGGTTTCCTGTATCCATGGCAACCTGACTTTAACCACTTCTTTCTTAGTTTCCTGAGTGAACAGTTGCAAATCCTGGGACAAAATGTGAGCACGCTAGTATGCAGCAATACTGCCTTTACAAAGGTTTCAGAGATTAGTGTAGTCGGTCAGCTTGTAACTTAGTCCAATGAACTGCAAAGCGGCAAAATAACAGAAATAATGAACTTCAGATTTGGGGTAAGGAATTGTTTTTATTTATTTTGAATGTAACTCAGCTTTATGAAAGTAAAATTCAAATTATAAATGAGCCGCCAGTGAAAAGACGCTTGTTTCCAGTTGGCATTTCTACTTGAATGTTATTGAAACATTTTCTAGTCATTCGTAACTATAAGAAATAGTTAATAAGCATATTTCGAATTTACTAGATGCCACTCTTTTGGCAGCTTAGTTGCTTTTATGCTGCAACCAGTTAAATATTTTCTGGCTAGGTGTGCAGTACATTTGTTGTAATTGTTTGTTACCTTTGAAAAGTTCTTCAGCGTAGTTCAAACTTATATTTAGTAAGTTTTATTTTTAAACTGCTTATTTTGCATCAAAGGAGAATACATAAAATACCAATCTTGAAAGCAATGCTTATATTTTAAAGACTGTACACATAGAATCTTTAAACTTTCGAGTTAATAATATTTATAAACTTCTTTTTATCTCTACTAGCGAAGTCAGAGATGAGTGAGAAGGCCAAAGACAGGGATATGTGTGGTCTGCAAAGTTCTCCACCCTGCTCGGGAGCATTCCTCTATGTCCTTAATTGTTTTCTTTTGTTGCTGCTCCAGAAGGAGGCTCTTGGCTGTCCAGCTGCTTGCCAGCTCTGCACAGGGAGACAAGTTAGCTGTCGTAATTTAGGGCTTTCAAGCATCCCGCGGAACTTTCCAAAAACTACAATTCTTGTGTACCTCAGTGGGAATAATATATCGCGTGTTACTCCAAATGAACTAAAGGGCCTTCAGAAGCTTGCTGCACTCTACATGGATAACTCCAGTGTTTTGTATGTACACCCGAAAGCTTTTGTGGAACTCCCCAAACTGTACTACTTGCATCTAAATAACAATAATATTAAACGGCTGGATCCAGGAATCTTTGAAGGTCTTTCCAATCTTCATTGTTTATACCTTCAGAATAATCAAATAGCTTTTGTTCCCAGAGGATTATTTAGTGATCTCCTTTCTGTTAGATATTTAACACTTCAAAGAAATCGTCTCAGTGTCCTTGGAAGTGGGACTTTCTTGGGAATGATAAGTCTCCGAACACTTAATGTAGCCAATAATAAGATTTCACGGATATCAGACTCCGCATTTCATCATCTTGAAAACCTTACATATTTGTTCCTTGAAGGTAACAACTTAACACTTGTGCCATCAAATGCTATTGGAAGGCTGAAAAATCTTGAAAGACTTTCTTTGTCTCACAATCCCATTGGATCAATACATCCTTTTGCATTTAAAGGACTTAACAAGCTTAGATATTTATCTTTAAAAAATGTAAAGCTAAAATGTATTACTGTAAATGTTTTTTTTGGATTAAACAACCTTAGCCAGTTAATCTTAAGTTATAATGATTTAGAAAATATCAATTCCAGCACCTTTACTTTATTGAACAATTTAATGTATCTGCAGCTAGACAGAAATAAAATAACCAGTATTGGCGACGGTGCCTTTGAAAAAATGGGACAGTCACTTAAAATACTCAGTTTAGCATTTAATAATATTACAGAGTTACAACCTGAAGTCCTCAAGCCCTTAGTGTCTTTAACTCATCTACAGGTAAATTATAATCCTTGGAACTGCAGCTGCAAAATGCTTGGGTTACTTAATTGGCTAGCATCGTCTCCTATTTCTGTAAAAATTCATTGTCAGAATCCCCTGAGTATGCGTGGTAGACCTTTGCGTTACATTAAGTGGAGTCGGTTTGCAAACTGCAGTAGCCCTACGGCCAGCCCAGATACAGCCTGGAGTCTAGGATCCGTAGGTGTCCATCCCAGCACTACTACTTTGCTGATGGCATGGCATAAGGGAAACAGGCACAACACGTTTAAAGAGTTTGAACAGTTCGTCAATGCAGAAACTAAATATGTTGCTTTCAGGGAAGGAACTACAGCTACATCTGCTAACCCACTGCCCTTCGAGGAAAATGCTGTTCAAATTCCATCACAGGCAACTACAGTATTATCAACTTTGCCAGTGCAAATACCAGGGCAGATTATACCTGTTAACAGAACTGCAGAAGAAAAGGGTTTATTTCCAACAGATGCTGCTCCTGTATCATTAAAAACATCCCTGCTTTGTACACAACAGGTTGAAAAGCTGAATCAGGCTTTTGACATTTTACTAGCCTTTTTCATTCTGGCTTGTGCTGTGATCCTGTTCTTAACCTGTAAAATTATTCAGTTTAGGCAGAAACTAAAGGTGCTGGAAAACTCAGGGGAAAAGAGAATAGAATATTACGGTTTTTATCAGCCTGGCAGATACAACATAACTGACCCAGTGCAGTCTCTAACTCGGAATTCAGTGGGGCATTCAGAATTGGACCAAATTAGGCTGCTCAAGCGAACAGCATCTGAAAGTCAGGCACAGGTCATATTGTTTGAACATTCATCACTGTAATTTATCTCATTTGATTTGATGTTAACTTTATTGTGATCTGAAGTGTCAAGAAATCAAGAACTCAGTTTTCAAAAAATGCCTTCAATGATGAAAATCAACTGGGTGATAGAAATGTGGAAAATGGTATAATTTGGGTTCTGCATCTTCATTTGCTTCCTGAATGTTTTGAAGCATATTGATTTTTATTAGATGGCATTTAAATCTGGCATGGATAGGTGTGTTATCCTCTGTCCCTGTTGAAGGAATCTTTCACCTATGACTCAAGTATATGTGCAGTATAAAGTACACATATATTTATTTTTATTTTGCAGTACTTAATGGTGTAAGTTTCTATAGAAATTCTGTAGCTAGCTTGAAGCAAGCAAAACATCAGTTTTTAGTAGGATCATGAAGCCAAGAAATCTGAGGGAATGAGAAAAAAGCAATGCTTCATTTATTTATTATAACACAGTTTGTGCTCTGCCTCTATTAATCATCACAGTGGGGATAAAAAAGTCAGCATATTTACATCTAGCATGTTCAAACTCTCAAGGAAAAGAAACATTTAAAACGATACAAATTTTATTCATACTTATGACTTATTTTAATATACAAAGGTGTGTATTCAGTCTGTACAATGAATATATTAAAGTGAATTTTTTGTTAGTGTGTATCTCTATCATTTTATGATAATACCTGAAACTGGAGTTAATAAGGAAACTAAATTTCTGTTGGATTGAAAAATTGACCAAGTTTATTATGTTTAAGGTAATAGAGCTGGTTAATTATTATCAATAAAAGATATTTTGTCATCTATATAGTAATAGTTTGAGGGAGCTTTTGTCTACATAAGAGGTATAAAATGAAGAAATATACTACACTTTAAATACATAATTCTAGATAATTGCTGAAGATATTTACATATTGGTGGTGTATATTTGCCAGTGTCAGGTCAAAGTATGTTTTCATAATTAAGAGCTAATTTTAGACTTCATTGTCTAAAGATGGATATTATTTTACTACATAGTTTGCATTTGTTTTAACTTCTTGTTTCTATTTCAAATACTGATGTTCTGTTTACGTTATTGTCAGGTTATGTCCAGTGTATTGTAGCTTTATTTTCAACCTGAATTTCTGTGATTTTTTTTTTTTTTCCCCCTCACTGTTCAGGAGAAAGGACTGCAACCACTTGGTTTATAAACAACACAATTTACACTTAGATCATTTTGCTCAAGGAAAAAATGGAGAGCAATGTTTTGATAGTTGGTCCCTCCATGGGTCGATTTAAGTTATGTAGAAGCATCTTCCTGTTCCAGGATCCAGCCTGGAGACCAGGGCATTCTCCAGATGAACCAGAACTCAAGGTTCTTGTTCTAGGCTGCCTGCTTTCTGCTGGTCTAACTCACATGTGTGGCCGTGTTGTGCTGCTCCCTGTTGTCCTGTTTGTCCATCTCTGGTTCATTTCTAGGAATGACATGTATTATGTGCTACTTGTACGTACATACACATTGACTGCTCCGTGGGTGTGAATGTGCAAGTGTGCCTCTGGTGTTGCTTGTTATGTGTCTCTATGGAATGTAATGAAATATCAGTTTAATATATTGTAATACTATACTGTAATAATAGATCAAATTCTTCTATTTTGTGGAACACAATTCAGCTACTTGGGCAAAATTTTAAAACTATTTTGGATTGCTTGAGTAGAAACTATTTTTGTGTAATTTTCTACTTGTAGATCAGATATTAAATGTAATGTAAATGTTTTTAAGGAGGGAAAATATTGGCTGTAACTAATGCTTTTTTTTTTTTAGGTGGCTAATCAATTACAGTTTCTTCCTCTTTAACCCATTTTTATTACTTTCTGCCTCCTACATAATTCTCCACGTGTTCAGTTTGTTTTTATTTAGTAACAGCTGCACAATCAACGATTGCACAGTAGTAGGTTCTGCAGTTTTATGTGCTATATTTCTAAATCTTCAATATTGTATGGATATCTTCAGAAATAATGGACTTAAAATTCAGTGGAAGCTAGTTAACTAAGTTTTCATAGCTAGAAATGCTGCTGTGCCTTTTTTAGAGAGGAGTTTGGGGAGTGGGCAAAGATTCAGACTGAACAAACCTAGCTCTCAAAGAAATCTGTGAGGGGACAGCTCTGTTGTTTTAGGTTCTGATTTCCACAGCTGCTGTCTACAGAAGAACATGAGATGTTCCCTCTGAAGGTGCATCCTTTGCACTGACAAGCTGTTGTAGGAGTTGTTTGCCAGGTATGAGTGTCACCAGCTGTAGTGATGGAGCACGAAAGGAAACCCATGCTGTCAGAGCTCTTAGTGCAAGCAAAGATTTGAGGCAGTTGCAAGCCCTCCTTTGGAGTGGAGTCATCCCCTAATATCCAGCTTGCCAACAACCTCGATTAGACTAACAAGGAATTGACAGGGTCATTATGCAGTTGTGGGGGAAATGCCTTTCTTTTGTATTTAAATATTCACACTAGGAAACAGATCCTTTCATGTAGACCTGCGGTTCATACGTGAACACGCAAAGTAATCTCTATTTGTCCTGCTCTGCCTCTTTCTTTGGCTCATGAGATAAGAATAAAGAATTGGTTAATCTTTCTCAAATCTACTATACACTAGTAAAGATCCGGAATTAAGCTTTTCCCTTTTTTGGTGTTTACTGCTTCATCCTGCTGAATGTAGAAAAGCAGGAAAGAGATTCTCCTCTTCCTTTTAATCTCTAAAATAGTATGTCTTCCCATGCAGAATTTTTCCTCCCTTTTTCATAGGCTGAGGAAGATGCATAGCAGACATAGGGACCATTTTATTTAACTACCCCAAAAAATTTATCATCATATGTGTTTTATTAAGCTGATGATAAAGCTTTATGTAATTGAAATCCAAATTCTGATTTTTTGCATAAAACCTCGGGATAATAAAAATATTGAATAGATAACTGAGAAATGCTAGAATGAGAAGAAGTGAATATTGGGTTTTTTTTCAGAACAGGTGTGGTCTATTTTTTCCTTTGCAAGGTTTTTATTCTTTTATCTGACAAATTATGCAAACTTTGAAATAAAAGGTTTGAGATTATTCACATCCAAGCTTCCCTGAATCTTTGCTACATATTTTTTCAATACAGGCAAGGTGAATATTATTTACAGACGGCATAAAAGATACTTTCTGTAGTTAAAAAATTATGTTTATATGTGTTAATTGCATCTTTGAAACTGGGTTCTAGAGTGTTTTCGATCCGGACAAATTTATAGAAGTTATCCTCTAATTCTGGGCCTCTCTTCTGATAATTTTTGCTGCTTACCAAATGAGGTTTTGTCCTGATAACTTAGGGAAACTGGATAGTTCTAAAACCTGTTGTAACTTTATGCTGTGGTTTGTTCTATTGCTGATGTGGATTACATGCAATTCAAGGGCAGAACTGCTTAAATGGTGCCTTTCTCCAGAGTTAGGATTTCAGTATGGACAGTATTAACTGATCCGTTTTGAAAGTTCCTCTAAATACAGTGTCTTTCTCTTCTGAATCTACTCACATGACTTCCTGATGTATTTCTTGAAACACACAGGCTAATTTTAGTCTCTTTGAAAAGGTATTACCTTGATTTGCATGGCTCTCTTCTATGCAAATAAGGCCTGATGCATTTTACATTGCCACTGAACTGTAATTGGGGTTTCTTTCTTTCAAAGTACAATGAGGCTATGCTGTCTTTATTTTTCACCAGCATGTGTCTTGTATTCTAAAAATAGCTGCATTGTTTAATGATTCCATACTTGGTAAACATTTCAGTGCGTCTTTGGTAGGAAGAAACTTCATGTCCCATTTAAAGGGAAAAAGAAGAAGGGGGAGAAAAGAGAAGGCAGTGTCTTTACGGAAAGCTGCAGGCAACAGCTATCCCATTTTGAAAGGTCTTGTACATTCTTTACCTTTGCTTTCCTCAAAAAAAGAAAAATTGCTTTGAATTTTCTATCTTTCACTGAAGAAAGAAGTAAAATATCATTCCTTATTTATGCCATAAAGTAAAAATATCCTCTACAAGTAAAGAAATTAATGATTTCTCTTTGTGCTTTGGAGCTAACTATCAAGAACAGTATTTTGGGTCTTCAACCACTATCCTCAGTTTCTTCTGGCAGTATCACAGATCCTTGGAAGCACAAGTTACCGAAATGGGCCTCCCTCTGTGCTTCTCCTATCAATCTGCAAGCTTGGAAAAAAACCCATAAAGTTAATGAGCACTGTGCCTACAGTATTTATTTACATGTTGGTTAATTAAAGTAACCTCCCTGAATAGAATGACCATAATTAGCCCTGCAGCTGCTGAAAATGCTATGCCTTCATTGGGTCAAACACCTATCTCCTCCCTCCCAATATAAAATTTCTGTGCTGGTCAGGGATTCTTCCTGCAGCTTGGAAGGAAGTAATGTAACTACCAGGTAATGGATAGCAGCCTGTATTATTAATTAAATAGTGCATACATACAGGGCATAGTTTACTTCTCCAGGGTGCAAAGCGTTCGCATTTGTTCTCGGTTGAATGCCCCTTGTCCTCTATTGACATGAATCTGAGGACAGCTGTTTCCTTTCTCGTGTTGGAAAATATTAACCACATTAATGGCATTTTCCTAGATGTAAAAAGTAGTAGTTTCAAAAAAACTACAAGGCAAGAGAGCTTTACTGGGAGGCGTGCTAGCTGGGGAGCTCTGACTCGAGTGAAGAAACCTGCTCTGTCTCCGAGGGCTGGTTCTGCAGGCTGCTGAGCGGGGCGGCACTCACTTTCTCAGCAGTGCTGTGCAGTCGGTAGGATGTTTGCCTGCTGTCTGCAGGACACCACCAGAGATTCAGTCTCACGACACGTAATACTTTGCTGTTCTGAATGAGATGGGGAAGCTTTTTGGCAAGGGAGAAAGTCTCTTGAAATACATACTTGACAATGATAACAAGAATAAGCCAGACTGAATGAAAATTGTGTCAGTTTTCATTTTGTGGAACTTAGGAGTTTCAAGTTTCGTTATACAAAATACAGTTCAGATCCTAGCGTTTGACAGTAGCTGAACAAAAATAATCCTTTGGAAACAAAATGATTGTGAGTTGAATCATAATCACATCAAAATAAATTTAAAAGAAATATATGCTTAGTATTCTAACTTGATGTGCATTTTTTCCAAAGCATCCGTTGCTATATAAAGTCTGTTTATCATATACTTAAAACTTTGTGTGTCTGACAAGAAGTTTTTCAAAGGCAATAGCTAAGGTACAAGGAGCTACAGTTTATGCAGTTTTTCGGTTTTCTTTCCAGATAAGAAAAGGAAATGAAAGAATATTAAGAAATAGATTTGTCTACGTTAAAGGATCAAACTACAATACATGAACTTAGTATTCAGTACCTTTAAACAAAAATGGAACATGTCTGCTTCTTCCTACTAGACAGCAGCAGCACCTTTTGGGGAAAATTAAGCCTGAAATGCCAAACAGGGAGTACTAAAATGCTTCAGTCAATTGCAGTCCCAGAAAGAGAGTTGTAGTTCACCATCACCAGTTAGGCCGTTTCTGTTTGTTTGCTGCTCGTAGCTGGAACTTTAGCAGTCTTATTGAGATGAGCATCTTTGCACTTGCAGTATGTCTTCACTCTTTTGTAGTTTGTAGTTCACAGAGTAGGATTCCATGCGCCACAGCCCCACAATTGCGCATCTCTGGCATTAGACTCACAGTAGCAGGAAATTCAGCAGAAACAGCAGTCACAGCTGCTTCCCATTAACTAGGAGCTGGTGGCACCTACTTTATCTGTCATGGGGAGATCATGTTTCTGTGCCCTCACCCTACAGGCACATCAATTCTCCAGGCAGGGGCGAGTGTCTAAATCTAAGTGTCTGGTGCCATTTTGGGCATTGTGGGGGTATCCAGTTTGGCCTTCGGCTCATGCTGGGAAAGGTGCTTATCTCATTTAAGTCCCGAGTGATACCTACCAGCCCTTTGCAGTTGTCTTAAATAGCCTGGCGTTTCAAATGGCAGGAGATGCCTGTGTTTAAGCAGAGAAATCCTACCCCACCCTTCTCTCCCTACTCAGGGAAGTGGCGTTCATGCAGAACTGGGTGCAGATATTTTTCACCCTCTGTGGGGAGTCATTCAGCTGCCTAGGGTGGCGAAGAGATAGTTGCAGGGCTGGACAGAGAAAACAGTAGGGGAGTGTACCATCTTTACAAGCTGCCCTTTGCTCAAGGGTTTGTGTGTCGATTTTGCATTTAATAGTGATGGGAGAAAATGTGTAAACGCGTCAGGAATAGAAGCCAGTACTCTGACCTCCCTGCTAGCAGGAGCATGCCCTCCCTACTCAGTTCTTGAGTCTTGTGCTGATGTAATTTTTCTTTTATTCCATTTGCAGTTATTTCTAGGTTGTCAACAGTGGCACGAGAGGTTTTATTCTATTTAAGAATAATGTTTATTGCATCTTTTTGAAGCCTTTGTATAATTAAAGAAAAAATGGATTAGCTGCTTGATAGCACGCTCAGCTAAGCAGTAAGCAATAAAAATACTGCTTAGTAAGTGGCTCTACAGTTATTGAGCAAATTTCCTGTTTAGTTCCTTTAGCTAAGTCACTTTCCTGTTCTTTTCCAGTGTTATCCAAGATAAATTTTGTTCTTTTCCAGTGTTATCCAAGATAAATTTTGTGGTATCATCAACATTTCAGTGGAAGGACTGCATGATGTTATGACTGAAGATCCTGAAACAGGAACATACAAAGAGTAAGTGGAAAATCGAACTAATTTTTGTGGATTTAATGGTAGAAGTACTGTTTTATATCTAGTGTTTTGATTAGAAAAATCTGTAGGCCGTTAAGACATGCTTATAAGAGTTCTATTTTCACAAGAGTGAATGTTTTAGTAAGATAGGAAATTCTTGGTCTTAAGAAAAAATAATTGTAATGGGGGAGGGAGTACTTAAAATGACAATCAACATAATTTTATATTGTTTGTTAGTTATCTACTAAATGATGTTTTAAAATGTTCATATGTTTAGATTTGCCTTTTGCTTGCTTGGCTGTCATCTAAAATTACAATCCAACGAGCTTGTGTGTTGATAGGGTGGTAGCTCAGTTTCTTTGAGTATGACATCTGGAGTTTAGCCAAGATATTTTCCTAAATGCCTCAGCCTCATTGAGTGGACCTAGTGTACAATACTTCATGGCCTGGAGAACTTGAAAACCTGTCCCACGAGAACAATTCTCCTCCTTCAGCTGTTCCACTTAACAGACCTGCTCTACAGGGCATAGCTCAAAAGACAGTTCTGAGATCTGGGAGCGAAAGTTCGTTTGTGGCAGAAAGGTGTTGTCAGGGATGCTCAGAGTGCGCTGCCACTCAGCACCAGGCTCATTCATCTCCTGCTGACTCCCAAGTTACTGGTGGTACTCTGCCAAAGCTGGAGAAGTAAAAAAAATGCTGAATAATAAAGAAATTTTTTTAGGACAGAGACCTTATTGTTGTTTTTTGTCTGTAATGATTACATAGGTTTAGAATGATGGAGAGTTGTAAGACATTAAAAACAGGTGCTTTGCAAGATGTACCTACAGACGCTATATTCTAATAACAGTATTTACCAGATGCTAAGAATCAAACATTTTCTAACTTCCAGGTAATTACCTGGTGATGGAACAGACTATCTGGACTAATTAATTAATGGCTTAAGGAGATATTTGCTGGCACAGAACAGCCTGCATACAATCTATTAAGTTTTTCTACACTTAAAACAGGTGGTCTGCACACAAGTGTGTGCTGAGAATGGTCCACAGTCACACTGAGCCTGAACTATGGCCAAGAGTTGCTGGCAGAAGTACATTTTGGTTTTTTTCCTAACTATCAGTATAGAAGATGTAACTCCAAAGTCTGAGAATGTGATTTGGCATTGTGTTCTATTTCCTATCAGAGACAACATTAGAGTCCCTTCTATTTCTAAACATGTTGTCTTTCCAGCACTTGTTGAAAAGAGTTCTCACAGAGACATAAATAAAACTTTGTCCTAGTTCATTTCATATTTTAAGCTTGAAGGTGTGTAGGACTTGTCACTGTACCTTTCCAAACTTTGGACTCTTTTTTTTTTTGCTTTATAAAATATAGGCACACTGAATCAAGGACATATTTCTGTTATTTCTGTTGACAGCTACTGAATGGGGTGTTTGAAAGGTTCTGACGTTTGTGTTATACATTTCAACATAATCTGAAAGTAAATAAAGTGAGAGCACTCATCTGGAGTTACGTTCACTACTCTGGCTCTCCAGGTTGAAAGGAATGAATTTAAGCCTGAACTGGTTCAGAAAAAAAAATTGTGTAGTCCACTGATTATCTAATTACTATAGTGCAGAGACTAAAACAACATGCATGTTTAGCGTAGCCCTGGCTTACAATACAAAGAGATTACACTCAACCAGGTTTCCTGGCATTTATGCTTTGCATTGTAGAAATAATTACAAGAAAGCTTTTCATACTTCAGATTTTCTGGAAAGGGGAGCATTCCATTGCTATAGTCTTGTCTCACCAATATTCACATTTTTCCCAAATTTATCATCTTCTTTCTCTTTTTTTTGTTCCTTTCTCTTCTAGTTTTTTTAATTACTCTTTGTGGTACCTAAAATTTATCAAGGTCTGAAAAAGTTAATTCAATCTTGTATGTTTTGGCAATTGATATGTTTTTGTCTCCTTTTTCTTTAATAAACTGAGTTGCAAGAAATCATGTCATGTATGAGGAGAGATGACATGAGATTTGCTGTATTGTTTTGAAATAACTCATCCCTTCATTGGAAATGGCTTCTGTGTAGCATTTGACCCATTCTGCTGTTTAGCAAGTGTTTCATACAGCTCTAAACACATGTTAATAGAAAACTGAATACACAACAGAGAAAATCGGAATATTTTCACATAAAATCACAACTGTTTTTCATTTTAGTAACTTTAAAGCAAGTCATTCAACTTGGCTGCAGGAACATTTCACCTGTTAGTGGAATACAGCAGTTAAAAATGCACAGTAATACAGGGCTGAAAATAAGCAATAATGTGCTCATAATGAGAATTATGAAAATGAGCAATATTTGGTCTTGGTACTTTGTAATATGTGAATTATGTGTCCTTCCTGCCATAAAGCATACCTAATACACAGTGGCAAGTTATTGTCACCTGAGTGATTTTTAAATCCTTTGGTTCCTAAAGCAGCTTTTCTAGGAAAAATTTGGTACATTGGTGGAATATTTATGTATTCTTGCAATGTAGAGAATGGAAAGTGAGTGGAAAGCTTGTTTGCTATAGGATGGCTTTCACCGACGTTTTTATAAAGTCCATTCAAACTGTTTCAACAGGCAAAAAAAACTGGCATTTGAACTATTTTCTTTTTCTTATTTTCCTGTTTTATAATCACTACAAAAATAATAGTTAAAATATGGCTTTTACTTGTTTGTATTGTACCTACCAGCTGAGGGTGGAGCAAAACAAAAAGGCGTTTAAAAGCTTTACCTGCCAAGAAAAAAACACCTTTAAATACATGACTGCAGAAGTTGAATAATATCTATCAGCCTAAAACATTATTGTTTAGTGTTAGTTTATTTAGTGTTTATTGTTTAGTGTTTAGAAACAATAGCAATGACCATATTAGTTTTGAGGTCCTCTTGTTCAAGATCTCAAACATGAATGCAATGAGAAGTCTTGGCTGGTTTTGTATATGTGCCATATTGTGTATATGTTTTCATATTGATAGGATACAGAGTGCTTGTAGAACACTTCCTTGGAAAGATTGGGAAATTCTAGTTAGGAACAGTAGGTTTTTCTATATTAATTTTTTTAAACCCACATATTCTGTTTTCTATATACAGAAATGCATTTTTAAGCCAGAACTTGAGCTAAAATATGGAGGATAACTGAGATTGTTACATGGGTGTAGGTGACACAGAACCTGCATTCAGGCTTCTTTAGATTCACTGTCCTCAGAAAAAAATTGCGTGCTAACAAAGATTGTCTAACTTTTATCAGACTCCCTCATATCTGTCCTGTGTTTTTAAAAGTGCTTTAAAATAATTTTTAATTATAATGTACGTTAAAACTACTCTTACTCCCATTCTTAGCTGCATGTTGATGTCTCATTTTGAAGAGCCCACAGTTACAGAAGATGAGGAACCTCCCACAGAGCAAGACAAAAGGAAAAAAATGGTAAGTTTTTGATCTGTTACTCAGTTAAGCAATTCAACTGATTATGTGATTCACTTGTGTCAGACTAAATTTTTTGCCTTTGGATTTGGTTCATCTATTGTTCTTGGAAAATTCATCTCTTGAATCAGAAAAGGAAAATGCTTTGATGACAAACTTTGCAGCCACAACGCTTATGCTTCTGCATTCGTTTTGAGCCTTGGAAAATGTTGCCAAAATAAACATCATCTGTTCACAAAATCTGGACATTGTTATACTAAGACACTATAAAAAGGTTTTACTGAAAAATGCAGGGAACTAAAGCTTACCACAATGTCATGGCAGGCCAAATTTCTCATATTTAAAACAATCTTAATTATATTGGATTATGTGTTTTAGCGGAACAGCTGTTGAGCCATATGCTGGCATATAACCGCTTTCTAATGTAAAGAATAAGGAGCATTGATTTAGATGAAGATATCTGGATTAGGTACCATGCAATTATGCTATTTTTGTCCAGACAAATCTGTGAATGTTTCATAATTTAACTTATTTTTGTAGGGGTTTGGGGAAACTGGTTCCTCACACAGAAAACTGTGGTGTACAAATACTGTGGAATAAAATAGTCTGAACTGCTTGGCATCAAGTAATTGCAAAACATGGAATTGGGCGATTGAGTAGATGCGTGAAGCCCTATCGTGCATTTGCTTTACCTGACCTACATGTTTCCAAAAGAATGCTTGTGAACAGTCCTTTAATACTTTATTTATTCCTGTAGGAGCAGAAAAGAGTTTGGATGACTTCTGATAGTTTGTTTTAACTGTGCTTTTTTTTAAGACACTGGATGCTTTTGGTTTGTTATTAGGCTTTCCTTTCAAATACTAATCAATACGTGGTTCCTTTTTTAAAAAAAAAAAAAAGGTGACACAAAACGTCAGCTTTTGTACCCTACAGCTGCCCCTGCACCGATATTTCACAAGAAACCGCCCCTGCAATGCATGCAGGAAAACCAACAACAAAATCACGATCTTAAGAAAGTAACAATCCTTATCGTCACAGCCCGGGAGGTTTCCATGCCCCAGCTCTGGTGGTGTCGCGTTAGTGTAATTATCAAAGCGCAAAGTAAACTTTCCCAAGGTAGAACTGAAAGTGTAATTAATAAAAGAATCCATCACGTGATGCCCGAGATACACAGGTAGAGCCGTTACCCAACTCATCGTGTTATACACGATGAATTACGAATGAATTATGAACCACACCAAAACAGCACATTTAAAACTTCGCATAAAACCACAAAGAGTAAATAAACTTTGCAACGCATTTGGCAGGTTAAACAGAGTTGACTGAATTAAGTTCAAACAAAACTTTTTAAAGGCATGATACGGTATTTCGTTTAAGAATGACGTGATGGGAGCTGTTTGTTCTAATCTCTGAGCAAGCTGGAATTCAAACTGTTCGGGCAATTTATCACAGCTCCGGTCGAGCGCTGCTCGAGCCCCACGTTGGGTGCCAACTAATCTGTTGTGGTTTAGGCCAAATCGGCTACTGGGGACCTGGGGGACCCCAGATGGGACCGACAGATGCTCCCCTCTACCCCTCTTCAGAGAGAGAGGCAGAGGAGGAAAAGGAGGCTTACGAGTTTAGAAGGAACTAAATTACTTTAATGAAATATTAACAATAAAATAAAAAGAAATAATGAAATATATACAAAACTGTATCAAGCTCTGGAGATGACAATCACGACACCGGCTGGCACTGGGCCAGTCCCAGGCTGGACTCAGTGACGGACGGGAACTGGATTTCGGATCTGCATTCAGGATCGGGATCACAGGCAGACAAACAGACAGAGTCCTCCTCAGATGTCGGCCATTGAAGAAAGAGAACTGACCCTTTGATCCCTCAGCTTTTATACTAAGCATGAGGCAGATGGGATGGAATACCCCGTTGGTCAGTTTTGGGTCACCTGTCCTGTCCACTCCTCCCCACAGGTGCGACCCCACTATGCTTTTCCGCTTCCGACCCTCCAACAGGGCAAATAACAAAGTTGGTTGGCCTTGGCTGTTATGGCAATAAGTATAAGCAAGAGCCTCTCTGCACACCATGCCTGGGCATCAGCTATGAACATTGGTCTTATCACTCTGAGAGAGTGAACATTGTCTGCACAATATGCTGTTAATTTTGGTAGTTATAAGAGGCCCAGCTAAGAAGCAAAGTTACTGAACAAAATTGGTTCTGTTTTACCTCAAACCAGGACAGTTACAGGTTGACTTTAATAGTTTGGATATGTGGTTAGAAATTTAGATTTCCTATGGACTACCTTCAATGTGGATATATCAGGCAAAATGAAAAGTACGGCACATTGGTTTATGACCTGTATCATTACTCCCTCCTAAATGATACAATGCCCCAGTATAGTGTTGATGAACACAGTCATAATGAAGGTACTGTTCGGGGATTCCATGCAATACACAGTCAATGGCCATTTGAATAAAGAGAAATGGATGTGCTTTGGTAAGGAGAAGCCACAACCGATAAGGACATGACAAGGCAGGTTTTGATTTACGTGGCAAATATATCTTCCCTCAAGCCATGTCACATTTCTTTTTTCTCTGCGGAATTGTTTGTGACTTGTTTCTCAACTATTCTTTAACATTCAGCTTAAACACTTTTTCAGCCTTTGTTTCCTTAGAGATTTACACAGAATAAATTGTCATATATGAATATCAAAGCTTAATTTTTGTTTTGGATCTCATAATCTAGACAGAACTATTTCCACATTTACTGTGTTTTCTAGATTCCTAAATGTTCTGAAAAATCCTTTGTTTTTCTCCTTTCAATACTGTCTTGTAAGAATAGCTGTCTGTTTCGCTCTTCTCATTCCCATATTTAGCTGATTAATTCTGATTCATTTCAGACTTGAGCCTTCTATGCTGTCATTTTTTCAGCTAACTTTAGTATTCACTGTATTCTTATTCCTTTCTATACAATTTCTCACAGCTGTTAGAGCAAGCAAACTCTAGTTTTTGTGAATGTCTGCTATAAATTCATTCTGAATACCGGCTGAAATTGCTCAGTATAAATTTTTGTGGATGGTGCAGAAATTGAGACTTGCTAGTTCTCATGGCTGTTTATTTCAAAATGATACAGGTCATTTGGGTAGGTCAGTAGTAGCAGAAGTGTCAAATTATACCCAGGATTGTTAATCACGGCTTTGAAAGCACGAGTAGCATTTGATTTGAAAAACTGGATTAAAACCAAAACATCACCTCGGCCCATTTCTACCCACCTGTATTGGAAGTTTCTTCCTCTCTGTAGGAGCATCAGCACGCACGCACATGCGCGCGCACACACACACACACACACACAAACACCTCATCTGACATTTAAAACATGCTGGTACATGTTTTAGATGATGCTTATATGTAAATAGAGCAGGCTTGGGTTTTTTTTAATTTTACCCTACTATGGGAAGAAGCTAGATGAATCATGATTTGATATCTTCAGGAAAATAAATAAATTAGTTACAATGTAATAAGTCAAATGATCAAGTTTTATGTGACAATGTGGTTTACTAAAAATAATACTTCTATGGCATTGTTTGGGGTATAATTTCTCCTTATACATTTTACCTATAAATTAGCCACAGATCTAATGCAAGTCCCCCGAAATCTGTTAAAAAGCTTTGATACTGGGTGCCTTTTGTATTGTTGGCTCCATTTTATAGTCACTGTTAAAAGTAAAGGGTGCATTCCCTCCTTAAATTATCTTCCAGTATTTCCCAGAGCATCACAGTCATGAGATAGTAACCATCATGGTAAATATGTATACTTTTATGTCCAGCGTTCTTGCTCTGTCTGTAGTACCAATAGAGAGAAAAACTACCTGAAGTTGATACTTTAAGGCGAATTGTTCTGACTTCCTATTCTAATGCTGGGTACTTAAACAAGAGTTTATGGTAGGGTCACAAAAGTCATACAGTTAACTAAATATGTAGATTAATTGGTTTGTGGGTTAAAAGGTTGTTAAAGAATGGCTTTTTGGTGGTGCTTCCCAGGGAGACTTTGTAACGCATGCCATTCATGTAGTTACTGCTGGGTCAGGGTCACATCTATGAGAACACTTGCCAATGACAATTTTAATACCTGTTTTTCTGTGCAGAATTCCCTACAGTAATTTTATGTGTGACTGTTTAGAGCTATGAACTTACTGAAACTAACTAATTAGAAATGTGTTTTATGTCCCAAATTACAATTGTTGGTTAACAAATGCAAATCATCCAGAAACTGGTAGATTCTTTGCTTGGCAAGACAGTCTTTTTTTACCCCATAGATTGTGCTAATGCTATTATAAAAGGATGTCACTAACCTTGGCAAATCATGATTAGAGTAGCTGTGGTTTAGAAATTTGAAATTTCAATTTGAAAAGTCTTTTTTTTTTTTTTAATCTAGAGACCAGATTACATTAACTGAGAAGAATTATCACAGAACGCTAAACTATTAATACAATTACACTGCTTTTCAAAAGAGTTTAATGTTAGGAATAAGTAATAAAAAGATCATATCTTCCTATGAAATGTAAAATACCTGGATAGTAGAAAATGGTGAAGGATCGAAGGCTAAAAAGCCAATATTAGCAATACTGAGGGAATGATTAAGAAATTTACAAGATGAAAGATGAGGTGACCATAATAAGAAAGAAGAATTTGCAAGCGCTGACGGAAGAGGCTAAAAAGCAGCCTGCTTTTTCACTGGAGTTGTTCATAAGAAATAAGGCTAACTTCTCTTTTGTGGTAGTTACACTGGTTTTGGATGTTTTACTCTTTCTTTGTCTTACATTTATGTGGCTGTTTCCATCAGTATTTCCCCCCTTAAGGTTTAATGTCTTCCACTCCATATTAAAATTCAAATATTTCTTTCTTTGTGTGATGCCCAAAGAGCAGTTGTGCAAGTTTAATATGCCTCATTTCTTTGGAAATAGCAGTATAGCAGCGTATTATGAGCTCGGAAGTCTCCTATTTCAGTGGGCTTTGAGATCGAGCATTATTATTTTGTTTCCTGACCTTCCAGCATAAATAGTAGTGTTGTTTGGTTTTGATACTAAGGTGAACAGATCACAGGTCTGCAGTAATTTCCTGTTTATTTCAACATTCTACTTCTTTATTGCGCAGCAAGCTCCAGGTGTCCCCTTTCATCCAGCCTGGTGGACTGAGGGACAAATGCTTTGTAACTATCTGTGTCCATAACCTGCCCATACCTGTCTTCTGATATTGAAATTAAGAATAGGTCCTCTGTCAATGTAGCCCCTTCATTTACCTCTTTTTGCTTTCATTAAGAAGCAGTTAACATGTGGAAAATAGTGACAAATACTCTGTCCTTCCCTGCCCAAAGAAAATTGCCTAATCCAGCTGGACTGATGAGGTTGTGTAGGTACTACTACTGAAGAAGTGTGTCTATTCTTTATGTATATGGACAGTTTATTTTAGCTGTTGTCATATCATCTAAACTAGTTCAACTTTTTCAGTGTTTTGTTTCCTTACATCGTTATATAAAATATAACTGACCATATATTGTGCTTGTCATGGTAACATCTGACATGTTTTTTAGGAGTTACAAGTAACACATTTGGCAGTAGTTAACAAAGCAGCTTTGAAATTGTTTTATCTTGTAGAAGGGTGAAATCTTACAGCAGACTGGGTCCATGGTTTGACACTGTTTCAAATAGTTTTAAACTGATTTTGCGTTTGATAATTTGAGTTTTACTTTGCAGGTGTTTTTCCTCTTGTTTCTTAATTAAGTACAAAGAAAAGCAGGTTTCTTTCTTCAGCTCAGGTTATAAAGGAGATGAGTATGTCAGAGAGTATTTTTTACTGCATTATTATATATTTTTCTCTTGCATGTTTTCCACAGCTTGCACTGAAGGACCCCGTACACACTGTGTCATTGCAGCAGTTCATCTATGAGAAGCTAAAGGCACAGCAGGAATTACTGGGAGAACAAGGTTTTCAGGCACTTATGGAAACGGTGGATACAGAAATAGTTGCACAGCTACAAGAATTTTTACAAGGCTTCTAAATAAGCAGGAACAAGATCTTTTTTGTCAAATTACCCCTTCAAAAAAAAAATGAAAGAACTCTAGCCTTCCATCTTGTATGGAAGAGCCTACTGAAAGCTGAAAATAACTTGTTTTAAAAAAATAAAAAGTTTCTGCTGTTGCTATCAAACTAACTTTGGTAATGCTTTATGTTATTTTTTGATAATGTACTTCATGTTTGTCATCAAAGTAACACTTCCATGATTTCTAACATGGTATATGCTGTCCTAGATAGTACCATTTTTTTTTTGTACCATTACTGGCTTTTTGGTTCACAAAGCTGTCATAAACTGAGAGGTCTGAAGGAACTTAGTTATGTATATGAATGAGAATTGTCTATTAATCCAGCAGTATGATTCAGTATCAGGAGCTGCTTATCTTGATACTGTATATCTATAACTTTCTCCCCTTCCTATTACCATTTCTTGACTGTACATTCAACCAGACAAGCAGAAAGAGTTAGGAAAGCAGTAACACTCTGAGCAGAAATACTCCTTCCTGGGAGAAAGATAATTCTCATTTGAATTGTCTCAGAGAAGAAGAAACTTAGATTGTCATACCTAAACTGTATTTGAAGAGGTGTGAGAGAATGTACATCTCTATCTGAAGATGAAGGTTTTCATTTTTATCACCAATTTCTTTATTTCTATTATGAAAAATTTCTTGCTTTCTTGAGTTCCTTCTATCTCACTTTTAGCTGTCATAACACAGAGAAACTCACTAGATGTAGATGAGTAATTAATTCCAATTAATTCTTGGCTGTACCTGGACTGCTTAAAATTGCTGTTGTTCAGTACCTCAGTTCTTTGCTTTTTTTCATCGAAGGCATATCATCAGGATACTTTGTAATTGTTACTGAAAAGTTTGAGCCCAGGTGGTCACAACTGAAATAATTATTTGCGATCATGAGGCTCACTTTGAGTTTTAATTATTTATTAGTTACCTGGACAGCTGCCGAAATGACGGGGTAAAGCTGCTCCTTTCTATGTGCCTTTGTCTTTCGTACCTTGCAGGTGGGAGGTAGGAGAGAAGGCTCTTTTCCATTTTGAGATTTTCCTTTTAAGTTCTGATCTTCCACCTTCAAAGCTGAAGTGAACTTTGTTTGCTTCACTAAGGGATGATTAAGCTATTAAGACAGATTTATTTTTTTTTTTCCTCAGAGAGGATTAGCTGATAAAGACACCTACGTGCTTTTGATAATATTATCAGATAACCAGATGCTTTTAAAAACCTGAACCTTTTTCTTTACTGACCCTTTGGGTAGTTAATTGTTTTTGAAACCTTCCGTCTGTTTGCAGAGAAAGCCTAACTGTTCACTGCTTCTCCTTTGGCTTCGGTGGCAGAGGCTGCTGGGGCTCTTGCGCCTCTCAATGCAAAACCTCCCTTGTTCCCAGCTGCCAGCATCTATCTGCAGAAGTTGTTTGATAACTCATAGTTTCCAGCTTTTTACTTTGGCGTAGGGAGGTTAGAAGAATTGTTACAATTTGTCTGTCATCTGCATGTCATTTCCTCAATCATCTGCCAACATCAGTTCTCAAAATTAAGAGTTTTGGCTGGTTATGTTTGGTACTTGGAGGGGAAGGGACTCAGTGTGCTAATGGTCCCTTTCAGCTGTGAACTAGTTACCTGAGCCTGGTCGCATTTGAATGAAATTGCATTTGTTGCGTAGTTAATCTGCAGAGACCCCCAGCTTTTGGCTCAGCGTAAAACTAGCACAGATCTGGTCGGCCTCGCTAGCTTTGACCCTGCATGACATGACTGGGTGGCGTACAGAAAAACCCCAGGTTGGGAAGCAATGCGTTTCTACCACCATTCAGTAAAATCACATGTGCAGCGCCGAATGGCGCTGCTCCCTGACGTTTCAGAGGGAGGTCAGTCCTACCTACTGTAGTCCAGCCCTGGCCAGAAGGCTGCTCTCTGCGTTCCTGCCGCATGGCCGAGCCTCCAAGCTCCCGGTGCGGTGCAGCATCTTGCAGTCAGGTCAAACTTGTCAGCACGGCGGCGTGCAGCTGAGCCAGACCTGCCTGCCTGCCTCATCCTCCGAGATGTTCAAGCCCCCAGTACTTCACGTGGTGGAGTGTTAACTGCAGTTTATTTTAGAGCATGGTAACTAATGTTGGCGCAGACTCCGGCAGGAGTGATGGACGTGCTTTTGGCTAATAATGGCATGATAACATTGTGATTAGCTTTCTGAGTAATGTCTCTGAATAAGTGTATGTATTCATTTTCATATGCGTTAGGGAACAAGTTAAAATTTGTCACTAGGTGTTTAGCTTTTCATCTTGGAAGGTTTTACTCCAAGGCTTGGACTGTAAATGAAACCAATTGTCATCACCGTAACTGCTTATATGACAACCGCTGTCAGTTGGCACACAGCAAAACAAGCGTCTGCGCTCAGCGGCGGTCTAGTACTGAGAAAATGGAGAAATTTCAGCTTACAACAGCAGAAAAAATTATATATAGTATCTTTATGTATTAAATCCTTATATATAGGATTAAATTTTCACTGAAAGGTTGTGGATTAGGACTGCAGCAAGCTTTAGCCCTTGTTGTTGTTGTTGAAATTTCTGACTTAAGCCTCTTGGGGAGGAAGGGAAACCGAATACAATAAATTGCCTGACACTGAAGCAGTAAAACATAGTTTCTGAAATCCTCGTGAGACAGGCTCTTTGATCCTATTGCCCTTTCAGCTTTGTTTTTCAAAGCAAAAAATGATTTCAATCGAGATTTTTTTTTTTCCCCCACAGCACAATTAAACTCCCAAGGCTTACAAATTTTACTAATTTACCTTTCAGAAGAGGCAATGATTGTGAGTTGAAGACAAGCTTTTTGTGTCTCTGATAAGAGTTAAATGTCTTTGAAGGTATGCGCTGAAAGAAACAGGAGACTAATTCTGCTGCTTCTGTCTCCGAAAAGTAAACTTTGGTGTATCAACGAAATGACCATTTTTAGGCCTTTGGCCTAACTGCAGTTTTAATAACCCATCTAATCTCATCGCATTTTGTTGAATTTTTTTCAGCTTCTAAGGGTAAGTTTATCCATGCTGTAATTTAATCTTATTAGATAGTCCAGGTGTTTGTTTCCTACAGAACAATTACTGGAATAATTTTACTTCCACAAATGCTTTCAGGTTAGATAACCTGAAGTGTGATGGATAAACTTAAGTATGTTAAAGCTCTAGATTTACAAAGTGGAAAAAAAAATATGTATATAGGTAAGTGTATAAAATGTGCAGGTAGATAGAGGTGTATCATGTACACACGGGGCCGGGAGGTACCAGGCACTGGTGTCTGGCCCTGGCCGCCCTGTCCCAGTGGGGCCGGTTGCGTTGCTGCCCCGGTGGCCAGCGCTGCCCGCCGCTGCAGCCGCAGGGCCGCTGCCTCCGGCCACCCTCATGGCGGTGCCCCGCTGCTGTGGTGAGGCGGGATGGCGCTCCCGCCACCTTTGAAAGGGGCAGGGGAAGTGGTTTTGGGCTGTCGCAGCATTCACTGCCTCGCTGCGAGGGAGGCTGTGGCCTCCTACCTTCACTTCAGTGAAGTGATAGAAGTTTTTTGCGTTGTTTGCGAACAAGTCCAAGGGCCCAGCCGTCTCCCGATCACCTCCGCCATTGCGGCGTGCCGGGAGGGTGCACGGCGCCGTGGGTGCCCGTAGGTGCTGCAGTGCTGCACACCGTCCCGGGAGGGCTTTTGGGCAAAGCCATTGGAGAAAATTCGGCTTCTTGCCAGGTGAACGAGTGCTCACGGCGTCACTGACGGGGGACAGGAGGCATTCTGCTGGCCGTGCCTCCATTGAGAAGGGGTCCGGCGGTTCCAGGGGCGCCTCAGAGGATTTGCAGGAGGGAAGAAGCCCAGCTGCTGAAGTGCTCTGGCGTCTCGCGGAAGAAAAGCTGTTGCGGTCACTCTACAAGTTGTGTTATTTAAGCTAATACTGCCCTGAAGAAAAGGATGTTGGAGTGCTAAGATCTCATCCCTCTGCTTGTGAAGTTGTTTGTTTTCTGAGGTTTGGACCACAACTTTCATTTGAAAAGGGACCACCACAGTGTTTACTCCATAGCAAAGCTGCTCATGAAGATCCTCATTTTCTTGTTAGTCCCAACAGGTGTTCAGACATCTTCTCCCAGGGTACCAGGAGGGATGAAGTCCTAATTGGAGTCACATCTTATAACTGCAAATTGTAACAGATGGGCTCATTTCTCTGATGGGTCAGCAATGAGATAATCACTTCTATAGATCTAACACAGCCATGCCATCAGATTTACGGTCAATGCCATTCAGTAATGTTTAGTATGCCTGACTTTTTTTTTTTTTAATTTTTATTTAGTTCCAAATTCTTGCAGTGCTCCTAAACTGCAGTTCATGGTGTTCTCTCAGCTGCTGAACACGCCACATCTCATAGCAAATGCAGCACCTTTGTAATTAAGGTACACATTTTGAAGGCTTTCCAAACTCATTTACTTGTCTTGCTTCAACGCTGCTGCTTCAAAAAATAAATGATTAATTACTAATTTTAAAAAGTTCACAATTTCCGTCATACTGCTAGCTGTGATTAATAGTGATGACTAATCAGATAATCAGATTTTATTAGTTCTGTCGAAACTTCCTAAGGTACAATAGCTTGTTCTTACCAGAGTTTGCTGACGCTCGGGGAAAATGAAATCAAATTAACTGTAGTCAACTGCCTTTAAAAATTTATTGAGGATTTGTGAGGAATGCTTGAAAATGTTATGTCCACTGTTCTCCACACTGGATATGCACCATTTTGTTAGGCTGAGTGCATACTACTGCAC
The DNA here is from genome assembly GCA_008711295.1 of Anarhynchus alexandrinus. Classification (NCBI taxonomy): domain Eukaryota; kingdom Metazoa; phylum Chordata; class Aves; order Charadriiformes; family Charadriidae; genus Anarhynchus; species Anarhynchus alexandrinus. The sequence goes on along the minus strand of VUYV01000017.1, from coordinate 8,143,252 downwards.
TGATATTACATACTACTTGCTTAAAAATATTGATTATGAAGGAATTGGTTTTCATGTTTACACAAAATGGGTGATCAGTTTCCAAAGAGTGGTTTAAAATGAAGTGAAAAAGAGCAAAAGGGAATTTGCTGCAAGCAAGCAAATTCCACCACCAACGCGTAAACGTAAGTCAAGCATGCCCCTTGAAAGTTGATTATACAAAATAAAATCACATCCCACATTGAGGTACACGTCATTTCTGAAGTCAGCCGTGGCTGTCGGCAGGTGGCAACGCATGTCTCCCGGCCTGGAGCTGTGCAAGTAATGGACTGTTTCATTCTCTTCCTGAAGATGGGAAAAATGTTGGGCTGGCAAAAACATTTTACTTGACCCGAGGTTTAATGTTGTGTTTCTTTAGAATTCTTAGCCAGCTTTTAGTAAAATACCAACTGATTTTGAAGTCAAGCTGTCCTTCTAAACATGTCAAAAGCCTAAAACACTTAAAATAAATATTCTTAGGTAAAACAAATTGCTGAACTTGCATATTGTTTCTTACCACCTGAAACTAGTTTTCAGTTTCTGCGTTTTATTAACCTCTGGAAAGTTTGTCCAATTTTATTATGGAATGTAGTGCTAATAAAGGGACAGGACACACTGGTCTTCAAAACAACAACAAAAGATTAGTCATGGTGACTGTGATTGTGGGTCGTTATCACATCCCACAGCAATTTTAACTGCTTCCTAGCAAGAATGATTATTAAAGCAGCATTTAAAAATAGACAGAAAATGTTTAAATGAAGCAAATATTTGACCTGAAAGTTACATTTGTTTTTCCAATATTTGCACCAGCAAAATCTTTGATGTTACTCAGGGAAAGTAACAGAACACTATGGGGCGTGGCTGGTGGTGGTGGTCTAAGCTAAGAATGTCTTGTAAGTTATTCAGGAAACCAACTGAATCAATCATACAGCGCAGACAAATATTGTCCATTAACTTACCAACTTGAGAAAACTGTAATTGCTGATCGGTAAATTCTGAGCAGAGAAAGTCTAAATCTGGTTATTTTCCTGCATGGCAGCGTTTCAAAAATGCACCCTGAATTATTTCTGAACTTCAAGTATTTTAAACCAAATAATCTTCCTTTCAGTTGGAAATACTCTATTTGTTGTAGTTATAATTTGATTTCCTTCCTTTTTTTTTTTTCCAAACAAAGTAGACAAAGGTATCTCACAGATAATTTTCCACATTTTTCCAGGATACTGAGGAAAACTAGAAGCTCTAATACAGCCAGAATGGGGGAATTTGTACATGCATACAGAGCTTATGACTCCCGACTCACTAAATGAGCTTGCAAGGGAAACATTAAAGACCTAAAAACAGAGAAGAAATTGTAGCATCTAAGTAACTGAGAGGTAGAAAGCAAGAAGGTGAATAAGCAATTTTCAACCCAGCAAAAGGTTAATCACAGGATGCCATGAAGTTCTGTATTAAGACTGATTCTTATCAAAATTTTACTAATGTTTTGGAAGCATTGACAAATACTGAACTGGCAAAAATTGCCAGTGAAACAGGAAATGCGAGGAACGTAACTGAGCAGGGAGGTGTAGCAACGCAAGGCAGATTGAAGCTTCAGTGCTGGGAAGCGCTAATCAGACTTGGAACAGATGTTCAGAGTGATCCATTGTGTGTCACATTTTCCATGGGGCTGGTGAAATGGAAACTCAGAGGGTCCAACTGCTGCGGGAGAGAGAATTTGGACAAGTTCAAGCAGCTGGAAATGAGATTTCACAGAACCATTTTGGTTGGACGAGATCTATTGAGACCATCTAGCCCATCCCCCTGCTCAAGCAGGGTCAGCTACAGCAGGTTGCCCAGAACTGTGTCTGGTTGGGTTTTGAGTGTCTCCACAGACAGAGACTCCACAGCCTCTCTGAGCAACTTGTTTGACCACCCTCACAGTGAAAAAGTGTTTTCTTGTGCTCAGATGGAAGAAGAGAGAAAAGTCCAGCTCCTCCTTCATTCCCTCCATCAGGTATTTATACATGCTGCGAAGATTCCCTCAAGGTTTGAGAGTCTTTTATTCTGGAGAGGTTTCAGGGGAAAAATTGCAGAGTAAATGATGGGCTGGAAAAATCCTCCCACTAAAGAAGGTGAAATGGTGCAACTCAGTGAATCTTAAGGCTACTTGGTGTGGAAAAGAAACGAGATTGTTTGCGGGTTAGAACAGAGAAGTGCTCAGTGTTAGGGTATGGAGACTGGATGGACCCATAGTAACAAGAGGGTAGGGACTGGCAGCTAGAAATGAAGGAGAAGATTTTCTCAGGCTTTCAGAAATATTCTATAATTGCTTCTATTCACACTTGAGAATGATTCCTGGTGCACCTTTTTAGTTACTGTATTTTTAAACTAGCTCTTTCTGTCCTGGAGATTGGGATGGTAGCATGGACCTCACAGTGTCACTCCTGCGGACTAATTTTCTCCGAATGGCATGTTACTGCCGGTGACTCCTCAGCAGTTTGAACACAACCAGTTTATGTTCTCTGCATAGCTTGGGGTCGGACAATTTCAGCTGCCTGCTTACAGAAAGCAGGTCCAGTACAAGATACCCTCAGTTGGAGTTGAAGAGAAATGGACTGCCTTGGGGAGGAAGAGGTTTGAAAAAGTGTTCTGAAGGAAAGTATAGTACAAAAGAAAAAGAAAGAGGAGGGTGATGAGGGCTGACATGGGAACAGAGGCAAGAAGGGAATGATACTAAATCATGAAAATGATAAATACAAAAAGATGAAAAGGATGAAAAACAGAGGCAACAGCGTCAGAGTAGTAATGTTCTGTTCAGTACGCGTTAGTATGTGTGCATGCACTCACCTGTGTTTCTGTGACTGTTACCAAGATTGCTCTATTTTTCAGAGCTCCCCTGATGAACTAAGCCCTTGAAGCTTCCTTCCAAGTACATTCGGAAGTTTGCCAGAATCCCTCCAGTTGTGGAGAAAGAAACTATTTGGTGCTTAGAGCCATATTCATACAATAGCAACAGAAATCATGGCGTATTGAGTTACCATTTGGTAGAGCTGTTTGTGTATGATCCCCTCCTGTTTTAAACAAGAAGCACAATGTATTTGCTTAAACCACCATGAACTCACACCAAAGGTGCATAGGACTGTGGAGCTTCAGAGCTTAAAAGCAGCAAATCAGTGGTAAGTCACCAAATGACAGTGACATGGTTGTTCTTGATCGTTTTTGCATGCCCCAAATACAGATGTAAAGCCTTACTGTAGGCATCACAAGTGAAAAATGTGGCTTTGAAGTATGGGTTTGATTAAGGAAAAAAAAAAAAAAAACCCAAACAGAAAACCGCTGGTAGGATATTTGCCTCCCCATTCAGTGTGAATGTTTTGTGTGATCTTAATTCTGGAATTGTCAGTCTAGCAAATACTAGATTCATGCAGTTACTTTAACACTTCTTTCAGCAGAAATTATAACTGAAATCTATATTATTATGCCTTGCCCACAGTTATGTTTACACTTCAAAGTCAATAAAATCTTACAGTAATAAAATCCTAAGCAATCCTAAGTCCAGGCAAGTACAAGGTACTTTGTGTGCAGCTTCCAGGTTAAATTGAAGTTCTAACTCATTTTCATTTTGCAATAAATTGGGATAAAATAATTAATACAAGCTGTAGAGCCCATAAATAGGATATATTTTAGTCGAGGCTCTACCCTAAATAGAGACACAATTTAAAGTGAAAAAGCTGTGACAGTAATAAGCTAACAGACACAGTCATTGTTAGAAATTGCTAAGAACTGTAGCAGAGGTAAATGATACCCAACCCAGGGCATCCATTCCTCTCCAGACTGTATTTTATGATGTGAAATTGCAAAGCATAGGTGAGGAATAGGCAAATTATTTTTGCTTGGGGTGAGGGATGGGAGGATTTGGTTTTCCCCAGTGAGTTGTTCTGGGGCCTGCACAGCTGAATAACTATAGTTTACTGCATGGATAATGTCAGCATTAGAGAACATAGTGAGAAATGGTGCAGAGATCTCAGTCGCACCAAGTGGTGCCTTGGTGGGGTTTCAAGGGTCCGAGTAGGAGCTGGCTGTCCTTGCTTCTGCAGAGCTGCTTAGTGTCCTGTGCTTCCAGGACTTAATTCTGGGTTTCAGCTACCTCCATGCCAGTGTTGGACACAGCCTGCTGCTCTTTGCTTTTCCAGAACCTGGCTCATGGGTAACAAGCTTTGCAGGAACCAGCGCAACTCTGGCGAGGTCCATGCAAGCCAAAATTGATGATGTTTGTTGCACCAGAGCTGGCTTTACTACAGATGTCCTTGCACTATTGTATCTAGCATTCCCATGTCAAGAAAGGTGGCCAGAAACACCATGTTTGGACCTGCATGTGTCAGGGTAGGTTCAAACAAAACCTGTTAGTTGTGGCCCCCCATAGCACTGCAGCAGCAGTAGTGCTTATCTGTCTTATAAATTAGCCCGTAATTTATAAATTATGCTCAAATTACTTTATATCTGAGCTAATAAATGTTGCTAGACCAAGCTCAATCAACAGCATGGCAATTCAGATGTTTCTATACCTGCTGCCTTCTAGATCTGCAGCCTTGGATGTTCTAATGCATCACTGAAAACGGTGTATCAGCAGCACTGAAGCCCAGTTAAAAATACCTCGACGGGTCTAACTTGTCCAGAATTGCCTGCACTGGTAGAGATGCGAAGGAAATAGGGGTCTAGATAAGATAAAGTGTTGTCCCTTCGTGTGTAGTTTACCCAATTCTGTTTGGGCTCATCTTGTTTCCAGAACATGTACTGAAACAGAAGTCCAGCTCCGTACTGTGGCTGCTTGAGTATATGTGAGCGGGATGGGAGGTGTGTGAAGAGCAACCATGATTCAGCTCCTAAGGCGGGAGGCTTTTACTGGAGCAACAAAAGCCCTATGGATTGGAGGAACAGTGAAAAGAATTAGAAAACTACTTCATGCTCACTCATACTGGCTCTGTGTGCAGCTCTGACTGTACCTGTCATTTATACAGCTGCAGTCTGAGTATTTCACTCATCGGTTCTGCCCTGAAGACAGGCAAGTGTTGGGCATTGCTGGCTCCTGCCAGGCAGCATCAAGGGCTTGATGTCGTGTCGCACCACGTGGTGCGCTGTCAGTGTGGTGACAGAGGTAGTGGTTAAGGCACTTGTCGTGGTGTAGGCCAAATCGGCTACTGGGGACCTGGGGGACCCCAGATGGGACCGACAGATGCTCCCCTCTACCCCTCTTCAGAGNCGGGAACTGGATTCCGGATCTGCATTCAGGATCGGGATCACAGGCAGACGAACGGAGTCCTCCTCAGACGTCGGCCATTGAAGGAAGAGCGCTGACCCTTTGATCCATCAGCTTTTATACTGAGCATGATGCAGATGGGATGGAATACCCCGTTGGTCAGTTTTGGGTCACCTGTCCTGTCCGCTTCTCCCTGCAGGTGGGACCCCACTGCGCTTTTTCGCTTCTGACCTTCCAATGGGGCAAACAACAAAGTTGGTTGGCCTTGGGGGTTATAGCAATGAGTATAAGCAAGAGCCTCTCTGCACACCATGCCTGGGCATCAGCTATGAACATTGGTCTTATCACTCTGAGAGAGTGAACATTGTCTGCACAATATGCTGTTAATTTCAGTAGTTAGAAGAGGCCCAGCTAAGAAGCAAAGTTACTGAACAAAATTGGTTCTGTTTTATCTCAAACCAGGACAGCACTGCAGACAGAAATGCTCTTCTCATCTTTTCCTTTGGCTCCAGATTCTTCTTGGACCTTGTTACTGTTCCTAGGCAATAGCACGTTGTGTTCCTCTCTGTGTCATTCCTCACAAGTAAGGGTTGTTATTGTTGTAGTAAAATAGCCGAGCTAAAACTGTAAGACTCCTATATTTGATGATGCTCCGTTCTTTGTATCACATTAAACTGACAAGCAAGAATGAACAGGTGTGTGATAACTCAAGAGCTATTAAATGATGTGACACTAATGATATCTACCAAAAATACCAGAAGTACCAAGGCGAGTTCCTCTGTTGTTTAAATGGCTACAATTTGGGGCAGACTTTAAATTGAAGACAGCGTGTCTGAGTTAAGGGGTGACATATGCGTTACTCCTGTGTTTAGCCAGTTGCTGTAAAATTTGCTGAAAGCAAATGTTTGCCTAGTGACACTGTGCATGGGCAGAGAACAGCCTCTCTGTAGCAGGAGGGCCTCACTTGAACAAAGCTTCCTGCTTAGGGAGCTGAAGAAAGGAAGAACAAAAACAATATAAATGGGAAAACGGCCATTTTTTAATGGCAGTACACAGGAGGAGGAGGTACAATCCTGTATTGAGCATAATTATCATAACAGATGATAGCACATCCTAACAGCATGAAACAGTTTTCTGTCCCTGTAATGGATGAATAGAAAGACACAACTAGTAGCTCTCTTCTGGGGTAGAACGTTTCTGAATACAGAATCACAATTATACCTGGGAGGCTTTTGCTTTTGATGTTCAGGAAGGACAAAAGGGGATAAATCTATTGGACTTGCTTACGTTAGCAGGCTTTACCAGACCTCTTTATTCAGCTCTACAGCTGAATATGGGACATGCCACTAACTCCAAGTACTGCCAATCCATCGTATCATGCGTTCCACTGCACCACTGCTGTGGTGCTTCTTTACCAATACAGAGGCTGTTAGCAGAGCTGAAGTTCTGCTAACCAAACAGACACGCACCACCAGTCCCTGCAAAACAGCAACGTAGAAACTGATACACACTTTCCTCTAACTAATGCTTTGTTTTATAAATTAGTAATTTTTTCATATGTGGAAAAAGTATGTGATGGTAAATCATCTCATGAAGATTTCACAGGCAGGAGTTTGGGTGGCTCTATTATTTATAATTTAAAAAATAACTCCTTTTCCTGAGATTAATTTTTTGAAACAGGCTAGTAGGATGCAGGATATATGTACTTTTTTTTTTTTTACTTTTATTGAGACGGTCAGGTATATTAGTTTTGATCACTTCAACTATCCAGAATGTGTATATATATATATATTTTACTTTAAAGTTTCTGCTAGTGCTTTTTAATTCCTTTTCTTTCTGTAGTGACGTAATGACATCAGGAATTGGTATTTCAGGACAAAAAGCAAGTTCTGTATTTCACATGAAGAATCATAGTTCGGATTTTTAATTCCAAACAAATTGCAAGGCACTGAATTATAAATTTATCTTTCTTTCAAGACCAAATTCCATGAATTCTACATACATCCTTGGACTAGAGATATATTCAATAACAAATGTCTGCTGTGAGCAATGAGAGAGGGATTGCAGAGATATATAGCTGTAACATTAATATGTTTGCAACACTATTGTATTACCTGAGGTAGGATAAGGTATGTAACCAGAGAAACACCAAATGCAACTTAAGTTTCTAAGTTTAACACTACCCTTGCTCCACCCCTCTTCTGGTCTCCGAAGTGGATCCCAAGCTGTTGCAGGATCACTGTGGATCCCAGAACTTTGGCCAGAATATACAAAAAATATATGATTGTTCTTGGTGGCAACTTTCGAAAGCCTTGGTGTATTTACAAATCTCCTTTTTAATCTTTAATTCCTGTCATGAGAGATTTCCTGTCTCATTGAGTTGCACAGCCTCTTTGCACACAGCATGGAAAAACAAACTATTAAAACTGTGTAAAAGATGCTGTGCTGTCTCCTCTAATGATACGAGATGTTTCAGCACACAATGAGAACACAGCTCTGAGTTCTTCAAAGGAAGGTTTCAGTAATTCACTTACCAGACTGCTTGCAAATATCAATCTTCTGAGCACTGATGAGGCAACAAATAGGTTGAGAATAAAGCTTCTGATAATGCTGGTTATACGTTTGAGGTAAATATAAGGTCCATGATGGGTAGGAGTAGGAGTTTTGTTTCTCTGGGGAAAACATTTCTGTCAGAAAAAGCATCAGGCAGTGTGAACGAAGCTGTTCACCACCTGCATGTGCTTTTGAGAAGCATGCTTAAAAACAATAACTTGAAAACAGAAGATAGTATCCCACAGGATATGGTGGGCATTTTGTGAGCCTCTGCAATATTCAGGGGGATCTGTTTTGTGCAGCCTCATCGATAAAGCCTAGGTGAAGGCTGGGTGCCTATTAAGTCTACAGCTGTCAGAGATCAAAGAGGTGGCTTATTAGGCAAAACGTTTTAAATGAAGTTGTCGGCCTTTTTTTTTCGTCCCTGTGCACTCAGGAGTTCATGGTGATTGGGGAGAAGAGAAGGTTGTCACAATGAAGTGTGAGTTGGTTTGCATTTTCAGAAAATCATTACTCAGAAACCTGGGACAATTTATGTGTATTAATACAGCTTTAGAACCAGTATGTGGCATGTCTGAAAATAGTGTTACTTTGCATAGTATTTTTTCTATCATAAGCTTAATAGTATGCAGTATTCAAACAAGAACTGTCTTAGTGTAATTGATTTTTGGCTATGACGCATCTGGCCAGCCTTTTGAAATGCGTGAATATTTTTCATGTATGCAAATACCTGTGAAGTTGCATAATTCTTAGTACAGGCACAAAGAGTGAGATGAGCCTTGTGAAGTATAGATACCCCAGAGTAGATGTGCATACGTTAGAGTCAGTCACCTTAGGTCCCCAGAAAGGGACAGTTTGAAATAATTCAGATAAATCACATGCAAAAGTGGTAGTTTCTCTGCATTAACAGTACAGCTGCCTACATGTAGATATGTTTGCTCCATGGGGGAATGGACTATCTGTACTTAGGGGAATGTGATCTATTTTTTTTTGCATTATAAAATACATAAAATGGGTGCAATAGATTTCTTTACACTTTGTAAAGAAAACACTTTACAGTTTGTTGTTGCTGATGTCTCTCCTGAAGCTGTTTAAACTGTTCTCTCACATTCTGTTATGGCTGGTGAACTCTCTGAAGTGGAGGATAAAGCCAGGTATCTTCAGCCCCTGTTGACTGTATTCCACTGATTTGTGCTCTGGTCCTTAAAATGTACGGATACAGTTTTTCATTTCCATTTTACTATTAATGCTAATCTTACATTTGCCAATCTGTCGTTGTTGTTGTATAGGCAGAAGTCAAACTTGCAATCATTTGTGTCTGCCAGGCCTGAAACTAAAAATTAGGCCTCCAAACACTTGTAGATAAGGGGAAATTCATAATCAACTGTATAGCAAAAGATATACCTGGAAGAAGTTGATTATCACCAGCAAACGTAAACTGGGATTTCCTGGGGCCAGCACCTCTGAAACCTGTGCAAATTTTAGTGTACTAGTATAGTAACAGCAGGAACTCACACTGATAAAGCATATTTGACTGCTGAGCCAAACATGAGGTTCAAATAAAACTAACTTCTGTTAGTACAGAGAGCCTTCTGCAGCACTTTTACTGTACTTTGTCTACTTTGCCTTGTTTTCTATTTCTTTTCTGTTTCTTTTTGTTCAAGTCCTCTTCTTTGCAAGGCTGCTTTTTGCTGTAAAAAAGGAGAGAAGTAATCTGTATGATGATGGCAGGGCTGATGACATGAAGGGTTTTAGAAGGGTTTTAATCTCCTTCAGTGAACAAAAGATGACTTTCATGTGTAGTAACTGGTTTTCTTGATAAGCTTTTAGTGAGAATACGATAGTGTGTAACGATGACAAACCTTGATATGATGTGCTCGTGAAGATACAAAGATGATGCAATGGTTTAATGAGAATGCTGTGGTTTGAGTGTGCTTGTGAACAAAGTCCAGACAGAAATAAAATGTCCTTTAAAAAAAAAAAGAAATCAGCCCCTAATTAAATATCAGCTGAAAAATTCCACTTGGGTGGTGGAATTTGTCATAAGTTTATCTATTTGGGCCAGTGTATTAATATAATTCTTAAAAAAAGATAAGCAGGAGAATTTTTGAAGCTTTGGAAGTTCATTTCTTGTGTTCCTCTACAACCTGTGGATAGGATGATTCTTGTCAAGGGCCAATTCTTTAAAAATAAAAAACAGTAAACCCTTTGGACTTCTTACCATTTGCAGCTTTTCTATAATAATTGCAGTGTGTGCATGTGCATATGTTGAGTGGGAGGTTCATAACTGTTCCTCAATTACCCATTATGGACACTCCTATTTTTATAGTGTTGCAGTGATTTACTGGAGATAGTTCAGCAAGTTTCTAAACCATTGTCAGTGCCTTCACTTTATTCTGATAGTTTTTGTGTTGTGCAGACTAGAACAGGAGGCAGAGAGACTTAAAAAAATGGATCTTGGGCTCATTTTTCATTATCAAACCTTGGGAATGTCCTATTCATCATCTGCGGCATCTAGTGAATGGCAGTAATGGCTGCATAGGTTATATCATATTCTGAGTTTAATTTAGTCGGTGCTGGTGATATTGTTTTAAAAGATCAGAATAATCTCATTTTGACTAAAGGATTTCAGGGATTGCTAAATTTCAAAAGGCAATACAAGTTCTAATGGAACCCGAATCAGCTTTGTTGTGGAACTTACTGTTCACACTGAGCAAAAATTGGGATGGGCTGATAAAATAGTAAAAGATACATACTGATAAAATAAGTACTGGTGCACTTTTGTATTCTTTTTGTAGGGTGGGGTTTCTGGAGTGAGAAAAAGGATATTGAAATGGGGAGAAAAAAATTAAGTGTGCTGCTTTGGTCCAACTAATGTGGGATCACGGAATCACAGAATTTTCAGAGTTGGAAGGGACCTCTAGAGATCATCTAGTCCAACTCCCCTGCCAAAGCAGGATTGCCTAGAGCACATTACTCAGGACTGCATCCAGGCGGGTCTTGAAAATCTCCAGGGAAGGGGACTCCACAACCTCCCTGGGCAGCCTGTGCCAGTGCTCTGTCACCCTAAAGATAGAAGGCAGAAATTTGTACGTTGTGTCTGAGTCAAGACAGAAAGAAGAATTTTTGTCATAGCAAATTCTGATGGAATTTCAGTCCTGTTTTACAAGCCTGTTTGGTTGTGTTGAATTTTATGTAAGCATCCAAACTTTGGGATCTTTGTATGGGTGCATTTCCTAAACCACTTAAAGATCACTAAGTAAAACCTTGTGCTTTTTTCAAATATGGGTGCTGGGTGATGGACATTTGTTTCTTTGACAGACCAGTTTAGGTCAGCAGGACTTCGCATTTAGCTGCAAAACTTCCCGGGAAAGCCACAAAGGATGCACAAGTGCTGTTTCTCATAATTTTTTCTGAAGCAAGAACTAATTTCACAGCCTCTTATCTCATGATCTGGGGTAACTTTCATTCATGGTTACTTCTACTCTCTGTGATGCTTTTGCCTTAATAAGATTTTATTTTCTTACAATGCTTTCTCATACCAAATAATACCTTGAAGCTTAAAGCTGCAAGACATTGTTGTTATGCTACCTAGAGGCAGAGCAAGAAACATTTCAGTTGGTTGAGTTATATATTTAGAGAGAGATACATATGTATATATAGATACATGTAAAATTTTCTTGATGTTAAAAACAATGTTTTATGAGTCAAAGGTATTAAAAAAAAATTGTTACAGAGATCAAATACTTTTCTACAGTCTGGTTTATTTGATGTCGGAACACCACATGAGACAACAAGAATCGTACGGCCCAGAGGTGAATCCTCCATGTTTCCCTACATTCATTTGGGCTGCTAAGGTCTCAGCATATTCTGTGAAACACATTTTGGTTTGCAGCTGGCGAAGAACAGGTAGGTGTGAGACTGCCAAACCAAATCTAGATGTTACAAAAATTAGCACTGCAGATGGTGCACCTCCTTAGGAATACTTTGGCGTCTTTATGTTGAAGAGGGGGCTCTGCATGGGGGAATGGACGTAGAAAGTGTGGGGGTGGCAGTGCAGTTGTCTAGGAAACAGGTTGTAAATCTGGAAAGCATAGGGAAGGAGCCAGGCTGATGCTGCTGTGCTATTTCTGCCTCCATATTATAACCCTGTTTCAGATGAAAGCTCACTTAATTGGTCTCTGATTTTACTTTTTTTTTGCAAACGGCCTTGCTCCTGCAGTGCTGCTGGTACAAGGGAGGGAGCAGGAAGGTGTGGGGTGGGACAGACCTCAGCTGGGGTTTTGTTGTCCCCATGCTTTCAACGTCCCTTCTAAATCTTCCTCTCTGGATCAGTGTGGCTTAAGGAGCAGTCCCAAAGCTCGGGAGACTTTCCTGCTCCTGCTGAGATAGTGAACGTCTCGGACTGACTGCCCTTCCTCCGGGTGCTCTGTTGCCATTCACGGGAGCAGTGAAGTCTGGTGGCTTTGGTGTCAGAGAGAGCTCCCAGAGCAGCCTGCCCAGAAGTGGGGGAGGGTGACTTTCGCTCCTGGGTGGGAGTGTGCAGTTGGGACAGGAGCTTCTACTGGTGCTGAAACTACATCTGGGAGGAAGTGCTCGTGCAAAAATACAGACTGAACAGGACATTTCCTGCCTTGGTATTAGCATGCACAATTTTGCTAGTGCTTTAAGGTGGTGGTGGGTCCAGTGTTCTGGGTACATAGAGAGAGAAATACTGCTTACATTTAGGTTTCCTGTTCGCTTCCTTACTTCACAAAGATAATTTCTCTTCTGGGGCTGAATCTGCCCCTGTTCCTGTATCCAGGAGTCACTTGTTTTCCCTAACCCCGTTTTGTTCCCAAATGCAGCCTGGTAGTAGGAAAATATCTGTTGCAAAGATTGGTGCTTTCTCCACGTGCATCTGACCATCAACACACCTGAAGCTTACTTGAAGAATTTAGTTGCAACAAATCTTAACTTTTCCCCCCAAAATAAACCTGGAAAACCTCAGCTCTCATTCCTTCATATCATTGCTTTTGGAGAGAGCTAACCAGCAACTGTTGTTAGACATGAATGATTTTTGTCATCGTTAATGTGAAAATAGTAACATGTTTGTATTCAGCAGTTTGTGGGTTAATTGATCCTATATTTCAACTCAGGAAGGGGGTTACTTGATCCTATATTTCAACTCAAGGAGTGGTGGTTCTTTGTTGCAACCCTCGATACCAATTCTAATTTTCTTGCTCTCAGAAATCAAGCATCTGCATTCATTAGGGATTTCAAGTGTTGACTTTTCAGAAGACCCTTTTGAAATGGAAAATTACACTTAGAATTGTGTCTTTGGTTTTGTCTGAGAATTGTGTCTTTGGTGTTATGAAAATTGACTCAGATCAAAGCTAGAAATTTCCCATGAGGTGTTTCTTAATTTTGTGATGCCTCCCTTAGAAGCTTCCATTCAGTTTAATTTTTTGTAATTTTAACATATCTGAATTGTTTGAATAACAAATTTGTTAGATGTTATAGATCACTAGGTCCCTTTATTATGAAGGTGCATTTCTGCTGACATACCTAACCATCTTATGTTTCCTATAATATATATGCAATATATATTAAAAAGTGAAAAGATTAAATTATAAACCACAAACCTGAAAAAAATACTCAAAGACCAGAAGTGTCTGAAGCAGTTACACCTCATCTCTTTTCCAAATGGTTAGTTTGAAGGACAGACGGTGTCAGCACAGAAAAATTCAAGTTCACTCAAAATAACATTGACTTTTTTTCATTCACCTCAGAAATATAAACTGTAGCAATCATTTTAAAAGATGAAAAAGTTATGAGACAATCACTTGTCCTTTCTTTACCATTTTTCTGATAAACTAAGATTATGATTATAAAAGAGAGCAGGTAGTTCTCTGCAGAAATAAGTACAAATCGGTTTTCCTGTTCCAAGCCATTTCTCCTCAGTGTGTTTCTGACCCCAAAGGTGAAGAAAATGCTGCGACAATAAAAACAGTGAGAGGGAATTGTGCAAAGCACTGGCAAAGATATTGAGTTTTCAGGGGAATTAGCTGGGATGAATGAATAGGGCATTATAGCTCTAATCTCTATGATTGTGAGCTTCTGGCTGCTGTTGCTTTGCTAGCAGACTCTGGATGAGGTGTTTGGTTCAGAGGTCTAGCATTTCCTGACCCTTCATTGCTTGCAGACAAGCGTATTCTTTACCCACCTGTCACAGCAGGATGGGTAAGAGTAGCTTAAATTGCCGACTATAAGCACTGCAGATAGATTCCGCATTAGGGATGACTCTGGACTCTGCTTGGAAAACCAGTATGACTGGAAGGTATATCTGCAGTAACATTTGGTTTTTATCCAGCTATGAGGATCAAATCTTAAATTTGCATACCCACTTTTCAGATATGCTGATGAGTTTGCAGTTTGCTTTGTGATGATCGTTTTTCAGTTGAGAGAACTAGACTAAAATGAATTTTACATTTAGTTAAGCATAGGATCATAGAATCATAGAATGGTTTAGGTTGGAAGGGACCTTGAAGATCACCGAGTTCCAACCCCCCTGCCATAGGCAGGGACACCTCCCACTAGACCAGGATGCCCAAGGCCACGTCCAGCCTGGCCTTGAACACCTCCAGGGAGCATCATTTGATCACATTAGTATCTAGCTTCTTGCAAGTGCTAACTTTATTTACATAAAATTTATATTATGACCATCTCTTACTGGCAATATATAAATATTTACAATGTTACCTGTGTGCACATATGCACATACAGATTTCTCAGTTTTCTGTGAACTTTTTACTTTTAGCCGATGTTGATTTCATCATGGATGTTACCCTTTATGGCATGTGTGGCTAACAGTCTCTTTCCTGGCAGAGTGAAGTAGAGGTGTGAGATTCTTTGGTTTATTTTCATTGCCCAGTGACCTGAAATATCTCTGGTCAACAGTTTTGAATCTTGTCATTCAGTTGACTTTTTCTCTTGCCCCGTAGATCTAGAAGAATTGCTACAAGCTTCAGGAACAGAACACTGAATTTAAAAAATCAAATGGATGTGATGAGTGCTCAATTTTGTATACCCTTTGTGTTAGTGGTTTCTCCTATTTTAGCTCTAGGTTATTCTTTTCTACATATGTCAATAATCAGTGACATTCAACCTTCACTGTGCAGTACTTTTTATTTTAGTGCTGGTCAAGGGTGGATTCATTGTATAAGGCAGAATTGCTATTGATTTCTCATCTGCAGCATGTTCTCTGACTTGCGTAGTGAGGAAGGAGCAGTGCAGCTTTAGCCACCTGAGGGAGCAAAAGCACTGCTTGCCCTCTTCCAGATGCATTCCTGGAGTGATGGTAGCATCACCACTGCTGCAGTGATCGTCTTTACTGAGAGCAGCAGAGCAGGCCCTGGGCACCTTGCTCTTGTTCTGCTGCAACAACAGAAGTGTGATGCTAGGGTCTGTCAAGTAAATGTTACCCAAGAGACTGCCGGCACTTACCACAGGGCTTCTGTGTTCCTGCTGGCTGCTCTGGAGCTGCTCATGAGGAAGATGCAGGAGTGTCCTGCAGACACAAGGATCATGCAAATCTATTCTGTGGCTGTAGGCAATGACTGTATGTTTATGAAAGGGTGACTTGGTGTCAGTTCAGTTTGGAGGGCTAGAATTATTCACAGGTATGTGATGAGGATTTTGTTTTAATGAGTCTGTCAGCTGTCTTCATATTACCCTCTACAGGAGTGCCATTAACTCCACTGATACTTCCTTGCGTTGATATGTTTCTCTCTGTTAATGAACTTGACATGAAAAAGAAAAAGGTTGAATTGTAGCATGTGCTTTTAGCAGTGCTCTTAAATTTGGAGTGTGTCCTGGAGCAGCATAGCCCTGAGTAGCCCTCCTGGAGACCTTGCCTCTGTGGTGAGGAACCCATTTCCCCAAACCACCCTATTATGTGCTGTGTGTGTAAAGACTGTGATATATGCCCCTGGGAATTGGTATAAGTTAATTTGCATTAGGAGGATTGATTGTATGTTTGCCAGTGCAAAACACAAATATGAATCACACTTGATGCAAGTGAACTGAAGTAGTTATAGTGACTTATTAGATAGAAATATTTTAGTTTAGAAAGTATTTTTTTATTTGTAGTTACATAAACAATTTTGCTGATATGGGAAAAAATTCATAACTTAAGAAAATGGATAACATACCTGAGAGTTAATCCATACAGCCTACCTAAGGAGATAAATCTGTCCTGACAATTGTCAGCATTACTTCAGCTGCGATGAAGAAAAGTGTACTTAAAAGTTCTCTCACCATTTACCAAAAATATTCATTCTTAATACTCCTGCCATAGTTCTGGGATTTTATTAGTAATGCTTCATTATCTTTTAGTTGTGTTTGGAGAGTTTTCTCCAAGGATTGATCCAACACTGTTATTTTCCTGCTTTAAGGCAAGACCCAGCTCGGGCTTTGCTTTGTTGTGAAACAGGAATAAAAAAAGGGAAGAGATGCTGGTCAGGAGCAGATGGCACTGGGGACTCACCTGCTGTCTTGAGGGAGGAGGCAGGAGGAGGTGGAAGGAGTGAGAGCCTGTAGCTGGAGAGGATGGTGCTAGCTCCACCCTGGCTACTGTTGTTCTTGAAGTCCCGTGTCAGCCCCTTAGGGCCATGAACTATCCATGTAATAATTTAAAATTATATGCATTCAGGCCAGGGATAATGGAGTGTGCAAAAGAAAGTTCTTAATTAGCTGCTCACTAAGCTTTTTACACTTTACCCTCAAGTCTATCTCAAATTAGCAATAGCATATTCCACACTGTGTACTTAAATCCTCGGTATTACCAAAATATAAGTGTTTTCCTTTGATATTTTCTCTCCAAATGCTGTGACGTCTGTGAATTGAGCAAGCTTATCTGAGGGAGAGAGACAAAAGCCAAATATCTGATATTACACAACCAGGAGTTACTCAGCTACAAGACATTAAACGCATTTCCAACACCATTCTTCAGAGATTCATAGAATAAGCTCTATAGATAC
The DNA here is from genome assembly GCA_008711295.1 of Anarhynchus alexandrinus. Taxonomy (NCBI): domain Eukaryota; kingdom Metazoa; phylum Chordata; class Aves; order Charadriiformes; family Charadriidae; genus Anarhynchus; species Anarhynchus alexandrinus. The sequence goes on along the minus strand of VUYV01000017.1, from coordinate 8,126,425 downwards.
ATGAACTGGAAAAAATTTAATGTTATTAACTTCTTAGATGTTGAGCTGCTTATTTTTCATCTTTTGCAAATTGCATCTTCTGTGACGTCTGTCAAGGAAAGTCAGCTGTCTTCTGTTCTTCAGCTGATGTCAAACCTACCAGCCCCCTTTTCTTCCTATTTCTAGTGTTTTGAAACTCAAAGATGTAGAAGTAATGCTTAGAAAAAAAATCAATATTTGGAAACATAGAGGAGAAACTTATCTAACTTACAATAATGAAAACCAAAACCTCAAAAATAATGCTCCCAATTGTGAAGATCATAAATTGTGCAACTCTTCAGTAAATATTATGATGCATGAACCAGGGCTTTAGAATTTATTAAAAAAAAAAAAGAAGAAAAAAAAAAGAAAAAAATAGAATGGTTTCAGACCAGGAAAAAAGAATTTGTGCAGAAAAGAGAAGTGAAAGCGATGCTCTCATCATGGGTTGAAGGCTGACCAGGTAGTCTGCCAGGGATTCTGGTGATAAGCTGCTCAAGTACCAGATGAAAATTTGGCCTGAATGTCTTCTCATTTTCAAGGTGCCAGATTTTATCCTCCAACTTTCTTCTACAGCCACAGAGGACACAGCAGGTTTACTGTTTCTCTTGTAATCCTAATTGCTTAGACATCTTCTTGGTGTGTGCCACCTACGTGTTACACTCCCATATTATTGACCCTTTGATAATTGTAGACAATAAAAGTGGTGCTAAGAAGTGTTGGACTAGATGATGACTGAGCTTGACATCTCCCTACGTACAGCTGGTATAGGTCTTTCTCAGCTTTTTTGCTCACTTTCATGAGACTAATTCCTTTGCACAGCTGCAGCCAGAGCCATGACTGGCAGCCGGCACAGCAGTGTTAATGGGGCACAGCAGCTGAAGTGATGTCCTTGGCATGGATAACCTGCCCGTGGAGATCAAGGTGATCGTGTGATTGTACTTAGAATAAATATTAGAGGTTTGTACGTCCACTTGTCTTGAGTTACTCCGCACAGGTATCTTCATTGCAAGTTCTTCTAATGCAGACTTCTACTTCAAAACTGTGCTGTGTGGAAACTGATCAAAAATGTCACTGATTCGTATATTTAATTTGAAGTCCTTGCTAATCACACTGGACCTTCATTACATATTGAATTTTTGAAATGCAGCACTTTTCTTCCCTGATCTGAACCTTCCATCAAACATGCAATCTCTGATATAAGTAGATTTATTAGCGGTTGTAGAGACTTCACCTTTAAAAGAGATAAAACTATCAGTAGGTAAATTAATTTTCATAGCTTCTGTCATTGATTTATTAATAGTAAGACCCGTTGGCTTGGCAGAGCTTGCAAGACCATCTGTCTTTTTGTGCATATCTTCAGCTAAATGCTTTTCTGTAGTAAGAAGTCAGGTCAAGTGAGCCAGCTCTGCCACTATGTACTTTAATTCTTGTTTGAATACTGATTAGGGTAAGTCAGTTGTGGACAGAGATGATGTTCACCTACACTTTTGTAATGATTAGTTAATAAGAAGGGGTGATGTTAAGCCTGTCTTCAGAAATTGTTCACTGGTTGTGCGCGTGCTTACTCTACTTGTTGGCCAGATGTCCATGCCAGCAATGCCATCTCAAGCTATAGCACTGTGAAACTGAGGGCTGCCTACACTGGACAGAAATGACTAAAGAGGAACTAAATGATAAATACCCCTCTTCTGGTTTTAGATCCAGGAAAGATCTAGTATGCTCGGAATTAAGTGTGTTGTTAAGTCCTGCTGGCCTAAGTGGGTTGTATTGGAACATTCTCAACAGGGAATCAGCATAGATGACTTTTCAAATTTCTGTGTGTTTTGTGTTACATATAAATTGCACCTGAATGATACATATATATATATAATAACTCGGCTCCTTGCCTCATCTTTTCACATTTGTAAGCCTTGAGCAAAAAGCTGTTTTTCACAGGAATTGAAACACTTCTAGTAATCATGCCAGCAGTTATCATCATGGCTCAGGATAACAAGCAAGAAGGCAGATGAGCTGGCAAAATAAGGTAAGTAAATGATCCATATTTTGTACCTCCGCCTCCAGAGCCCTGTGCAAAATGAAACAGAAATCAGATAAATTTATGTATATACGTAAAACTCTGTATGAGGTGGTTATGAACAGTGTGTTCTGTGCTTCAGTTTTATATGGCAGCAGTGGCACTCGAAATGAAAGCAGGTTCTAAAAATAAATGTCAGTAAGACCTTGAAATAAAAATCAAATCACAAGGGTGCCACTCAGTCACTTTGCTATTATTGGGGAACTTTGCCTGTGTCGAAACTCATGGATTTCATACACTCGTCTTAAAATAAAACTAGTTTTCCCAACCTGATCCCAGCTGATTCCATAAAATTTGTCTTGCATGCAAACTGCTGGTTGGATGTCCCTAAAAGAGTGGAATTTAAGAACTTTCCTATAACTCCCTGTGAGAAGTCTCAGGCAGGCAGGTGTTATTAGTGCATCAGTCTGAACTCACTGCTGTGGGGCAACGAGGTGGACCTGATGTTCCTGCCAGCAGTATTGTGTAAGACTGGTGATTCACGGTGAGTTACTGAGAACCATTTCTCACTTAAAATGTGCCCCATGTCCTGAATACGGAAATGAGCTGGGACAGAGCAGATGCCATCCAAAAATCTTCACGTGTTTCATTTTTATCTGTTTGTGAGATCTGTAGGAGGAAAGATTCACAGGTAGGAGATGAAAATGATTTGATGGTTTGTGAGGAAGGAGAATATCCATTCCCAACTATACAACTGCTTCTGTCCTTCCAACTAGTGTTTGTCTGGTCAGTGAGAGGATTTGAGGGAGAGCCAACCATTGCAGTGCATTCCCCACAGTGCCACAATTCTCAACATGTAATTACTATAGCTTTAAGTACATGTAATTTACTGGCTCAGCCTTTACTTGATGGGGAAAGGATGCCAACTTGGGCTGGAGCAGTGTGGGGTAATGTATATCCCCGCTGTTTTCCTGCTGGTGCAGGGACCGGAGGAAGGCCAGGAGGGGCAGTGGCAGACATGACTGCAGCGATTCCTGTCTCTGGATGAACACGTGCATTTCTATTCCAGCAGGTTCTCCCTTGTGTCTGAAAATGTCCTTGTACCTCATCCTGGTGACCATACACATCTTGCTTCAGATGTCTTCCAGTTCTCCGGAGAGCACCTTTTGGAAGATGGGCATGACTTCTTTCCTCTTGCCAGGCTGAAAAGCTGCAGTCCGGTCACTGAGAGGAGACAGCGACCGAGCGCTGGGACACCGACCTGGGTACTGTGTGCTTCCATCCCTAGTGTTCGCTTCTATCCCACCAGTCGCCAAGATTGATGAGAAGATAAACAGGAAATGCCAGCTGATCAATGCCTGGCTCAGAAACTGGTGTCATCGGCAGGACTTCGGGTTCTTTGATCATGGGCTGCTTTTCAAGACACCGGGCCTGCTGGCAACAGATGGTAAAAGCCTGTCTCGCAGGGGGAAAAGGGTTTTAGGGCAGGAGTTGGCGGGGTTCATTGACAGAGCTTTAAACTAGATTCGAAGGGGGATGGGGATAGATCCGGGCTTGCTAGCAAAAAGCCTGAAAGCGGCACGCTGGCACTAGATTTGGAAAAGGAAGGGGGCGTAACCGGGCTCCTTAGGAATAAGTCTGGGGGTGGCAGAATTACGGCTTCCTCCAGTAAAAAGGATAAGGGACCAATAGCCCAGCTGAAGTGCTTATACACTAATGCACGTAGCATGGGCAACAAACAGGAGGACCTGGAAGCCATTGTACAGCAGGATAATTATGATGTAGTCGCCATCACAGAAACGTGATGGGATGACTCACATAGCTATAGCGCTGCCACGGATGGCCATAGGCTCTTCAGGAAGGATAGGCAAGCAAGGGGGGAGGGGGTGGCCCTGTATGTCAGGGAGTGTTATGAATGTCTTGAACTAAATGATGGTGACAATAGGCTTGAGTGTTGATGGGTAAGAATCAGGGGGAGGTCCAACAAGGCAGATATTGTAGTAGGAGTCTATTACAGACTGCCCAACCAGGGTGAGGAGGCAGATGAAATATTCTACAAATGGCTGGGAAAAGTCTCAAGATCGCGAGCTCTTGTTCTCATGGGGGACTTCAACTTACCAGATATCTGCTGGGAATAAAATACAGCAGAGAGGGAACAGTCTAGAAGGTTCCTGGAATGTACCGGGGATAACTTCCTGACACAGCTTGTGAGGGAGCCGAGTAGGGAAGGTGCCCTGCTGGACCTGCTGTTTGTAAACAGGGAAGGGCTTGTGGGGGATGTTACAGTAGGAGGCTGTCTTGGAAACAGTGACCATGAAACGACAGAGTTTTCGATTCTGGGAGAAGCAAGGAGGGGGGTCAGCAGAACTGCTACTTTGGACTTCCGCAGGGCAGACTTTGGACTTTTCAGGAGCCTGGTTGACAAAGTCCCTTGGGAGGCAGTCCTCAAGGGCAAAGGAGTCCATGAAGCCTGGCTGTTTTTCAAGAAGGAAGTCTTAAAGGCACAGGAGCAGGCCATCCCCGTGTCCCAAAAGACAAGCCGTCGGGGAAAAAGACCAGCCTGGCTGGACAGGGAGCTAGGGTTGCAAGTTAGGGAGAAAAAGAGGATTTATGGCCTTTGGAAGGAAGGGCAGGCCACTCAAGAGGACTACAAAGAGGTAGTGAGGCTATGTTGGGAAAAAATCAGGAGGGCCAAAGCCCGGCTAGAACTAAACCTGGATTCTGTCGTCCAGGTCAAAAAAAAAGTTTCTATAAATATATTAGCAATAAAAAGAGGACTAAGGATAATCTCTGTCCTCTAGTAGACAGGGCCGGTAACATAGTGACCAAGGATAAGGAAAAGGCTGAGGTACTTAATGCTGTCTTTGCCTCAGTCTTCAGCAGTAGGACCAGTTGTTCCCTGAGTACCCAGACCCCTGAGCTAGAAGACAGGGATGGGGAGCAGAATGAAGCCCCTGTAATCCAAGGGGAAATGGTGAGGGACCTGCTTCAGCACCTGGAGGTACACAAATCTATGGGACCGGATGGGATCCACCCGAGGGTACTGAGGGAGCTGGTGGAGATGCTCACCAAGTCACTTTGCAATATTTATGAGCAGTCCTGGATAACCGGGGAGGTCCCAGCTGACTGGAGGTTGGCAGATGTGACACCCATCCATGAGAAGGGCCAGAAGGACGATCCAGGGAACTACAGGCCAGTCAGTCTGACCTCGGTGCCTGGGAAGGTCATGGAATAGATCATCCTTAGTGCCATTACATGGCACATGCAGGAGAACAGGGTGATCAGGCCCAGTCAGCATGGGGTTGTGAAAGGCAGGTCATGCCTGGCAAACCTGATCTCCTTCTATGATAAGGTGACCCATTTAGTGGATGAGGGAAAAGCTATGGATGTTATCTACCTGGATTTTTGCAAAGCTTTTGACACCGTTTCCCACAGCATTCTCCTAGAGAAACTGGCTGCTCATGGCCTGGACAGGTGTACTCTTCGCTGGGTAAAAAACTGGCTGGATGGCCGTACCCAGAGAGTGGTGGTGAATGGAGTTAAATCCAGTTGGTGTCTGGTCACAAGTGGTGTCCCCCAGGGCTTGGTGCTGGGGCCAGTTCTCCTTAATATCTTTATCAATGATCTGGATGAGGAGATCGAGTGCACCCTCAGTAAGTTTGCAGATGACACCAAGTTGGGCGAAAGTGTGGATCTGCTTGAGGGTAGGATGGCTCTGCAGAGGGATCTGGACAGGCTGGATCAATGGGCCGAGGCCAATGGTATGAGGTTCAACAAGGCCAAGTGCCGGATCCTGCATATGGGTCACAAAAGCCCCATACAGTTCTACAGGCTTGGGGCTCAAAAGCTGCCCGGCAGAAAAGGACCCAGGGGTGTTGGTGGATGGCCGGCTGAATATGAGCCGGCAGTGTGCCCAAGTGGCCAAAAAGGCCAACGGCATCGTGGCCTGTGTCAGAAATAGTGTGGCCAGCAGGACTAGGGAAGTGACCGTCCCCCTGTACTCGGCACTGGTGAGACCCCACCTCGAGTACCATGTTCAGTTTTGTGCCCCTCACTAAAAGAAGGACATTGAGCGTGTCCAGAAAAGGGCTATAAAGCTGGTGAGGGGTCTGGAGGACAAGTCTTATGAGGAGGGGCTGAGGGAACTGGGGTTGTTTAGCCTGGAGAAGAGGAGGCTGAGGGGAGACCTTATCACTTTCTACAACTACCTGAAAGGAGGTTGTAGAGAGGTGGGGTCGGTCTCTTCTCCCAAGTAACAAGCGATAGGACAAGAGGAAATGACCTCAAGTTGCACCAGCAGAAGTTTAGATTAGATATTAGGAGAGATTTCTTCATGGAAAATGTTATCAAACATTGGAACAGGCTGCCCAGGGAAGTGGTGGATTCGCCATCCCTGGAGGTGTTTAAAAAAAGGGTACGAGTGGTACTTGGGGACATGGTTTAGAAGTGGTTTTGTCAGGGTAGGTTAATGGTTGGACTTGGTGATCTTAAAGGTCCCTTCCAACCTCCGCAATTCTATGATTCTATGATTCTTCACGGGAACAAGGCAAGTCCGTATACTGACCCATTTTCTTCTTGCACCTATAGTATACATGGTGCATAACTTGAAATATTATATGGTCAGTAGTTCAAAAATAGCTTATAAATGTACTATTTATTTGACTTGGGGTATATTGCAGATAAAGACAAGATAAAACTATAAAAATCAGCTTTATTTCCTATTTTATAAGAATTTCTCTTTCATATTGTGATAAACATTCACTAGTTCTCTCCCTAGTATAAGTTTCCGTCAACCTGCTCTTCCTTTCCTGAAGTGAACTCATCTCTTTGCCTACTTAGAATTTTTTTTCATCAGGCTCTCAAGTTTAGCAAATCAGTCTATCACTCTCTCTTGCACCTGGAAAATAGTGTTTTTCCTAGCCACTGTGTTCTGACTTTTCTGAAGTTGTGAAACAGGTGTCTTACCTCTAGCAGTGGTTTGTTTTCCTTTTTTATTGCTCTTCAGCATGCTTCTTGTGTGCAGTCAAGTGGGATGGCATTGTATTGGTTATAGATAAAATACACTTGATTATAAAAAAGATACCAAAAAATTCTCCTATTTTCTCCGTCTTTATCCTTTAATCAGAGATTAGAATGCCAAGGGGAGAGGCTTAGCCCTACAGAGTTGTGGTCCAAAGGCTGGAGCTCTGAAAAGTTAGAAAGTAAATGTTTTTCTCTAAGTGGTTTTGGTTTCATTGTGGGTGTACCTTTCTACTACTATTATTTTTTATTCATAGTTTTAAAGAGCGTGTACCTACATGTTGATTTATGACATTACAAATCCCAACTCCAGGCCTATGTTGACTGAACCTACCAACAAATTGTTGTAGGATCATTTATGAAAAAATCAGTGTGGGAGTTACAGGTGAAAAACCTACTTTGAAGGAGAATTAACCCTATAAATCATTCAGTAAGCAGCAACTTTGATGGGTTTAGCCACTTCTTCAAGGTAAGTCAAAGCTGAAAGCTGTTTTTCTGTCTTTGTGTGCACACCAGTAGAATATTAAAAATCAGAATGGAAAATAGTTTGAAAGTGCAGGTATTTTCCAATTAACCTTTCAGAATTAGAAACTAGTGATGATGAAAAACCCTCAAAAGCTGAAATTTCTAGACCTTTGAGAACTAGAGAAGCATAGGAGGGGGGCCAGCTTAAAGAACACTGGCTTCTCTGAAAAGAGTTCCATGCTGTTTTAAAGCCAGGTGTTTTAAGGGATTAGCACATCAGAAACCATCTTTAAAGTAGGAGCTTGTCTTGTAGCACAGGTATGTACATATTCCTTAACCTTTGCTGGGGAGCAGCAGCCCTTTACATTTTAAACTGCTTTTTAGCTTGACTGCTTGTAGATTTGCTGTGAGTATTTGTTGTTCATAATTTTAAACTATTCCAATATGATATTTGTTTTTGTTCTGCTGCTGTGGTTTTCAGAGCTGGAGCTGCTTTTATTGTGTACAAGAGAGATGTTTCTTCTAGTTTTGCAAAATTTTTTGTAGGAAAAGCTCCATTTTAGAGATTGCTTCCTTTCTTACCAGACCTTTCTTACCAGAAGTGTGTTATGACAGTAAATTTATATCAAATAGTTATCCTTATTGTGTTACTCTGTCCAGCGATATTTTCAGCCTTAAGGCAATCCTCTTATTGCTGCAGAGCAGTGATGTAAACAGGGACTAGTTCCTATAGGCTTGTATTTTCAGAATATGTTGGGTTTTGTAATAAAGTTTGAGTTTCATATGCGCAGAGGGCATGAGACGTCAGAAGTTAATGGTAGTTTTCAAGATATCCTCTGACGTTTCCATTTAAGAAACACTTTCAAATTTTCTTTTTGTCCACTTCATAACTTTATATTACTGTTTATTTTACTGAAAAGCTGATTCTAGATGCAAGTGCTCTGGGCCTGCTTTGCACCTAGGTTTTCCAGCAACAGATGAGTGAGTGGCAAGCAGGTAGAAAGACAGTTACAGAAGCGTAGCTGGCTGAGGAACAACAAAAGCAGCTTTTAGCAGAAAGAACCCAGAATGTGAGCTTCCTAACTGGAAAACTGAGATGAGGTATTTTAGAAGTAGAAAGAAGATTGAAGGGAAAATTGAGGAGAGGAGTAGAGAATTCTTACTCAAATTCTTACTACAGATTTCATAAAGTCAATTAGATTATTTCAAAAAATAAAACATGGGGCAGAGTTGTGACCTGGGATAAGTCATCTTACACCGATGGATTGTTTTCTTAATTTTAACAGAGATGTTTTGGACTTTGGAAAATTTTAAACATGCAGCTTTTAAAAGCAGAACAGCACAAAGCAGGTATGTTTTCAGTTGGAAAGCTGCTGTGTCACTGGAAAAATCCAGATGTATCATTTTATATACAAGGTTAAGTGCATTTTTTTCAAAGGCTCCTTTCCTGACTACTCTTTGCATTTTCATTGCTGGCAGCACTGGCCCCGGGTCTTCTCACCTGCTGCTCCATCCGTTTCTGTTTTGGTTTCTACGCTGTGAAAGCTTACTTTCCTACTCCCAGATTCTTCAGTTCTAAAGACTTGTGTAGGAATTATGAAGAGCTATATTTTCATTATGTAAGACTTATGTAAGTCTTGTAAAGAATTATAAAGAATTTATAGTCTTGTTGGAACAACAAGGTTACAAGGGGAATTAGCTGTTACTGGGTCTTTGATGCAGTACTACTAGCCTACAGCACTGAGAAATATGGGGGGATTATGGTTGTTTATTCTTAAGGCTAAATATAGATTGCTTGAAGCACTAAGCTTTAGTTTTTCTTTAGTGCTAACGCAAAGGCAAAGTCCATAGGCTCAAAGGCTACCATCGGAGAGAAGCAGGCATATTTGACATCTGATTTCCATTTACTGTTGCCCCAAGGCCTTCTTGTTCAAAAATATTTTTCATATTCCCAGGAGAGGACTGCATTGCAGACATTTGAATTTGGATACTGGTTACTAAATAATTTATTTCCACTTACCTGTTCATTTCCAGCATCAAACTCTGTTCCAGTCTTTGCAGTGGGGCAAATTGTTTTTATTACAGATGGCTATACCGTATGCCCAGGGAGTCAGCTGAAGGTGGTTGGATTTTTATTGGAAATGAAATAAAATTACACAGCTGCACTATTTATAAAGGCCTCTAAAAGACTGGTCTCAGTAGAAGCTGTTCAGAAGAAGTACAGATCTACAGAGATCTTTAACATAGTAATCAAAGGTTGATGGCTGTTGAGGTTGTGAACAAAAAGAAAGATTTATTGCTTCTGGTTTGGGGTTTTGCCAGAAATATAGATGCCTTTTCACAGAGATATTTCTCTAGATATTTGACCTATCTGGATTTAAAGAAAAGAATAAAGAAAGTAAAAAAAACTCACAGACCTGAAAAACTGTGTTAAACAATTCAAGTTAAAAAGGCTTCTTGCGGAAGGGAACATTAAGTAATGTCAGCATTCAGGATTAATGAAATATGTCAATGTTATGGCATGCAGTTAAAGCTGAAATGCTTTCATCATTGATTAATTTCCAGATTGTAAATGTTCTAAATCAGCAAACGAAAGTTCATACCGAAGCAGATTCCATCTTGGTTCTCATTCTTACAGTTCTTTCTAGTTATTCATGTGACCATTTTGATTCTTGCTCTGGTCTTTTTTGTTCCTAGAAAAGAAAGATTTCTGAACCATTCTATTCATTCTCAACTGTATCAGACTATGATGTACTCAATACTTCTTTATGATGCCATTTTATTTTCAGAGAGTTTGGGGTATTTTTTTAATGATTTGGAGTAGCAATGTTTTTCTATCTTATTTGAATGACTTTCCTTTATAGCAAAAAAATAATTAAAAGAAATAATTAGTTACTTAGAGGGGGAAAAATAGCAAGACAAAGTTTTCTCTTTTTTTTGGTGGGAATATTGGTTTTGTTCAGAAACTTGCATTTCCTCTTCAGTTAAGAGACCTTGTTTATAGAAATAAGCTGATGATTTTTAGCCAGATGTATAAAACAAGAGACTGTCATTGATAAAGAACTGGTGAAATTTTCTAAGATGTTTGGGACTCCAGAAGCTTAATCAATAACGGCCAGTGAGGGCTTAAGACTCTGACAATGTTTGTGTCTTATTTAAATTACTAAATAACATGTTTTAATGAGGAATCTGTGTTTCATAATAGGTGATAAAGCTTATTGTGATGTCCTGCAACTGGAGCATTTGGGAAATATCAGCGTTCTTGTGTGTCTGCTTTCAGAGGAACATTGTAAGATGATGTATTTGAGCAAGTAGGTTTGTCAGTGTAAGCAGAAATCCGTGATGCATATTGTAGTATCTACGTACCTTGGCAGCTCTTTTCTAAAAATGTTATTAAAAATCTGGGGTTTGTATCACTGCTTGAGATCTGCAAGAGTGGATGTGTAATGCTGCAACTTATGTCACAACATCTGCTGTGGTTCTTGGCCTCTGACAATCCTGCTGAGGGTTTCTGTGGTAAGGGAGTGTTTCCCTCCAATAGAACCATAAAGACATTTGCCCATGTCCAGAACAAGCCAGTGCCTGTATATTGCTTAAATCCCATTTCAGTCGTGCAGGATGGATGTATTAGTAGCATTGTCACACATAGTGATTCTCTAAACTTTCTTGCTACCAGACTTTGTCTCATGCTAAATAAAGCCGGCTTTATTTGAATGCAAAATCAAATTCAACAGTGATACCTAAACCTGACTGGAACTGAGTCAGATGGTAGAGCTACTGCAGAGATGAATACAGGCTGCCATTCTCTTGTTTATTTAAATTGTATAAATAGCTGGTGTTTTTAAGAGATGAAACCCGTTCATCCTAAAGGGTACCAAAAAAAACGTAAAAATTTGGTTTGAGCATCAAGCCTCCGTTGTAGATCTTAGTATTCTGCGTGTAAAGTGTACCCTGGAAAAGGTTCACAGCAACCTTTGAGACAATATATAGTAAATCGTACTGCCACGCTGGCATGTACTGTGCTGCGGTATTTCAAAAGAGTGTCCAAGATTTTCTGATTGTGCTTTTGCATATAAGAGGTGGATAATGAGTTAAAACTTGCATCTGGGTAGTCTAGGTAGAATTTCACAGGTTTGGAATTGTGTTTCTTCCCCATAGCTTATCTAAAGCATCTTTTCAGCTGCATGTTATTCAAGCTTCCTCTTGAATGAAGTGTAGTGGCATGCATTTTTAGTGTGTGTAGCACAGCCCACAGCACGTTCCTGGTTTAAGTTACATCCAGATGTAGGCAAGATACATTCAGTAAAACTCTTTTTTTGTTCATATGCCCCCCATACTTGTATGAATTAATCTTTACACCTTTTCCCTATGTAAGTGAAACAAATCCACTTGACGTGCAGAGGTTGTTTAGAATGTTTAGTTTGGTACTCTGCTGAGCATGCTGAGGTTTAATACTAAAACAAGAGTTCTGGATTTTAGAAGAGCAAACTTCGGCTTGCTCAGAGCTCAGTTGCGAGGGGGTGTGTGGGAAGCTTCCATGGAGGATAAAGGAGTTAGTTAGAGTTTTTCAAGAACGCTCTCCAGGAAGCACGAAAACTGTTCATCCCGTTTAAAGGTAAGGGAAGAAGGCAGAGGCACTCCTACTGACTCAGAGTTTAGTGTTCCACACCTCTGAATACTATTCCTGCGATGCTAAGGGTGACCTCAGTTGCAGAATCAAAGTTACTTTTTGTCAGATATTTGTTGTATCTGAGGGGGGAAGGAAATATTTTGTGTTTACAAACTGAAATATTCTTAAAGCTGTTTTTCCATGTTTTTCGTCTTGCTGATAATTCTTTTTTTCATCAGCTTATAGGATGAAAAGAGGTGAACTAGTATTTTTCTTGCTTTCTGGCTTTCATGCGCTTGCAGCCCAGCAGTGCCGTGCAGCTGTTGAATTCCTGGGACTCTGGTGTGAGCCATGCTTTGAAGAAGACAAGGCTTCTTGAGCTCCCTTCCCTCTAACATTGACGAATCAGCACAAGATGGCTGATATGTGGCCTCGCCATATCCTGCCCAGTATACTGGGCTGCTGGTTTCACTCCACAAGAAGATTTTCACAGTCCACTGATGTGGTGGCTAAGCCAGCATCTTTGGGTTTGAAGGACTGTAAAACCATTCTCTTTAGAAGTAGTTGTTGAATAAAAATTCATGATGCAGTATTAAATTATTGCTCAGTGTCCTGTAATTTATTACAAATTAGGTGTAATTATATCCCACCAGGATTCCCTTGAAAAGGAGATTAAATCTTGTGTGACTCCTGGGCTGGGAACAGGTACAGCCAGGCTGAGATAAGTGAGAAAACTTCAGAAAATGTGCTTTGTAGTTCACTTTACAGTTTCACAGCTCTATTTACACTTGATTTAATCTACTTATTTTAATTTGAAATTGAAAGCTAAATCAGACACTATGCAGAACATAATACAATAACAACCCAGGGAAGCACTGCTCTGTTGTAGAACTGATGGAGTAGTGCAGCCACTCTGCACTCTTTGCGGTGGTTTGCCCGGCCTTTGTGAAATGTGGGCTGAAAAGGTGCACATCTTATTTTCTGCAGTAGCTGCATACACTGTACACAGCTGTATTGTTAAATCTGAGACACAAAGCAGTGTGGTGGGATGGGATTCTGCTCAGTGGAGTTTATCTGGAGTTCACAGGCCTGAAGGAAGCTGCCTAGAGCTAGTCATTACCTTGGGGTGTGCAGAAACTCAGTTGTTGACTCTTGGGGGAAATTTTTTTTAAAAAAAGTTTACTAATCATTAATAAATATTTTTCTTCCCAATGAGTCTATTTTCACTGATGTGAGTGATGAAATTTATTTAACTCCTTTTTGCATTTGGGTACCTGAAAAGTTTGGGTGAGGAGAGGGTGTGAACTGTGTGCTGAGGAAGCCTCGGTGGTGAAGAGCAGGCACTGCCAGCTGAAGGGCTGCTGAGATCAGTGGAGAGCTGAAGTGGTCAGAGAGAAGGGGATCGCTTGCACTCCAGAAAATGATTTGCCTTTTTCTTTTTTTGGAAAAAAGAATTCTCATTTAACATATCTTAAGTGATACAAATATATAGAATTATTAAAACAAACCTCTACTTTTCCACGGATATCCACGTGTTTGCTTTTAAAATAAATTACTACTGTAGCTTTCAGTGAGGGTCCCCAGGAGAAGAAAACCACAAATATGTTCCAAAACTTTTTACTAAAAAAACCCTCTATGCTTAAAAAAATAATAATTTCCTTGAAATTTCTCTCCTCAATGCTGCATACAATCTAGCTATTCCTGTAGTCATGGTACTTAAGGAACTTGTACATATGAAATCTTAAAGAAATTGAAAGCATGTCGACACCTACTCTTTGGTGAATAAACGTGTAGAAAGTCTCTGTAAAGTTTCAGGATGGATGTTGTCCTCAGAAAAGCACAGATATGAATCAATATACAAAACCAAACTGCATTTAGAGACAAGGAAAAGCTGAGTTCGGGTGGAATCTAACAACGTTTCATAGTAATGTCATCGGTTAGTACAGCCACTGCACTAATTCACAAATAGAGAAGTTCACACAAGCTGTTCTTTTATTTATCTTACTTTATTTTCTCCTCCATTCCTCCAGGACTGTGTTGCACCTCACCATTGATTAGACTATTAGATTATGAAGTTTGTGTTGGAGAGTATGTCTCATTACATATTTAGCACGTGAGTCTACATCCTTTCTTGGAGAGCTGAGAACTTTTCATATTATGATGCAGCAAATCATACAAAAATCTAATAAACATGGCTTTGTTTTCAAGAATTAAGAATCGGTGTGCATAAATATGTACAAATATTTCACGTACATCTCATGCTTCACTTTGTTCCATGGTTTGGGCAGATTCTGATTGATCAGAAACTGTTTAGGAGGGCAGGGAGTCCTCTGTACCTACTAAATGTAAACATGCCTATAGAGTATAGCCTCTGAAATTATATAAGATCAAGCTAGCTATGTTACAGTTTTTACAGAGTATTGTTTCTAGACTTTATGTCAAATTTCAGTCCAAATTCTCACAACTGAGCTTTAAATTCCTGGAAATGCTCAGGGACTGTTATCATTAGAACACTGTGGGTATTGCCGTACTTATATTGATGTCAAGATTGCATTAAATCCCTATATACAGGTATTACAGTCCTGAAATATTTGATGTTAAATCCCTCAGCTGTCAGCACTAGTCCTGCCTTACCAAAAAGAACACTTGGGATGATGGCTAATACCTTCAAAGGGCACACAGTGTAAATAATAGTGAACTCATGTTAAAAAACACAGACTATCTTGTAGCAAGTCATACTGGAGGTTATGATGTCCTCTAAACTGTCATCTTGGTACATGATCGCTATTCATCTTTGTCTGGTATGGCATGAGCAGTAAGTATATGGTGCTTGTGATGAAACTGTTTTAAATACAGCGCAGCACAGAAGGAGGAGGTGCAGTTTCTGCTTCACTTTCCTCTCAGTATGGCTCATTTATTTTCAAGGTATTAAAATAATGACTTTCAAGGGCATATTGCAAAGCCTCTTTTTGTAGAGAGAAAGTTGGCAATAAGGGGCAGCTGAGTGTGCTCAGGTTGGGGACCAGTAGTTTTCAAGGTTTTTTTGAGTCAACCCATCTTGTGATGTCTGTTGCAGCTTTGTTGTTTTTAAGAGGAAAAAAGGGTAAGAGCTATCACAAGACTGTAGGTTATCACTATGCTGGTCTTCTTGTCTTCCTAAAAAGCCAATGGATGTTAATGGGTCTCAACCCTAACATAGAGCAAAATGGTGTTTTAACCTTTCATTTCTGGTTCAAGTGTCTTAAGATTTTGATTTTAAATTTTATTATCATATTTAACATTATATGTTATAATTATAATGTACTATAACAGATATTATATTCTTCTTCTAGTAATGCAGATGACTCAGTTCAGTCAGTTCAGGATCCTTAGGGCAGCGAGGAGGGTGCACAGCAAGCTCACTACCTTGGACTTCAAGAGAGCAGACTTTGGCCTCTTCAGGGATCTGCTTGATGGAGTACCATGGGATAAAGCCGTGGAGGGAAGAGGGGCCCAAGAAAGCTGGTTAATATTCAAGGACCACCTCCTCCAAGCTGAGGAGTGACGCATCCCAACAAAGAGGAAGTCAGTCAAAACCACCAGGATGCCTGCGTGGATGAACAAGGAGCTCCTGGACAATGTCAAACAGAAAACCAGCCTACAGGGGGTGGTAACAAGGACAGGTAGCGGGGGAGGAATACAAAGAAATTGTCCAAGCAGCCAGGGATCAGGTTAGGAAAGCTAAAACCCTGATAGAATTAAATCTGGCCAGGGACATCCAGGGCAACAAGAATAGCTTCTATAGGTATGTCAGTGATAAAAGGAAGACTAGGGAAAATGCGAGCTCTCTCTGGAAGGACACAGATATCCCCCTGGATACTGGGGATATGGAGAAGGCTGAGGTACTCAATGATTTTTTTTGCCCCGGTCTTCACCAACAAGGGCTCTAACCACACTGCTCAAGTCACAGAAAGCAAAGGCAGGGACTGGGAGAATGAAGAATGACCCACTGTAGGAGAAGATCAGGTTCAAGACCATCTAAGGAACCTGAAGGTGCACAAATCCATAGGACCTGATGAAATCCATCTGCGGGTCATGAGGGAACCAGCGGATGAAGTTGCTAAGCAGCTTTCCATTATATTTGAGAAGTCATAACAGTCCAGTGAAGTTCCCATTGACTGGGAAAGGGGAAACATAACCCCCATTTTTTAAAAGGGAAAAAAGGAAGACTTGGGGAACTACAGACTGGTCAGTCTCACCTCTGTGCCCGGCAAGATCATGGACCAGATCTTCCTGGAAACTCTGCTAAGGCACATGGAAAGTAAGGAGGTGATTGGCAACAGCCAACATGGCTTCACTAAGGGCAAGTCGTGTCTAACAAATTTGGTGGCCTTCTGGGAAGGAATGTCTTGAAGTAATTCAGCCCACATTCACCTGCAGTTGTATTTGTATCTACTAATAGAAAATGTTCAGTTTTCTAGACCATCTTGCAGTTTCTTGATGTTACTCTGGGGAAGGAGTCATTTCAGATCAGAGATTTATCCAGATCCTTTCTTTCAACAGCAATATCTGCTTTGGGTTACTCTAATACAACAATTCCCACTAAACTGAGATACTGAGATTTGATCAAGCTGGCGCGAAGCTGACGTGTGCCAGAGAAAACAACTAACTTGTTTCTGTGTTCAGCATACATGTGGTCTATGATTAAAAGCTTGGAATAAAAAATTGAGAACAAGCTTTTGGAAGATAAGACATTATTTTTAAAAGAATAAAAATTTATTTAATGAAGCAAATCCATGGGTGATCGATGAATCTAATGTTGGCACCTTAGAGCATCACCTCTCACTTTATTTTTCTTGTATTTTTCACAAGTCTCTTCCTATACATGTGTATGAGAATTATTAATAATTTGGTGTGGTGTTTTTTTGGTTGGGTTTTTTGGGGGCCTTTTTTTGTTGCTTTTGAGGGGTGGGGGTATTTTTTTAAATGTTGGCAGAAAATTATCCTGCTTTGATGCTCGAGCTGTGCTCCTCTGGGACTGCAGACCTGAAGAAGGTAAAATGGGGTGGTTGGGAGAAAGACTGATAATGTAACTGCAGTGAAAAGAAGGCTCAGAACACACTTGTTCATGGATCTCATTGCTGCTTGAGCTATATCTTTACTTCTTAGCATAGGTCCCAGGGTAACAGAAAAGGATGGAGAGAGCCTGAAAGGTAGTGATATGTTGTCCAGAAGTCCCAGGCTCCTTCTGCTCCTGCTCTACATACTCCCTTCTCCCAAAATCCAGCCTGCCTCCCACTGTGATCCCTGGGCACCCTGGTACTGTTTACCCTCCCAGGTTGAGAACTGTGGTCTCCTGGGGCAGGGGCGGGTGCTTTAATATTAATGGAAAGCACTTTACGTGCTTGGTTTTCCACATCAGGGAATATATGTGGAATCTTTATTAGATGGTAATGTCTCTTTAATTTTGTTTCATCCCAAAGGATGGTGGTCTGGTTTGGGCCGGACTGGCCACTGAAATGAATGACAGATACTCTCCACAGCCTCTCCCTTGAGGGAGAGAAGGATGAGAGAGAAACAGACTTATGAGTTTAAAAGATACTAAACTACTTTAACGAAATTTTAATAATAAAAAATAAAAATAAAAGATAATAACATTATAAAAGACAGTAATGAAATATACACAATATATACAAAACCAGCATTGAGCTCCCAGAACGAGGATCATGTCACCGGCCAGCACTGGGAAAGTCCCAGACTGGACTCAGTGATGGACAGGAGCTGAACTCAGAAACCGGATTCAAGAGCACGCAGATCAGAATCACAGGCAGATGAACAGACAGAGTCCTCCTTGGAAGCCGGCCATTGAAGGAAGAGAGCTGACCCTTTGATCCCTCAGCTTTTATACTGAGCATGAGGCAGATGGGATGGAATACCCTCTTGGTCAGTTTTGGGTCACCTGTCCTGTCCACAGGTGTGACCCCTCTACGCTTTTCCACTTCTAACCCTCCAACAGGGCAAATAACCCAGTTATCCAGCCTTGGGTGTTAGAGCAATAAGTATAAGCAGGAGCCTCTCTGCATAGCATGCCTTGGTATTAGCTACAAATATTAGGCCTTATCTCTGCTAGAATCAGGTACTATCTGAAAAATATGCTGTTAATTTCAGGGAGCGCAGTTAGTTTGAAGAGGCTTAACTGAAAAGTAAAATTACTGAAGAGAATCTTGGTTCTGTTTTACCTCAAACCAGGACAGATGGTCACCATTTGCTCTGTGCTGATTATCAGGAAAGAAGCTGAAGTACTAGTCCTAGTGATGTCAACAGTCATTATTTTTAAGTGTATTTTTACGTTTAATTTATAAACCCCAATGAAAGTCAGATAATGAAGTGATCAAACATTTTCAAATAAAAATATTTTCTTGGAGAAATGCCTGATCAGTGAAATTGGAGTGCTGGTGGCTCCTTTTGCCAATAAAACCAGAAGCCTAAACCATTATGACAGCATCACTGATGGTAAAAATGCAGCATCCCCACCCCTGTCTGCCTCTCTCTTTTTGGCAGTGTTTTGACAGTAAATTTGGAGATGGAAATGAACAGTCCCCACCTGAGAGGAGGGGGACAAAACCACAGAAACCGTGGAAACAAAATAAAATCCAAATATTTGGAAACTGATGCTACTGCTCCCAATGCAGGGAGAAGTCCTGCAGGCCTTCAGGTTTTTGCACAATGTTGACATGTAGTGTTCATACCATCACTGAGTGTGGAGACACTGAACAGGTCGTCTACAGCCATCAGCTTCAGCCTGCTGCTCATTATCCAATGCCTGGTCGTTCCCAGGGCATTTAATGATAGCTGAACCAAAGAAAATGGTATGAGAATTGTGAGCTCGGTAAGAGAAAACAACCATGATTTCCACCTCTGCCAGAGATCTTGTGCAAGTATTAAAAAAATTATAATAAATAGATAGCACTGGCTCCAGCTGGGACCAAAGGCATCAAGTGTTTCCCTCTGCAGTCACCTAATGGGTCTCTGCTGTAAGGACAGTTGTCACTCAGGTGAGGATATGTCAGTCTTTATCAACCCTGAAACAGGCTGATCCTCAGCCTTCTTAATTGCCATGTTCTGTTTGCTTTTTCCTTCAAGTCTTCATACCGTTCATGTACTTTTCTCTTCAGTCCTTGGCTTACTATTACTGACTTAAATTCTGTCTTTTTTTTTTTTTTTTTTTCTTAATGTTTCCTATCTTGCCTGGCTTTAGCTTCATTAAACTCTGTCACAGCTCAACAACTGCTTTTTCAATAACGCTAAACCAGGGATGCACAGCTTGGCCCTGGGTCACAGTAGCTGAACACCAGATTACAGGTTACAGTAGCATGACAATACAGTTACTAGTTGCTTGAATTCTTCTTAGAAGCACCTCAGGTAAGCCTTCAGAAAAACTAAGAAAAATTTTAAAAAGGTACTATTCCTTGATGGTTTTATTGTACGTTATATGCACAGTAATGCATATAAAGTAATGCATAGACAAAAATCTGGGTCTTAACAAGAAAGGTGCAAAAGCAAACATATCAACTATCAAAATTTAATTAATGATTTAGAAAAACAGATGAACCCTCCTGACATGGGATTCCATTGCAGTTTTATTTTGATTAATTGATGTGTGCATTTGGGGGGCTCAGCATTCCGCTGCTCAGGTGAAATATGGCATTAGTAGCTGGGAAAAACATTTTGAAGATTAGGATTTGAAATTTCAAACCAGAAAAATCAACAATTGAATTCGAAAGGTGGAGATCAAACAAAAAAACCCAAACCCTTAACTGCCTCCTTATGCTTAATATGATCCCTTTGGTTTTTAGAAATTATTTGTTCACAGAATCTGATTGTAGCCAGAATAATGAAACTAATTTCCATGAATATTTTTGTTTAAATGTTTACCTAATTCATTCCAGCCTTGTTCACTCCCTTTGTTATTTGTGAGCATTTTTGTGTATCGGGAATATTTGTAGATAGTAAATATCAGAATAAATTTTGCTGCAGACAGTGGAAATGTTTTTAAGCATGCACAATCAGCCAATTTGAATTATGACTTAATTGTCCCATGTCCTCATTATCACATAGGGTTGATAGAATATATAGATCACATATATATAAGATACAAAAATATCATATGTTTTAGAAAATGTATAATTTAGCTGATAAAAATTTACGTCTTCCATACACTTGTAAGCAAAGAAGATAAGGCCACTGTCTTCAAAAGCCATTTGGGAATTGCCAGCCTTCAGATGCGTTTGTTAATCTTAGTGGCTGAATGTATGTTTCTGTAGGATCAGCGTACACGTTTCTTGGATGTATTTACTTGCAGTTGGAACATGATGCTGAGGAATATGCTGCATCTCAGAAAGATGTATCCAAAGGAAGGAAATCATGCACGTTGGAATGAGTGAAGACCAGCAGAATGAAAGGCAGGGTGGGCACATGCCTGTAAATTCAGATTGTAAAATTGTAAATTCAGATCCAGCTAAATTTCAGTTTCACAAACAATGAACAAACTATAGCCAAGACAACATCATTCATTTATTATGCATGGAAAAGATTTCAGTCATCTTTCACTGAGGAGTACTGTTGGTGCAGAGACACAAAATTTAATAAAATTTCTGAAGCAGACTTTAATGCTCCAAGTAAGTAACAAGATGCATTTTCTGGAGATTATAGATTCCTAATTATAAATGCAATGTTATGAAATTAGTGAACCATTATTATTTTTTTAACAATGGGTTACTATTAAATAAATGAAAAGTGGTTACTTTCCATAAAGTTTAAAAAAAGAATCTAAAAAAGTCACTTAATTATTTTAAAAATTGAAAACCGGTACAAATGTGGAGTTGGATTGCTAATGAGGAACATAATGTGGAAGTTCTGAATTGAATTTTAAAACGGCAATCCATAAACTGTACCAGTGTATGCAGGGTGCCCAATTACACAGAGTTAAAATAGTGTATGTTTCATCAATAATGTATTCCTCTTTGTGTTCAGAGTCAGCTTCATTTCTGTGGCTGTGGCATAGCACTCAAGAAGACCACTGAGAACAGAAATGAATCAGAATGTGCCGAACATCTTGCAGGGTCATAGCTGTAATTCCAGCTGGACTTGTTGTTTTCACTGTTAATTATTGTAGTTCTTTATGTATAAAATTGTCAGATGACTTAATTAGGACAACTGTATAGTTTCATTTGCTAATGAAAAGAAAAAGGGCCAGTGGAGAATAAGCAAATTTGAAACAATGAGTAAGAAACAAGGAAATGAAATTATGCTGAAATTAAGCATTGTTGTGTTCCTTATTTGTTCTGTGACTGCTTAATAATGGTAACTCTAGCCTGCAGCCCTGTACACATTAATAATGCTGTACATATCCATTGCCCAGTACTAATTTACAAGGGAATACTTGCACAATGAACTAATGAAGGAAACAATAAATTAATTAAGAACTTGTTCTTACAATACAAGTCAACTAAATTGACTGCAAGTGGATCTTTGAAGTGCTACTTTACAAAAATACCACTACAAAAAATTGGTGTGTATGAGAAGCACATACTTTTTCTTCCCCAAAATAAGTTCAGCACAGGAGGTAGTAATGTAATTCCTATTCCTGACTCCCCTCAAGCTCGCTATTGCTCTCCTTCAGCTAATGTTTCTGAAGGAACTGGAAAAGCGCAGGTGTGTTCTACAGAGTAGGGCAGGTGTGCTCTACTGTTGTGTACAGTAACTCTTGTTTTTACAACAGTTTGTCCAGAGGTTGCTGGTGCTGCACAGTAATGTGTCTGACTAGTCAGAAGCCTGTGGATGTTTATGATGACTGTCCAGGGGGGTCTTCAACTGGTAGTGTGGACTGACAGGTGCTGAAGAACATTGTACCACCCGCAGCTCTGATTTTAAGAGGAATAGGGAAAGTGATTCAGCCTCATAATTAACAATTTTCCTTGCATGCAGGTGTTGCTTTTTCATCTGATTGGCTCTGAGATTTATGAACTCCACTGCACACAGCAGCTGCTGACAGGGGCTGCAGACATTGAGTTGCTCTGAAAGGCTGTGCAAGGGTACATCAAGAAACCCAAGAGGAAATTGAAATGACAAGACTGGAGACGGCTGATGAGACTGACTGATAGATCCCACTCTGGAGGGAACTGTAGGATGTGCTTTTGCAGTAGGGAAAAATGGGTGAGAAACTTAGACAGAATATTGGTAATGGCAAACATGTTTTCTTGCTGCTTATTAATATCCCTTCCGAATGTCTGTGTTGGTGACTGTTAAGCCATTTAGTGACATTTCAAGGAAATGCAAAAAAACCACTTTTGCAACCGAGGGAATATACAACTAAGGAATCTCTGAATTTTCAGGGTACCCAGTTGCTGAGAGCAATCCAATTCTCCTTTCAGCTACCTGTCCCCTGTATGCATTGCAGCAAGGTTGGTTACGAGGGAGGTGTGGGCTCCAGAGGGAGCGTCTCCACAGCATCTCCACTCCAAAGTGCTGTGCAAACCCCTTGGACGGCTGCTTCTCCAAATGAGCTTTGCGGACTGTGGATCAGAGATTTCACAATGCATCAGTTCACTGCTGGGAAGGAGCTGCGACTTGCAGGGAGAAGGAGGACACCTTCCCTTGGCCTTGTGGTCTGTCTTCCCAAGTGACAGGCAAGACTAGCCGCATCAGTCACCCACCACTGAGACCTCAGCTGCCACTCAGGCCCTGCTTAGGTGGCTTCTCTCTCAGAATCTAGGATAAGGAAGTAATCTCTCTCTCCAAAACTTTGAATTCAAGATATCCCTGTTTCTCAGCAACCCATACACAAGGTCCTATGACAGCACTTTTGCAACACTAGTTTTGAGGTAAAAAGAGTGCAAGGTAAAAGGTCCACGTGTGGTGTGTGTGAGGCTTTGGAGAAGGGACCTCTGATGGATCAGGTTGGTGTTGTGAGTCACTGTTGCAAGTGGTTCTAGGTAGCAGGAAGGACAGTGTGTGGCGTGCCCATGCATTTTGTGGTAAGGCAGGCATGGTTTCTCCTTACTGTACCTCTGTCCTGCTAAACTGGTCCTTTTCAGCCAACAATGTTGGTTGCTGCTTGCTGCTGATGTGAAGAACCTCCTCATTCTCTGTGAAAGATGGTATCAAGAAGCAGCCAAGTGAGTGAGTGCTGTTGAGCAGGATCCTTCCCTTAACACAGTCTTATGCAGTATTTTATTTTTCAATTGAATTCCAGTATCACTAATCTGAAGTCTTTTCAGGCTTTTTTCTCCTGTTAAAGTATTGAAAATAATTAGTATGAAGTCATCAACAAGAAAATTTTTAGTTTGATTAATGAAAAAACATTTTGTGAAATTACTTTTGTCATTCATTTGGAATGGACAGGATTATTTTACAGCTTTGCATATCAAATACATCCATTTACTGGATAAATGTAGTGGCAAGATGTGATTAAAGACATGGGTGAGAAGATGCAATTGAGCCAGTTATTTAATCATCTATTTTTAGCAAAATTTTTCTGATATGAGGGAAAGCACAACTTTTCACATATAAAATTGAAAGGGAAGTTTATAGTAGCTGAATTGTCAGTCTAAAAATTTATCTTATGATTATCTAAATCTTAATGTTGAAAGAGAAAACCTAGGAAAAAGATAGAGCTTCTCTGAGGGTTTTTTCTTTTCTCTCTAGTGCAAATCTTATGCCGGCTGATTAGAACTCAGCCATACTGTAGCATTTCATGCTCTCTTCAAGCACACAAAAGTTTGGCCAGTTTACATAATATTATGACACTAAAAATAAGTTTACCCATGCCTGCTGTTGTTTCAGCTTGGCTTAAAGGCAGACTGGAGTCATCCAGATAAATATTCCTCAGAAGATCGTGTCTTCTCTCACGTGATCAACTAGAAAAAAATAGTACACTTACCATAATAATCTTAAAGAAAAAAAAATTTACAAGGGGAAGATTGGATGTCTGTGTACAGTGGTCTGGCAAAGGAGCATACAAGAATCCAGTCTTGTCACCAAAAAGGTTGCAATATGTGGCACCAAAAATAGAATTTTAAACTTAAGCTAAAAGTACACCAACAATTCATGTAGTTAAGTAAGCATGATTTTCCCTTATAATGAGAATAATAAGGGGAAAAGGTGGATTTGTGGTATCAGGCTGAATAGAGGGAAACTATGATAGAGGAAGCAGAGTCTCACAGTTTTAGTCAAGAGGTGAAATGGAAAGACTGCTCCAATTAATACAAGGTGCCTGGTTTCATGGGCTGTCTTACATATCATTCTGGCAAATCCTGTCACTTGAGGAAAAGTCCTACTGTTTCTTATACAGGTCATGGTTATTATTTCCACTGTCTTAAGTTCTCCTGAAGGTAGGCTGCAAATATAAACCCAATTTTCAGCTTTCTAAGTAAGAGAAATACATTCCAGTTGGCAGAAGTCATAAATTTAAGTGATATAGATAAGCCAGCATATCTGGAATACCATCTCTTTCAATATTGTCTGTGACATCTCATTAATGTTGAGAACCACTTGCATATGCACATATGTATCTGCTGTAGATGCATTTTCTAAGCTAGCAATGGATCTGACATGTAATTTTACAATGAATTAAATGTTGTCTATTTTCTCTTCTCCTGGACACCTTAGGATTAATGTTTTGTGGAAAGAAATAATGTGGGCTTTTCTCTCAAATGTCTTTGCTTTGAATTCTTTACATAGAGAGAAAAAAAATACCGAAGAAATAAAGATATTCTTTGATGGGTTTATGTTTTTTATAAAGTAACAGGGCTTTAGATTTTAGATGACTGTTACTTTGTCCAAGCTTTAGCCTTTTTTGTGAAATTTCTGGGAAATTCTCAAAAAAATTCCAAGCAAAAATACGTTGAAATATAAGAAAAAATATTAGAAGTTTTATTCATTTGCTATAATGTGAAAAGTGTTAA
The DNA here is from genome assembly GCA_008711295.1 of Anarhynchus alexandrinus. NCBI lineage: Eukaryota > Metazoa > Chordata > Aves > Charadriiformes > Charadriidae > Anarhynchus > Anarhynchus alexandrinus. The sequence goes on along the minus strand of VUYV01000017.1, from coordinate 8,101,353 downwards.
TTTTTATTATCGGAATTAGCTTAAGCCTGTAAAAGCCTTCTTTCATGCTGTCACTGCTGCTGGCATGCAATGATTACATGCTCTAATTTAACTTTTGTAGAAGTTACCAAGAGCTGCTGCTACTTAGCAATGATATATTTTCTCTTCTGGATCAATGTTCCTTCTTTGTTTGCTGTAGTATCCCAAAGTTTTATAGAAATGAACCTTAAAGTTAAAAATATGATAGGGAACATTCACAGGAAAAAAAAAAAGAAGTTTTTAACAATTATGTCATTATATGGTGAGCTAAGAAATAATGTAAAATATAAAAATGGAAATTCTTTAAAACAATTTTGAAATTATTTTCAAACTGGGTAATTTAGGTTTATAATTTTGACACAACAATTTGAAACTTCCACACAAATCCTTTTCAAATCAATTCAAACAATTCTGTTTCATTAAAATGTTGAACATTTGTTTTCCGTTTCATTCAAAGTTGTTTTTTTTGTTTTTTTTTAATTTAATATGCTAACATTGTCAGTGAAATTAAACTGAAATAGGAGGAGTTTGGGTCAGACTTTCCTAACCCATGATTTTGAAAGGTTTGTGAAAACCTGCCATGTGCTGTCTGGCTGTGCTGTTGTAAGTAGCTCTGCCCAAGAGCTGAAGCAGGTGAAACATCAGGGATGGCAATTTTGTGTCTGGTATGAGAGGCTGCAAAATCAGATTGTTGATGTATTACAAATAATTATAAAGGCATTAAATAATTGTTTCACTTTACATGGTGTTAATTTTTCAAGCTGTGAGACTTGTCGTTCATCACTATGAGCAAAATAAGAACATATTTTTCATCTTAGATAAGAATTTTCATTTTTTTTTTGGTATCTATAGTCTGAATATAGTTAGAATCCTCCAGACAAGTCCTGCTTGTTAGTGGAATACTGGCCTTCTCTCTGAATGAGTAGTATAATATTGAAAACAAAGTGATAAAACATTTTCATCTGTTTGACCTCTGACTGCTTATGCTGGTCTGTTAGCACTGTTGTCTTCATCTACAGCTGCTGGATTATTTTTATTGTATGCAAACTAGCTTGCACACCCCATGTTTTTTCTGCACTGCCTGACAACTGCTTGGCTGTGATGCTTTGACTGCCTCTTGCAGTGAGAAAGCAAACCTTATACCCTGTGTAATTAATTTTGTCCTTTGATTTCCTCTCCTTCTTGTTCAGTAAATGAAACTGCGGCTCCAAAAGATATTGGTGAAAATTTAATATAGATCCGGGTTCTGATATTGCTAGGCAGAGCTGTCACTTATTCAAAACTGGGAAGGGAGAGCTGCCTGCTTGTTTAATTTGGGCTGTTCTCTTCCTCACATTATACAGGAGATAATTTGAATGGCGGGTGCAGTAGACATGGGAAGTAAAGTACTGTAGATAACTCTGTGGATGATACTTTGTCGTAGCAGCTCTCTCTGGAAAGGTACCTGGCAAATACCCAAGCACACGCAGTGCCTGAGCTCTGCGGAGAGGTGAATCACCCTTCTTTTCCTTCCTTATAGCTGCCACACGACATTTGCTAGCCTTGACTTACTCTTATAACCCATGGGTTAATAGTTTATGTCCCTCTGGCACCTCTTGGCACCTTTGTGCATTTCCAGTGTGTCTCCAGGCTGTTTCTTCCTCACTTCCCAAAGTCTCCCCTAGTTTTGTGCGTTCTTCATAACCTCAAAATAGGCTTGCTCCTCATTTCCAAGGGAGCTTTCAGAAATGTGCAGCTGAACTTTTTGAGAGGTTTTTAATCTCTGATAACTATTTTTAGCACATTGAACTATTGGGAGAAGAGTATTAAATATACCCTTTGTGCTGTGCTGAGCAGTGAAGGTGGGAGAGTAGACGTCTAAAATGGGCTCAGTGGGGAGCTGCCTAAGGCTGGTACATGCAGGTAGCAGGGCTTGTCACTGGACACTGTCAGCCGAATGTATAGGAATGACTAGAAATGGGATATGGAAGATCATGCCTGCTTGCTCTGGGGGATTTGCGTTATCTCTTTTTTGGTCTTGAATTGGCCCGCTCAGCTACCTTGCTGCTGCTGCTGGAGGGGACCATTGCCTGAGTTCTCTTCAAACAGGCACATTTTTTTCTTTACCACAGGGGCTGAGCTGCTGTTACCCCATAATCTCCCAGTACTCGGGTACCTTGTGACATGCATAGCTTTGACAAAGCTCTTTGTAAATTGAGGGATTGGTTGCTAAGGGCTGCTTTAGGCTTGTAGTGCTCTGACATGAGGGAATACAACATTGTTCCGCTAATGCTGCGTGAAAACTTTCAAAATCCTTTTTATATTACACTCTTAAATTTTATATTTCAGATTATGAATGCACTTAATGAAGGAAGGATAGAGTTTAAAAAGCCTTCAGTAGTAAATCTGCAGCATGAATCTTAAGTATTTAGCTTTTGTGCGTGACTGCGATGTTGAGGTTAGCAGGAATTGCGAGTAGGATTTCCCTGAAACATATTCCCCATGCCCTGATTCCTCAGTGTCTTACTGTGCTTCACTTCTCACTAGTGTCTGCTAGGTGTAATGAGAACTGTCGGTGGCCTGTACTTGAAGGGCTAAAAACTTGCCTTTTCCCATGTTATTGAGAAATGCAACATAGCCATGGGGCTCTGTTCTGCAGAGAAATTGATTTTCTCAGAGCACGCCTAGATATCTGCAGTCCTGAGATCACATGGAGTGGTGAGAAGGACCAGATCAGTATAACCAGACCTGAAGAGGAGCATGACTGGTTCATACCACTGTCCATCCAGTAAACAGTGCTGTTAAAAACTTTCAGACTGTTAAAAAGGACTTAAACCTTTGTCAGATGTACAGCATAGAGACTGCAGCAGGTTGGAAGAAAGCAAGGTAAAGTATGGATTTTATTAACATTGTTCTTATTACTGGATAGGATTCAGCTGCGGCTGGGAAGCTTTTGGTTGCAACAGAGCCTTGTTTTGATTGTTCCTACACAGGCCCTTTGAAAAAATTCAAAGCAGCTTTTTCAGGCACTCAGTGAAGCTACCTGAAGTTCCTGCACCCACAGTATCCTCTGGCAAGGGGCTCCACGTGTCTATGTATGACTGGTTTTGTAAGGAGCCATCTTTTCTGGTTTTGAACTCAGCTCCAGCCACCTTCATTAGATGGCCTGTGTTTATTTACTTTAGCAAAGGAAACAGCCGGTCCTGATCCAATTCTTCTATGATAATTATGGTCTTGTAAGCCTCTATCGTTTCAGTCAGGCATACTCCTTTTTTCAGGAAGTCTAAATTTAGTCTGCTCTACCATTCCTTGCATGAAAACTGCTTTAGAGTTTTGAGTATCTTTGTTGACTGCGTTTGAATATTTTCCAGTTCCAATGCATCTCCTTTGAAGCTGAAGTATCAGGACTGCTCAAAGTATTCAAGGTATTGCATTCGAGTAAAGGACCTGTACAGTGATGCAATTACATCTTGTGTTTTGTTCTCAACTCCTGTCTTAAAAACTCCCCATGCATCTCTTGGTTTTTTGACTGGTACCGAACTTGGAGCTGCTTCTTTTGTGCAAGAGCCTGTCCCAACTGCAAGGTCTCACTACTGAGCATTAATGACCAGCTCAGGGTCTGTTCTTTCCCTGTGTGCAAACTTTGGCATTTTTCTGCACTGAATTTCATTCATTTTCTGCTTTGCCTGCTGCTTGGTGGCTTTATTATTCTTTCTGTTTCCTCTTACCAGGATTGTCCGAGCTCAAGAATGAGGGCCAGGCCAGACCAAAAGCTTCTTTAGAGAACATACAACCCCATTTGTCACACTTGTGCAAAGCTTCGTTGGGTCAAAGATGCAGTTTCCAGAAGTGTCACGTCTGACCTCCAGCTTGCTGCAAAACTTGTCTTCCTCTCTCCCAAAAGGGCAATAGGTCTCAGAAGGGGCTGCTGCAATTCTTCCACCCTGAGGCTGACTGCGAAGGTGGTGAACATATCCCACGTGGCACAGAACCAATTAATGGATCCAGCTTCAACCTGATATTAAAAAAAATAAATTGGACTGTCATGGGTTGTCACAGGCCAGACAGTACAGATCGTAAGGCCTCAGGGTAAGCGCAGGCAAATTTATTTGTTGTCAGAGCGATCCACTTATAGAGAAGCACTGTAGACGGTTGCCTCAATCTGGAATTTTGCACTTTTCGGGGATGCTTCTAAGTCTTTCCTCTGGATGAATGCAAACAAAAATACTAATACCACCTTCAGTTCAAGAAACCCACCTTTTCAATAACTCAACCAGTCCATCTTAAAAGCATTTTAGTGTCAGTGAACGTTACGTATATTAAGGTACTGTGTGACACAGCATTCTTCTGCGTGTATTTGACGTGCTAGATTCTGGGAGGTGAATTATATTTCAGCTTACAAATAGCCCAATTAAAGTGAGAGGGATTGTGTTGTGGAAGCTGCTGATCTCCATGTCCAGTGAGAACAGCAGAATCTGTTTTGTTTTGTGGCAAGAACCAGCACTGGTCCTTCAAAACCTCACACATACACATGCACCTTTGTGAACTCTGCGGTTTTCTTTCTTGCCTGTAAGAAAAAAGGCAACAAAGCTTATTATGAACCATTCATGTGTACATGCTCCTTATTTTCCTGTATAGCTACAGACAGAAGACAAAATTTTGGTAAAACCATGTTCTTCAGGTGTCAGCAACATTGGCGCTACAGGAAGAGTAGATATTTTTTCCTATTCTGTATTGCAGTTTGGGAGACTGGAGCTCCAGCAATGTTTTCATCGTTTTTGCAGCTAACGCATTTTCAATTATAAAATGGTAGAAGAAAATAATTGCTGTCCAGTTTCAAATGCTCAACATGTAAAACTACACAAGGAGAAACGGCAAGGTAAAATCCTGGTGAAACGCATCTCACACAATTTCTCATGATTTGTGCTAAGCATAGAAAAGGCACATCTGGTTCTTTTGCTCATGACGGGAAGATTTTCTTTTCATCTTCTACAAGGCTTAGGAGGTCTTTTAGTCAACTTTATGTGAATTTTCTCCTCCTCTTCTCTCTTTTTGCAGCCGGTTTGCCTAGGTTTCTCTCCACTTTGGATAGTTTACACTTTTTAGCTCTTTTTCAGAGAGACTATTATTTTCTTTTTCCTTGTGGCAGGCAGATTCTCTATTTGTTCTGATTTTGTCAATTCTGTAAATTTTTCACCTGTTTTCCTTTTATGCTTTTCTTTCTGTACCTCTTTCTCAGTTTAACAAGTACTTTTTCTTCATCTTCCTCTTTCGAGACCGTTCCTACATAGACAGACACATAAGATCTCTGATAATTAATGGCAGCTCATCATTCATTTTCATTACACTACTGTACAAATCTTGTGAAAAAGCCGGGGAAACCATAAAGCTGCTCACCTTATAAACTTTGCAGCATGTCTGGTGATTTATATATCCCTTCGTCATTAATGATCCTTGAGGATGTAATATAAAATTTGACCTAAAATAACCTAGCAAGGAACAGGGAGGAGGAGTTTATTTTGTATTAACCCAGTCAGAAAGCCCTCAGAGCTAACAGACTGAGATGTTTGGAATAATAGACTTGGAGACTTGTCCTGTCCCTTGGTAAAAGCTGAATTGCTTGTCTAGGCTTAACCTAATGCTGCAGAAGTCAATGAAGTGGACAGCCTCATGTTATGCACTGGATGATGCAGGCATGCGTTTTGTATGCAGTCTGGTATGTCTGTGTAGAAATAGCTGTTGTGTGAAACAGGAAGAAGGATGAATCATGTAACTTCTGTATCACGTATAGAACAGACAATTTTGCAATGTGTTAATATGTTTTAGTTCGTAAAATTGCAGCATACATGTGATTCTCAATATAAAAATAGCCAACAGAAAAGTACTACTGAACTACATATCTTCCCTTATGCTGTACTGTAGCTTGATGTAGCTGTATCTCTGTTATACTGCATATATTGGATTCTGACTCAGTAAAATGAGGAATAATTATCATTTCCATACCACGAGGCACAGTAAGTCAGTCTCCATGTACACCTCAGTTTTTACACCTATAACAGTGCAGTTTTTCTGGCTTTGCTTGATCTTCAGTTCAAAAAAAAAGACATTTAAAACCTGGGATTTTCCTAGGGAAAATAAAGTGAACAACAGTTCAAGATGCAGCCATGAATTATGGGCACTGGATTAACAGGAACCTGAGGAAGGATTGAGTCCCTGGAGGAAGTGAAATTTGCAATTGCTGTGGACCGTGTGATAAATTAACAGTGCTATGAGACAGAACAGATTACGATTTAATATTCTCTCTCTTGTAAATGGCTATATCTTTGGGAATGTAAGGGTATGTGATAAATGAAGGACTTCAAAGGGCATTGTAACTGAATTTCTGACACATTTTGGTGTGCTGTTTGTAAAGCACACTCCAAAGGAAGTGCCTGTGTACCATCTCAGTACAGTGGAGGTCCTCAGATAGGCAAGTTAAGGGGTGCATTGCTCCGGAGGAGGGACCGTGTCTAAATGTTTTTCTCCCATCTAATCACAACTTTACAAAATAAAGTCATATTTCATTTTAAAAGTTTCTGTGCCTTGTCTGCATTGAGTTGTAAGGAAAGCAATTAAAGCTTGCAGGTGGGGAAATGCTTTTGTACTTTAGATGGAGATGAGGGGAAAATTATTACAAGTCTTTAAACTGCCTCCTCTGTGTTATTGCTCTATTAGAAATCACCTCTACTGTGTGAAAATCTTTAATGTCTTGTGAAGGTATGTACTTGTAAATCCTCCCTAAACATTTCCTTTACATGTCTGGGGTCCCCTGCATCTTCCATTACACCTGCAATATTATGAAAAGTGTATGTGTTAAAGATGTCATTTTCTGGCAAAAAAGACAGTCACCTCAATATGAGTCATGTTGGATCCTGCTGGATTTAGCCTCCCAGAAAATAGTGTCCAAGTAACCTGTATGTTGCAGTGTATTAGATATGAACCAAATAAGGCTTATGGCACTACACAAGGCTTTTGTGGATCCTCGAATGTATAAGATGAGCACATCCACTGCTGTATTCATAAGGTGTTGAGCCAGTGCCTTCCTCTGAGCCAGCTCATGTAGTGGCTCCACTTATGCGCTGCTCAGACATGAGTAGGTCATAGCCATGTTTCTTCTCCCCCGTTCTTTGGAGTGGCTGCTGTGGAGGTTTTACCTTCTGCAGAAATGTGGCATGCCTGTACAGGAACAAGTTGTACATGGATACTGGTCATTAAATGCAGATGATAAATCTATTAAGATAGCGCAAAATACTTAAAAGGTCAGGAACTGCGGTAGTATTTGCACAGGAACTTTACACAGCATGCTGTGGGCAGCAGAGGTATTCAGCTGACAGCTTGACTAAGGAACAGAAAATGTGTGCGCAGCGTCGTTAAGCTTTCTATGGAACTAATCTTTTAATCTTAAGTTTTTCAAATTTATTTTAAAAGTTTTGTATTTTTGTACTTGAGCTAAAAGATGCAGCAGCAATGCTGTGATAAGAGTATGAGCAAAGCAGGGATACTGGGAGAGGGAATATCCTTTGTAAATTGATGGTGCTGTTAGAAAAATTGACTACACTGTTTTCCATGAAGGACATCTTCAGATCTGCAAGAAGCAGCAAATGTCAAATGTCTCTGATGAATGTGGGTTTTTTTTTTATAGACTAAACATAATAATATTGCAAATATTTATCTTTGAAAAAATCCAACGTACTCTGTTAGTTTTTTCAGACAAAGGCACTCTTTTATTGATGTCTTGTGCAAACCCGTGCTTGGTTCCAGCAAGCACTTTTTCAGATAATTAAACTTTACAGAACTGCATCCCATGATAAAAGACAGCTGAAAAATGAGAGAATTAAAAATATTTAGAAACCTGGTAGGATGTGAGAAAAATGACCACGATAAACTTCAGATTGCAGAATAGGTGAGTGGTATATAATTTATGGATTTAACAAAAATATCAATTGTCATAGTATATCTTAAGAGGGCAGACTGACATTTTCAGGTTTGAAGAAGTATGAGGATTTTGAAGAGAGGTTTAAAAGAAGAGAGGATAGAAGATGGCAGATGGGGTTTCTAAAACTGGGAATTGCTCGGAGGAAAGTCTGGAAAGGTACATGAGGGAAGCAAATGTAAATTGGTTGGCTAGGTTTATAGAATAACCTTCTATAATAATGTTATGGCAGATGGCATGTACAAACTGGTTATCTAAGAAGCCCAATAAGAGCTCAATATTATCTTTAGCTTATATAAAATCTTATATTTATGATATGAAAAACACCCAGGTAGGAAAGACACTCCATAAGCTCCTGGAGCATTGAAAGGCTTGTTTTCACATGAAAGTCATCAAATCCATAGGGTGCTTTCTTTCCTAAAAATGCACTGTTTGTATTAAGAATCCAAAGTTAACCTTTCAAAGGGAATGTAATTAAAACAGTGTAACTTAGCATTTCTTTTTTAAGCTCAGGGAGGTGTAGAATTATCTTTCTAAGTCAGGAATTAAGCTTTGCAACTGGTTGCTGTTAACCAGCTATGCAGTGGTGGTGCATAAATATTTGAGAAGTAATCCTGTTCTTGAAAGAAGTAAGATTTTCCCCTGGTTAATCCAGGACATAAATGTTTTAAAATACTCGTTTCTCTGCTGAATACTCAGGGTTTGAAATTTATTATATGAGAGTGCTTTAATTCTCTTAGGCCGTGTTTAAAAACCAAGGCAAGCAATCAAGAAAGAAACCAAACAAGAATAAAATCCTTTGTAATGACTAGTGAGAGGACGTTTGTGTACACAATACACTGTTTCTGGGATGGGATTTTTAATTCAGCAGACATTAAACACTTACACGTCTTTGTAATATTGCAGAAGCCTGTGCAATGCATACAATAAGTATTGCATTACAAAAGTACTCAGGTACAATGAAAGTGAGTTATTTATAAATGCAAAAGTGAAGTAAACCATAGGATCTGCAGACTTTTTTCCCATAACACTGTATGCACACTAGTATTACCCTAGTACAAACACCAAGGGAACAGTTTAAACATCACACCTACTCTACGCTCTTTGAGAGAACATTTAATGCTATTTTACGGCAGCTCTAGAGAAGTGGAGTTGTGATGGTGACGGTTTAACACAGTCTCAACTGAGTACAGCAGTACCGCTGGCGTTGCTCTGAGTATAATTTTCAAAGCTACAGAATTTGATTATGTCAGCCAGCGAGTAAAGTAGGGAAAGGGTACAGCTCACTGCTGTGTATTCAAACAACAAGAGGATACAAACCTTTTGACTCCCTGGTGAGTAGACATGATGTCCATGGTGGCTTGGAGGTGGCCTTTGACACCAGCCCAGGTAAAACGCCCTTCCACCACAGCTGCTGAGGTTCACCAGCACCAGTGCCTGCTGGCTGAAGTCCCTTCACCACGTCCATTCTCTGCGTACTGCACAGGGCACTTTCCTTGCAATTAAGACATGAGTTGAGCTGAAGCTCTGAGCATTGCGAGTACTGAGATGAGAGGTTTTGTCATATTTTATGATCCTGTGGCTTTATGATCCATTTCTGGGTCCTGTCACTTGCCACATGCAGCTAAAAAGAAAAAAGTGTTCTCTTCCAGTGCACACAAGCCAATTAACCTACTGGATCCCATAGATCTCTGTATGCAGCAGGAAGTGCAGGTGGATAATAGTTTCCAGATTACATACATTAATGGGGAATAGGAAAGAAGGTCAGCCTTTTTAGGAGCTTTCATTTTTCTGACTTTTCAAGGATTTTCAGAGTAGGAGGCTGAAATGCTGTGGATTTCTGGCTGTATTGATGATCATATGCATAGAAACCTGTTTGGTATCTTGCAATGGTGTTGGCCTCGAGGGGACTACTGGCACTGCCACTGACTGCTGTGAGCCATTCATTGTCGTGGGGTGCAGGCAGGTATAAAGAGTCCTCATGAAGTGAAGTTGCACAGTGAAGGGGTAGTCATTCTCCAGGAGCTGAGATGTAACGGACTGTTACTAGTTCCAGAAAGTAAGAGTTTCTTTTTCTGGTTTTGAATAAATAGGAAGATTTTGTAGAGAATTATTATAGATGCACAGTAACAGGCAAATGCAATTTTTCAGTAGAGAGTGCTTTTAGTCATTGCAGACACTTTTATATATGCTTTCATCCTTTTCATTTTTGTTTCTTAGGATGAATTTAATTGCATGTAACAGAAGTCAAAACTATGAAGTTATCCACTGAATAGTGCTACAGATAATATTATACCATATATGTTAGATATTATTTCAAAACCACGTTTCATTATTATTATTATGTTTCTGCAAAAGGAGTGCTGGAGAAGAAGAGTAATTAAAATTAATGCTATTCTATGCTTTAAATTGCACCTGTGCATGTATTGGGATGGTGTGGTTTTGTGGGTTGAAATGGTGTACTAAAGAGATGCAGACATGTCTTGATTTTACTGTTGCTTGGACATTTTCTGTCTTGGTACCCTGCTGTAATAAAAATATAAGTCTTAAACATTTTCAATAAAGAAAATGCAGATATAGAATCCAGGAATAAGGTGATTTCCTCTCTAAAGATGAAACTATCCTTTTTGGCACTGCAGAAGCAAAAATCTTCATGACGTAAGCTAATCATCAGGCAGGGTCAGGAAAACATTTTTTCTTTTATGATACAATATCCTCCTCTTGAGAGGATTGTAGAAGTGTCCTGACTTCCACTGAAGCACCTGACATAAGCCACTCTAAGGGGAAAAAAGTATCAGAGGGAGTCTTAGGTTACCTCTTCTATAAGAAAGGCTGTATCAAGTACTGAAAAAAACCTTTTCTATCAAGTAAAATGCAATTTCAGATTTAAGGTGTAAGCCTTTGAAAGACTTGAGGAGAGTCTTGTAATTTTACAGGGTATATTCAGAGAAAATGTTTTATTGACAGCACTGATGATCAATCCTGATGGGAAATTAAAGGCTCTATTATGTTTTCATTAAAGAGAGTATCAAATTTTATTTAGATTCTATAAGAACAGGACTAGGTTTTAACTATTTTTACACTGACCATTGCAGAATGTGTTAGCTGTGTGCTTTTGCTCTTCAAATTTGTGCTAAACTGACTACTTCAATGGTAGAAATATTTATCAAACAATTGGTGTATTTAAATTGCATTTCAGAGTTGAGATTATGTAACAATTTACCAATACTCTTCTAACTTTTCTAAGTTAAAATATTTCTAGTGAGGCATCCTTTAGGTGCTCATCCAGTTTTACTGCATAGTTACAAAATGGAGGGAGTAGTGAGTCTCCAACCTTAATCATACATGCTTCTCAGCCTTAAACAAGTCTTTATTTGTGTGCAGAGGTGACTTATCAATTAACATGTACTTTTTCAGAGGCAAAGTTCCCTAATAAGCCTTTCTAACCTGAAAACCTATGACTGTCAAGATCCTTGTGGATATTATGCCCTTTGTTTTGCTTCACTAGTGAAATTACACATTATTCTAACTTAGAGGCCTGTTTATGGGACAAAAGGGAATACATCTTTTATCTTGTCTTTTATACTGAAGTAGCTGATGGGAAAAACTAATCTTCAGGAGGCAATATGTTGTAAAAGTTAAAATAGATAACTGGATTTCCACTTCCCTTTCTACCATTCTACCCATTCTACCAAAGTGACTTTTTTGGTCACTTTGGTAAAAGCTGTCTTAACACTTAGGTGATTGCTGAAGGTGACATAACGTGAATTTAACTTAGAATGTAACTTTTTGGTGTATGGCACGGAAGAAAGTACATGGGACTTTGTGCTGAAGAGTTTTTAAGTTTTTCAACCATCTTCATATCTGGCAGTAGAAGGATTCTCAAGTAACTTCAATGTCAAGAGGTATTGAGTGCGTGGACATTTTTACAGAGTAACCGTATGGATTTTTTCATGGATGGCTCCCTAAGAAAGTTGGACTGTTTTCATAGTAAGCTTCAAGTCTTCAGAGGGAAAGCATTGAAAAAAGGTATTTCTCCACCATTTTGATCTGAATGTGGCGTCTTTTTTTTTCTGCGCTTTGTATCAGGGAGGGAGCAGACTGGCAATGAGAACAGCAATGGGCCAGTACAGGAGTAGATACCATCCCATGGCAACAGGACTTTAACTCCAACCTAAAACAAATAAGTAATTTTTCTCCCCAGAAGATACATACTTCTATGGCTGGAAGACACTGTGAGACCAGAAAAAAACCCAACAACCTACATAAAGAAATCTTGTGAATCTTGTGGACTGAACAAGAAAATATGTTCTTGCAGCTGTGAAATGTGAACCCTTTTTGAGGTCACACAGCCAAGGACAAATTGCTTGAAATAGCTAACAAGCAAGCAAAATCCACAGCAAAAATCTACAGTTTCCTTCCTCTTCCTTTTCTGCTGGATTGAGATGAACCCTCATTTTCTGCTTATTGACAAACTTCTATGGATTGCAGCCATTTGGGCACTGCTGGATGCTCAACCTTAATATGTAATACTTTCCAAACGTATTTGCTACCTATTTTCCCTTTTATCTCCTTTAATACTGTTGCAAAAGGTTGATAGAAGTGGTCACCTTGTTCATTCACTGCAGAGCATTTCTAACATTTCTTATCAGAGTTTCTTCTTACAAGGGCTAACTAACAGCGAGGGAAGATCACCCCAGCTAGGAAATTGTGAATGACGGCTGGCTGAGGCACCTGACAAAACTATGTTTTTCAGACAAATTACAAAGATTTCTCTAGTCTCCACTTGTCATGGAAGATAAATATTCAGAAGCTTCTCCTGAAGATTTATATGCAAACAGAGGGTAATTGAAACTGATGTACTGAAGCTTAGATCTGTTTCATTTCATTTTTCTTTTTTTTTTTTTTTGTTGAGGAAAGGCTTCTCTGGGATCTGTGAGGTGCATGATAGAAGTGTTGCAAACCTCTGCGTGGGCTGACTGGCGCTGTGGGGTTTGTGGGTTCTTCTCCAGCATTTTCCCAAGCCAGTCCGCAGGTGTACCCCGACGGCCGTCTGCCACGTCGACTGCGGCGTGTGTAACGGCGCCTGCTGCGCCCGCCGGACCCATATGGACACGCTGCTGTCAGCCACGTGCGCCCAAGCTGGTGAATGCCTGTAGCTGTTGTGCTGTTATTTTATCACCTTGCTATCTGCTTTTTGACCTCTCCGCAATTCTCCGTCGTCCGACGTAGGTGTGTACATCGTTTTCTGGCACTCTTCCAGCAGTCTGCGTTCATTTCTTGACCCCTGTTTCACTGAGGTCATTTTATTCAGTGTTTGTATGATATTGGCAAAATGCCATTCCGACCTGGGGCAGCCCAGTGCTGCCCTAACGAAGATATTTTTGAGAGTCAGAAAGAGACACACAAGATTTAAATCTTGCTTTAAATGCCTTTCTCATCTATAAAATGTTGACTTGAAGATATTGGTCCTGAACTGTGTGAGTACTTCTAACACGCACGTTCATTTCTTTTGTATTCTACTACTGGAGTAACTTATGAAGAGTTTTGTCATTTCACTTTTCTCATCTAAATTAGGCTGTATGCTGCATAAGAACCTGTAGGCAGGCTACACAGACTCACAAGAGGTCTTTGCCACAGGCAGAACCAGTTGCACTTCAAAATCAGTAACACTACCCATCGGCTAACTACGATTTGTTTGAGATGATAAGGCCTTAGAGGATTTAGTTCCGGGCTCACTGAATAGCAGAGAGAGAAAACAATTTCTCAAGAGACGGCTAACTCTTCTACTTTTTAAGCTAAACTTATAATATATATTACGTACATGATATATAGAGAGATACATATATATTACGCCCTTGAAGGAAAGCAAGATGGAGAAAATAATATCCAGTTTGAATCATTGCCCTTTTTCAGTGTCTATTATAGACATGACTTGCCTGCTCTGAAGAGCTGAGATTGCCACGTTTATAGCCTTGAAATGTTTCTATCATTTTTTTCTGTTATGCTGTGATTTAATAATGCACAAAATTTCTGGTTTGAGATTAGCAATGAAGATGTTCTCACTGGTTACCTAATAACCAGGTGTACTGCTCTAATGTGTGTCTCTGCTGATGCATGTGATTTATGAAAAGCAGAATCTAACTTTATTGTGTGTTTAAAATTTCCTAAGCCTTTCCCTATCCTGCTGTCAGTCTTGGCTGTTCCAGTGTGACCTGCTTGTTTCCCTACTGGTGACTTTTTTTTTTTAATTATTATTCCTTTGGCTAAATTGCAGATTAGTTTTGGTTTGTTTTTTTTTTCTTGCTAAGATTTTAACAAATCAGACAGGCTTTTATGTCTAATTAAAATTCTTTATTTTGAAACTTTAGATTGCTATGCATTACTGCTTCCCATTCTCTCCCTAACATTAATAATCCACTTACCATCCTCAGTAAGGTTCACTTCAGCTCATAGTCTTCATCATTGCTTTAGACTTACAGCCAAGAGAGTGCACGTATCTAAAGAGTAAGAAATGCTGTACGTCAGAGGCAGCATCCTGTTAAAGGCCTCCATCCAGCTCTGACCATCCTTCACAACAGTTTTGATCCCAAGATCATTGACAGGGAAAGAGTTTGAAGCTCTAACACAAAGACACGGGCAGCAAGAGGACTCAGAGGGTTTGATTCCAGCTGTTCTCTTAACTGCAGCTGCTTATGTTGAAGCCAGAACGTGCGACACAAGGTTGCCCTTGCAGTCTGTGTGCTCTGCGCTGTGTGTTGCACCACAACCAGATTGAAGCTATTTGGCACAAAGAACTCCAGAGTGTGACACTCCTACTTTAGAGAAGACGATGGAGCAGTTTTGCTAAAGGCTTCAATATACTTTCCAGGAGAATGAAACAACTGACCATGCGCCAGATTACACGGAGATTATAGGGGTTTTAGCGATGCTGCTGCACTAGTCTGCATGCCTTTTCCAGTCTTGTGTCCTGAACTGCGTTATGTTTGTGTGCTGCTTTCTGGTTGTCAGAGAGAAATAGTATAAATTTAGTAATATTACAAATAATAAAAATATATCGTATATATATTGTATATCCACTTGTGCCACATTTCTTCTGAAGAAGCATAATTGCCTCTGAATAAGGTCTCATATAGTGCTTTATCTGCCTACATTCAGGATTCAGCCATACCACAAATTACTGTTAGGTGCCCATAAGATTTACAGTTTTTATCGACTTGAGCAAATGATGGTGCTTTATAACTCTCTCATACCGAGTTGTTATTCACTGTATACTTGTCCAGTCTCGGGCTTCCTTTGCTTCAGGATGAAGCAAACAATGAAAATAATTGTTTTTCAATCAATAACTTTCATTTCTGAATCAGCCTTCACCTGTTATGTCCTAGTGCATCTTCCATGCTAAGTCAAGCCATACAACTCTGAAATGGTTGCAATACTGCCTTTGATCTCATCGATGACATAATGTTAAATATTCATCAGAACTTGTTTTTGCCACCACACCTAAATCTCTAGTATGACGAGAAGGTGGAAGGTTTAATACCTATTCCGTAGTTTTAGCACATTTCTGTACTCTGCTCTACTCTGTGAAAAGGGATGATCTTCCCATTATTTTAACACCATTTGATGCCACCTTCCAGTTTGTTGCGCTCCAGTGATCACAAAACTTTCTCTCTAGGCAGAACCTGTCCTCATTTTTGTTAATTGTTTGAATCAACTGTTTTAAAACCGACTTTCTTTT
This sequence comes from Anarhynchus alexandrinus, assembly GCA_008711295.1. Classification (NCBI taxonomy): domain Eukaryota; kingdom Metazoa; phylum Chordata; class Aves; order Charadriiformes; family Charadriidae; genus Anarhynchus; species Anarhynchus alexandrinus. The sequence goes on along the minus strand of VUYV01000017.1, from coordinate 8,085,646 downwards.
TAAATAAGAAGGGCCTGTTCTTAAAACGCCATCTATTTGTCTCCATCCATATAGTGTAGGCCACCCCTGTGGGTGCAGTTCAAGGGTTCAGAACCGACAGGGTTTGCTCGTGCTCGCCCTCATCCTCTGTTCAAGTAGAAAGTGCAGGGATGCTCAGCTGTAGGATAAAGTGTACTGGCTAAGTCAGTCAGTGTCCCATATGAAATGCCAGTCACCACAGTGTATTGGACCTTTGCTGTTACAGTCGGTGCCCCTACTGCATGTAAATAATTTCCTAAACTACTCGCTCTGTACCGTGAAATAGGACATTTTTTTCCACGAGTCCTTTTGTGCTCTGGGTTCACACCCTGAGTCTGTCACTTTATTTGGGTTGATTTTGTTTTCTTCTGCATGACCCACCACAAGCTCTCTTTCTCTCTCAGGCTTCAATCAGAAGAGGAGAGGATGCCTGGCACCACCTCAGCCAAAGAAGCCTGCCATGGTCATAAGGTGAAAAACTCTGAGGAAGAGGGGAATGTGTGAGGACTACTCGGGGAACTATCTTTACTAGTAAACTACCCTGCCTTTCTTATCTCTCAGTCAGTCAGCATTAATATTTGTGCAATGATTGCTTTAAACAGTGCTCACACAGCCATATTTAGGTGGGTCCCTGAGCCCTTTGCACAAATAAGGGCTGCAAGCCCAAGCAGTAAGTGCTGCATCAGCTCCATGTGCTGCTGCTGTGGTACACGGCTTCACTGCGGTGATGGTGTAACTGGAGCTCCAGGTGGCCACTCAGCACCTCTCAGAAACAGAGGCATTTCTCAGAGACGTTACAAATATCCTGTGGAGTGTGCTCTAATCATGGTGTGGAGGGTCCACATGGCAGCTTGGAACAGTACTACCTGCTCTGCCTTTTGATGCCCATTAGTGGGAGGTTGGATCTATCAGCACAAGGGGTGTCAGGAGTGAGCTGAAGGATCTGGTCCTTTTCATTAAATAAAAACTAACGAAAAAAAAAGGAGTTTATGTCAAGAGATGAAATATAATAGTGCTGCTAGGAAGGACTTGGGGTGAGGGAGGGATGCTTATCTACATTTGTTATCTGATTAAGGTGAAATTCACGTTATAACTGGGGAGAAGTTAGACTGCCACACAGGAATATGCCACCCTGAGAGGATAAATGCTTTTGGCCACTCTTCCTTTGTTGACATACCCTTCCCATCCACACCACAGAAACCATCATCACTAAGAACAGCGCAGCAGTAAGGAAGTGTAACGATGTGTGTGTAGTTGCCTGTAGGCTCAGAAGCTGGTCCTGAGATGATCCTGAGAGCCAGATACAGAATCAGCCATGGACTGGATTTTCCACAGGTGAGAACAACTTAAACATCCCTTTGTAAGGTGTTTTAGCATTGTATCAGTGGAAAGCTCTGAAACATGGTGAGCAGAAATGGTTCCTAGTTTAATAAATCTGAAAGCCATATTGGGTTTCTTGAGATCCAGCAGACGGATCTAAAGAAATGGTATTGAGGACTCTTGTAAAGGTCACTTTGCTCTGTTTTTCCAGGCAAGTATATCCTCTGAAGCTGTTGTTTTTGGTGCTTGATGCAGCTGTACTAAAGATTCCTAAAAAGAGGCAATGATTTCTCATAAATAAGGAGGTGCAAAGTACGTGGTGATGATGGTCTGTCATCACACAGAAATGGAAATGAAAAACATTGTGTAGGAGCTACTCTTAATTTGTCTTGACGTGACAGTTGTGTTCCTCTGGCATGCAATGCTGGCAAGTGGCCAGGTCCTCCAAACAGCTCTCCATCCCTCTACTCAAGTATCCTATTAGGACAGATGGATGACTGAACCTAGAGGTGCATCCCTGTGCAGACACAAAGTAGTCCACCCTCAGAGGGAGGGGTGTCTCCAGGCAGTGGCACTGCTGCAGCCACGCTGTGAAGCAAGGTCTCTAAGTCTGAACAGCGTCATCTCTCATGAGGCATCATGAGGTTTAGACCATGGAGGAAACCAAAAGATCTAAAAGCACTTCTGAGTTTATACTCTGCTTGCCCTTTTTCAGCCAGTCACTTGAATGTTCTTTTCATATCAGATGTCCACTATAACCTCTGCATTATTGCAAAACCCTCTACCCTTTGACAGCCTGAATAGCAGGGTTATGTATGGATTGACTCCTGTGTGGGTTTTTTGTGTATTTCTAGGACAAGAAAATAGAAACGAAGAGAGCAGCAATAGAAATGGCTGAGAAATAGTAGGCAGAATTACCATCAAACCTTTAATTTTCAAAAGAAAGACTTTCAATTTCCCTGTATCTAGGGTAGGCTGCCATCCTTCTTTGGATTTTGGAAAGTGTGCGTTCCTCTATACAGCATCCAAAATGTCGCTTTATAGCCTCCTGTGTTCAGGAGAATAACTACCTGCTGTTAAAGCAAATTCTGCACATGTTTGTGTGTGGGTCTCTGAAAAGTACATTGAATACTAAACTCCTTCTACGACGCTAACATAACTGCTCTGAATCTTGCCAATGAGACTTGAAATTGTAATTTATACTGTGAAATTTGGTTGTATACCAAGTTCAACTAGTTCCAGTTGTGTATCTTCAGTGAATGCCATTCGCGCATGTCTGAAACAGCTTCCTGGGAGCGATCTCTCCCAGCACTCATCTTTGAGGAAATCCAGAGGTGACACATCAAGGCCGGTGCTCCCTTTTCTCGAAGATGCACTCATAGCCAGTTATCACATTGCAGTTTTTGATACTTTTAATCTCCTTTAGTTGAATAGTTTCTCTTTATTGCATTGTACACAATGCCATAGTTAGGTCTTTGGATACATAAATAGAAAATTACAGATTTCCGAAACTGTTAACATAAATAGAATTGAGAAAAATGCTTTACTGAATCACATAGGCACACAGACAGTACACCTGATTATCACACTCACTCTGAATTCCTATTTTGCTGTGCAAAGTGACTGGTGAATTTGCATTTTTTATAATACTTATGCATGTCCTTTTCAGTCGAATGATAAAATACAAAAATAATTATAATTTAAAAAATAGGACATGATTTTTTTATGTAAAGAAGTAATTCAGTCAAACAGCTTTAATTTTCCAGTTATAAGGAATCAGTCCTTTTTTTTATATTGTAAAAGGAATTATTTATAAGGGACTCCAAGACTCCTTTACCAGGGTGCAATCTTCTTTTCAGTGAATGTGGAATACTATAAAATTCAAACAAAAGTCACTTCTAATTCACATCACATGTCCCACAGACACAATATTATGACATCAAGTTAGTTCTGCATGGTGTGCTTAGCTTCTTGAACAAAAATAGTGTGTAATTTCATTACAGAGAAAGAGTTTTATGAGCACTTGATGATCACTGCAGTGACGCATTTGACAGTAAGTCCAAATTCTGTTGTTCTCACATAAGTATCTTCATAGGGTTTGATGTCAATAGTGAGATAGAGCAGTCTGTGACTATGATCTTTCTGAAATTGTTCATCTCCTGGTCTGAGGTTGTGGAAGCTCTAAATGGGTGCGACTGAAACTGCCTGGGTGGTTTAGGGAACAGTTTATTTGTCTATATTTGTCCAGATTCTGAATAAAGTCGCAAGGCTTGCCACTGGCTCACGTTGATGCTCAATTCTAGCCTCTTGTACTGCAGTGAAGTTGTAAAGACATTGTTTCTTTTAAAGTGTGTCTGAAATTTCCGTGTCTAGGTATATGGTCCAATAATAAATACATGTTATTTCAGGCAGCAAAAAAAAGGGACCCCCAGTGAAGAGATTATGTTGGCTTTTTATAAAGCTCATGTTCTAAACCCAGGGTTTTCCTCAATAAGAGCAAGACGACAGTACAAATTTTCCAAAATTATAGATCAATGCTTTCTCTCTCACATTAGATAATTTCCATTTAAATTATTTTATGCATGCTACATGGATATTTGAGTTTATATAAAAGATGCTGAAGTGTAAGTATTTGCAGGAGAGTCAAGTTTACAACAAATTTTCTTTGTTACAGTGTTTTCCCCCGCAGTTTTGCTCTGCTAGCAACACTGTCTCTCTAAACCAGTAAAGAATTAAAATTATTAAATCTACTGTAAATGATTCCAGATTAACCAAGGTTCGCCATGATATTTATTTTATTGTTGATCTGTTGCCTAGACATTTTCTGGAGCAATGTACAAATAAACCAGTCCATGGGATGCTCAAGCCCCTACCCAGGTTGGTAGAAGCCATCCCTGTTAAGATGAGCGAGGCAGGAAAGAAGTCCAACCATTTTGAAAGTGTGTTAATTTTCCCTTTTGATGGAAATGGCTCAGCAGACTTGTTTTTTCTTTCTTGTCCGCTATTTCTTTCTCAGTTGTGGCTTTCAGTTGGAAGTTTTCTTCCTAGCCTCAATTCTTCAATAAAAAGTGCAAGAACCCCCTAGAGCCCCTGACTCTAACTCTGGTGCAAGTGAGGAACACCTGTTCTGTGGTGTTCCCATGTGAACGTTTTTGCAAAATCAGAGCGTGAAAGAATTTTTCTGATTGCATGGTTACATAGCAAGACATTTCGCTGGATAGGGAGAGTCTTCAAAAATTGTTCCATGTTTTCTAGATCCCCTTCTTTGCTGATGTAAATTTAGGGATGCTGTTGTCTATGAACTTGGTTGCCTGTTGTTTTAAATCAGCAAGCTATATTGCACTTTGTAAATTCCAAGCCTTGTTTACGAGGGGTCATTGTGGAGGGTCTTGGGTGTTTAATACCGACAGCCAGATCTATTTGAGTCCAGCGGAGTTAGGGTAAATGAAATAACCAAAAGCTCACCCTGACAATCTTTCCTGCAGCTTTTCAGAGTGATGGGTTTTGTGACGCTGTTGTACAACCACAAGCTTTCAGTGGGGGAAAATAACTCTTTCTCTCTGATGTCCCAGTATGTAAAAGGCAAATAATTTAAAGTCAGAAAACAAGTAACCTTTACAACTCTGGTTCAGTCTCTATCTTTTTTTTTATTCCTAACTTAAAAAAGGCATTTAGCAGTACTGATTTGCACACAACCCTTGGAAGCGAAGAACTGGTTTCTCTGTCTGCCACATACCTCATTCACTCTTGTTTAAAAGAACCCACAATCGAAAGGTGAAAGAAGATAGAGAGGCCAGGGTATGAAGCATAGATTTCCCATAGATTCCCTGGGTATGAAGCATAAATAAAGCAACTTTTTTTCATATCAGTATTCATGCTGCAGGGGTGATTGCGGTAAAGTATTCTAACGTATTATTATTAACATATTATTAGACTGAATAAATGTAGTTGTCGCACACTCAGTATGTTTATGTCACAGAAAAATTCCTTTTGTATTTAAAATTAAAAATACTTGCATACATGGAGGATCATTTATGATAAATAGATTTAATATTTATGCAAATACACTTCAAATGCTGCTGGTGATATGTAATAAATATCTTCAATATGAAAAAGCTTTTTGTTTTGTAACCACTCTAAGGCAAAAAAAGCCTTTCACAATTTTTTATCCTTCTTCTAGCACTGGAGAATGATGACTATGTTAAACCTGAACACCACTAATAAGCCAAGAACAGGCAAAATTAAGTATGTTTGCCAAAAAACACCTTTTGGGGAAGATTTTTTACTATAGTCAAATTCCCCTTCCCTTTTATTCTTGTACTTCAGTTTCTGCCTCAGTTCATGCCTGTGGCTCCTAGAGGCAGCTGTATTCATTTCTGCTGGGTATTCAGGCTCCTGATTTTCTTTTTTTTTTTTTTTTCTTTTGCTATAGTTTCCAGAGGCCAGAAGGTAAGCACAAGAATAAAGCAAGCTGAAAAATCAGTTTTGGGTTAAAGAGAAAGGGAGAATTTTAAGCTAGAATAGGCAAGGGGAGATAAAAAGGTGAAAAGGTCTGTGAAAGAGCAAGACAGAGGGCAGACAGCAAGGACAGCAGTGCCTGGTGGGCAGCGAGCGGGATGTGACCAAGAGATGGATCTCCCAACTGCTCTTGTCTCACCAAACTGGGGGGAAGGGGTCGCTTCGCTGATCCGTATGTTAATCCTAGAGATGTTATACTAGCAAGTGCTCCCCTGAACGAAGGGATGGGTCCTGGGAAGAAATCCTGTCCTTCACAGTTGTATCCACTTGGAAAAATAACAGAAATCGACTGCCCATCTAGATGACATTTCTATGTTGCTCCTCTTACACCACAAATAAGTTCAAGATGCAAATGAGAACATCAGTAATGAAAATTAGACGTTTCTTGCGATCACAAAAATGAAGCAATGACAAAATTTACAAGGATGGAGGAAGAAAAGAAGATAACAGTAGTGGAAAGGAGGGAGAAATGAAATAACGCTCGAGTGTGGAGTATTTGCCCACTGATGGAAAGCTAGTGGCACACACTACCTGTGTGGTCCTTGCTTTTCATTCCTGTATTTATGGCAGACAAGCAGGGATATTTGGTGATTTCTGCATGTTTTATGAGCTCATTCTTTCTTTAGAAAAAAAGTGGATGAAGCAAAGCCTACTCTAATTATGTGCCATTATATGATTTTATACGGTTAGACTAATACCATCTTGTGGCACAACAGCTTCCAGAACAATGAAACCTTTTCATTACATCTATTTTTATACAGAAAAAGAAATACAAGTTACTCTCAGTGCACTTTATACTAAGGTATAGAGTGACTTTAGTTTTGTAACTCTTTATTTTAATTTTTTAAAAATTTCTGCTGTGAACAAATGTAGTTACATTGCCACAAAACTGGTTTGTCCTATTGCCCAAGAACCTTCTCTTGTCATTATTTGTGCCCTTTAGAGGCATAAAAAAAGCAGAGATTTGTGGCAAACTGTGGTGTTGAGCAGAGACTTGCTTAAGCTCTTTGTCATTTAGGAAGATCAAAATGTGGTGAAATTTGATGTAGGAGAACTTTTACCTATGAGAAGTGTTGTGAGTCACGCTCCTCATCACAAAAGAAAACTAAAAAATAGCTTACTGTTACTTCCACTTGTTTAGGATTTATGTAGTCTTTTGCATTAGAAGCCTGTAGTTCCTTATGTCTGTGAGGTTGAAATGATGCTCCCATTTCAAACTGAATTTATGATTAAAATGCTTGTAGAATTCTAGGAGAAACTGCAAATACCTATAGGTGCCTGTTAATTTACTGAGTGTATTCAACTTGGCATCTGATACAAATAGCTTCTATAAATCAGTATCTTCTAAACTTCACGCCACACAGCACAAGGGGAGAAACATTCAGACAGTTTCTTGTGAGTCAGGTAGAAGAATTGCTAAACTGGAAAGCTGTGGGTTGCCCAAAGTTTCCTGAATGCGGGGCAAGTGAATGAGCTTCTCTGGCATGGAAGTGTGTCCTGCAACTAGCTAGCTTCTTCCTCCAAGTCGAGCAGACCACTGACTTGTAAAACCACTATAAAAATCACTCTGTCATAGTGGATAGTCCTTGCAATATGCTCCAGTTTAGCCATAGGGCCTCCCCAGTTCTACTGGCTGTAATATGGATCCCCTTTTTGTAGTCATTACATCACTACTGTAACAAAGACTAAATAATGCTTAACGAACACATCATTCCACTTGCAGAAGAATACTAAACGTGACTTTTTTTTTGTGTCCAGGAGTGATCTGTGACAGATACATTGATCAGGAGTGGGAAAGCATGGCAGTTCACTTGGAGATACAACCTACTGGAACTGCATTTCTTCTTCTGGATTTCTGTATTTTTTACATATTTGTGTCCTTAGGGTTTTTGCATGCTCTGCTTGTATATTTTTAGAAGTTCTTTGAATCACTGGTTGGCTTTTCAAAAAAATTATGAGAATAATTAGCCTGCCAAAACCTACCCAGAGTAAAAAAGCAATGGAGAAATAGCCATTAAAAGCCACATCTGGACATCTGTTCTCTACTCAGCTCCACAATAGTGAATGTTTCCTCTTGAGTTGCTATGAATTTTTGCCCAAGTAAAGATTGAGCAGAAACTGAGTGAAATCCTATTTATATTGCATTATATATACTGTAATGGAACAATTCTTTGGGGTTGTTAACAACACAAGAAATAGATTTTTTTCTTTTTTGGTCAAGGATTATTTTCTTTGAGGTTGACATCAGTGCAGTCTAACAAGCGAAACCCTGGCATCACAAGAGCACAGATCAACTGTGTGTTGAAATGTCCCAGTATCTTGAGTATTAGATGTTAAGCGGAGCCATTTCTCTGCTCTGCACACCAGCTGTTACCTTCAGCTGTACTTGGGTCTCATTTGAGTGCATCTGCAATCTTGCAGTGACTAATTTTCAGTACATTAACCCAAAACAAAATACATAAGGAATCCAATACAAAGCAAAGATTTTACAAGACGTCATACTCTGCAAACTTCACCTGTGCTTCAACCAGGGATGTTCCCACATCAGCTGGAGAACCCTTTCAGAGTAAATTATCTGGTAACAGTTTGTGCCTATATATAGCAGCAATCCCACATCCAAATTTTCATCTGTTTTTAGATTTAATGAAATGGTTGAGAGTGCTACTTGAGCAAGGACCTAAAGATATTTCTTTTGCTCTTCTTTTGTCCTTCTCCTGAGGAATTTACAAATGAGAAAGCAGTATTCTTTAGCTCTATGTGCCTCCATTTTTGCAATACTTACATTCAGAATACCATTAATTACCTGGGAAATACTGATAGGAGCAAGTCTAACTATCAGGCAAAAAGGAAACTGTTAATGTAATCAGACTGCTGAACTTGTGGCTCCATCACATCTATAATCCTTGTGCAGAACTGGCTAATGGGTGAGGTTCACTGTAGCTGTCACCCCAGACCCTGTGCCTTTGCCTTCACTTTTGATTATGATTAAGGATTCAGATATAGAGAGTAAGTATATCAGGTTTCAGTATAGAAAAGGAAACATTTGATCTGTGTATTTCTGCAGAAAGTGTATTAGTAGAAGAAAAAAGTCATCTATAAAAAAATTCTAGCAGTTGGAAAGAGGCAGCAGCAGATGGCAATTAGAAGAGGATCTAATAAACCATTCTAAGATCCAGACACATCCAAAGGAACGCCACGTAGCAAATTGGAAAGAAAGACCTTTTTTTTTTCTAGTATGGATAGACATTATAGTATGCAATGAAGTGTAAACACTTTAAGATGCACTGAAACAGAAAACCTGATGACAGTGTGTCAGGGATCCCAATGCTTTCTGATGTGGAGACCAGTGCCTACAGGTAGGGCACATGGTAACTGAAGATGTAGCACATAGGTGTGATCAGGAGGTGTAGTTAAATATGATGTGGAATGGGCATAAGTAATGACAAGAAGAAGAACTAATCAGCTGTAATAAACATGAGGGTCCATTGGATGTCTCCGTTGTTCTGTTTCAATGAAGCAGACACTCTGTTTCACAGACTCAGCTCGGTAACTCTGGGACATGGTTTTTAGGTTGTTCAGAGTTCTGCAGAAAATATGTTATTTTATAGGATAACAGCAATGAACACTGCACTGAAGACAGCCCAAATGGCTGCTGTAGGATTTCCCAGTTTGGGCAGTGAGGTGATAAGATTCTAGGCTCCCATTCAACCTCAATGATTCTGGGGTAATAAACACTAACACTGAAATATCATTAAGACTAAGGATTGTCAATTTGCTAAACAAACACCATTTTGTAACGAAAAACTGTTTGATAAAAAAAGGTCTCAACTGTTTAACTTACTTGAAATGTTTTTGGTTCTCAAGAGTCTGCTTTTCAGTGAATAAGTTATTTATGGAAAAAAAAAATAATCTTTGAGCATCCCCCCCCCAATACAGAACTCAAGAGTGATCTCAGGTGCTTCAGCTGCTGTAACTATTTAGGTAAGCATCGGAGACCAAATCAGAAATTCAGCTTCCATGGGGTTTAGCTATTCTTTCTGCCAGAAGTACCAGTGAATAATGGTTTCTTTTGCCTTAGTACTATGAATTAGAAAACACCTTTGATAATGTAGTAGTGACGTAGATGCTCCAACTGAGGGAAGGACAGCCATAATTACCTGCATCTTTGCTGCAAAAGACCAAGTTTGATTTATCTAGGCTACGTTAGAAATTGGATCTTCAGTTTGTAATCCTATGTCATCATTTAGTTTTATAATTTCACTGATTTCTTTTTTCCTATTCTAAGTGCTGTTCATAGCAGTCTCTGTTTCTGTACGTTTTGGCAGGAAGCATCAAAGTTGTTTCAAATAGGAACTTGCTGTAAACCCCTGGGACTTATTTCAGAGAGACCCTCCTCCTGTGCAAGGTGGGAATAGTTGGAAGTTGGGAGTAACTCAGCTGGAAGCTGCAGCTGTGCCTTTGGGATGTGCTCTAGCCCTTGCTTTGATCTGTTCTCCTCCCAGATTTATTTTTGATCCTCAGGGCACACTGAAATGCTGCAGGTACGAACAGGCATACGAGAAGCTGCAAAAGATGGGGGAAAGAGAAAAATTCTCATAATGTGTGTGTGAGCTGGGCATACGCTGGAGTTGCATTATATTTTATAGGTGAAGCCTGTATTCTTAATCAAACGTAAATGGTCCAGAGCTTAAAATAGGTCTATGATCTATTACAGTAAAACAAAATAAGTAATCCTTTTGAAAAACTTGCATCTAAATTGCAAATTACTTCATGTCACCAGGGATCTGGAGAGCTTTTCTTGCTTCCATTTATTGTTTTAAACAAAAGAGTTCTATTTATTTTTTTTTAAAAAAAGACCTTTTTTCCCCCAAATTTAAAAGGTAAAAAAAAAAAAAAAAAAGAAGAGAGAACAAAGTAATTCTGAGTCTGAGTTGTCCATTTGTTCTCATTATAGAGGGGAAACTGGTCTTGTACCTTGTAAAAGGTGCAGGCAGGAGTTTAACAAGTGATGCAAACAATGTTCTTGGAGCCTGAAATCATCAGCCTGTCCTGGATAAGCAACACTGTGGTAGGTAGATATATTTGAACAACACCAAGTTACAGAAACAACAACAACAAAACAATTAAAAGCATGTGGGTGGTAATTTATTTAAAGCAACTACAACTATCATTTTTGTAGCAGAAAAACATGTAAGGACTATTTTTGCAGCATTTCTATTACTCTCACATTCATGGCAGTCTTTTTAAAGAGCATTGGGAGATTTGAATACCCAAATCGTATTGAAATTAAAGAGGAATTAGCAGTTTAAGAGTCTGTTTGAAACTCTCAGACCTCTTTAACAGGTACCAAAATCCAAAAGGAAACGATTAGTGAGAAAATGCTTACCTATTTTAAGAATGATCGAGAAAGAAGACAGTTTGTAGGGGCCACTGCTCTAAATATTCAATCAGTCTCTGTCTCTCCTGTTTGGCTGCAGTTTCTTCCATAATAAATGTCAACTTTGAATAAGTGGGAGTCCTTGCTCAGTAGCTCCCACCAATAGTTTTAAAATAATAAGAAGATTTATAACAGTGTTCAGCATTTCAGCCCTGTGTTGTGTGGATAACTGCTGACAGTGCCAACCCCAAAAGACATAATTTGTTTAGACAGTGGCTTTGTGTAACCCCTAGAAAGAGGTGCGAGTTCTTCTGAAATTCCTCGATCTTTTGATTATAAAAGTGTCTCTGTACAGGCTGTGTGCTTAGTTATTAATGTTAGAAACTTTAAAAAAAAAAACAAAACCAGCAACAAAACAACCAACACCCCCTCCCCCTCCCCCAGATTGTAAATATAGCAGTGTTGCAGTGTTTTATTAGAGTGGCTAGGTCCTTTCCTTGAAGCTACCCAATGTGTGGTTTTGACAGAGAAATAAAAGGCAGATTATCTTTTACCTGTAAGCCATTCATTGCTGTTCCAAAAACATGCAAAGAAAGGGTAGTACTCCCGTGTGTCCAGTGACTCTACAAGGTAGAAATTTGGGGCAGAAATGTAAGTGTAAGCCACTTTGTACATTCAAGAGTAAGTTAAATGCATCCAGAACCTAGCTAGGAATGAGCTGTTGATGTGTGACCTTGCACCGTGTTCTCCTTTCGTTCCCAGGGACTTTCTGCCTGAAAGGCTCTTACACCCAGGTTTACTCTGCTAGAAACTGGAGAAATGTGATGTATTCTCCCTTCTGCAGTAACCTCTGCTGACGGGCTTTGTGCAGCACAGAGCAGGTGGAGGTGTTCAGAGTAACCAAAAGGAGAGATGAGCCAAACTTTCAACTTAACCACTAAGATAATGTATCACTAGGCACTACAGATATTTCTGACTATAAGTCATAAGTCCCCTTCCAATACCACCCTCCCAATCAGCCAAGCAGTTTTTGATGCATTTTCCTTTCACCTTGTACCCCCTGTATTTTTGATCATGTAAACTAAACAGCTTTAAGTCCAGTGAGACTGCGGTCACTTGAAATGTTTCTAACACTTAACACAGATTCTATGGGATTTAAGTTAATTCCCTGTGCTTAAAATCGTGAACAGTAACAGAGCCTAGGAAAACCTTTGTAAGAACCTTTTAAGAGCCCTGGATATATAGTTACATGTTTGTCTCTGTACGTTTCTAGCAACAACTAAATAAATTCCTATAAACCTCTGGGAAAATGGAAACTGTTCTTCTTGAATTTTTGAGGCCAAGTAGAGATAAAACAACATATACTTCTCCTGTCTTCTCTGGATATAAGTCTGTAGCAACGTAGGACAGAATGGTTTGCACTTCCTATTTTTTCTATGGATCAGCTTAGCCATTTGTCTTTTGTCTATAAAGTACTACGCAGTTCCCATAACAGGAAAGAATGACTTATAAAAATAATATACATTTCAAAGGCAGTATGGAGTACAGCCAGTTGCCTTAACAAGTGCAGAAAGAAAGAAAATCCTCTAATGCTGAAACAACACTGCTGATTCAATACTGAATAAAGGAGAGATGAATAGGAAATTTGCACATGGACTCTATTTGAGAAGGCAGATGAACAAATTTCTACTTTACATTGCAAATCATTTTTAATAAAGCAAAGAAATAGAAGATTTCATAAATGCATGTGAACTCATCTGCCAAAATGTCATTGTAACATGGAGCAATAAGTGAATGATACAGAGAGAGAAGATGAAAGAGAAATATTACCATAATCTATTGCCTAAAGAATGATTTTTAATCCCCCTCTTGAAAGCCATCAGCACTGAGGCTGCTTCTCATAAGGATCCAAAGAGCATGTTGTCCCTGTTTCCAAGCTTCCATCAAATCTCAGTGTCTTTCTCCCAAATATTTAACACTAGAAAAAGAATTTATTTCTTTCTAGGATTTTTTTTTTTTTTGCCTAAACAGCTTGTATAATCAATCACTTTGTTTAGTCTGAAACTTCACTAATGGCAGACCAAGTCAAGGCCTGTGCATTTGCTTCCAAATACAAACCTCGTCCTGCTGCCTGGCTGATGGTTGTTACCATGGAAATACAGCGATGCAGCATCTTCTTTACTTTTCACAACAGAGATTTTAAACCCAGGTTTCCGTAGTGAGAGCGCAGAAAGAGAATAAAAATGCCATTGAATAGCTGGATATTAGTGGTTAACTGTGTTAAGTAGCTGGGGTTTTATTCTGCCAGAGTTTTTTTCAACAGAAACCCACTCATTTCTATGGGAGTCAGAGTTATTCAGCTTGAAAATCAAAACTGTGATCAGTAGCCACCTGACCCATGGTCTTACAGCAGTAAGAAATTATACTGCCAGAGGTGGCTGTAGGCTGTATTTTGGTCCACTGTCTGTATCACTGAAGAGTCTGAAGCTGTGTCTGATTGCTGGAGGTGTTTCTTAGCCCATGGAGGTTACCATGCTGTATCTGTACCATATGGTCTCTGGGCGCTCATCCATCATCCTGCTCAGAGATTAAGGAGAGCAATGCTTCCCTGGACACGCAATCTACTATACATATCTGGATTTAAATTTGTATCTATATATCTCCAAGATAAACCTCAGTATTTCCAAGATGAATAGACTGACTTAACAACATGAGGGCACATGCTGTCCGTACTGGCACCTGTAAGGAAATTTGGTCGTCTAAGATTTGGGCAGACATATGAGGTCTCTAGAGTACTCTGGCTGGATGAGTTTCCCCAGAGTAAGAAATACAAAATTTTCTTTCTCTCTCTCTCCCCCCCATCTGCCCCCCGGCCCCTTTCATAGAATCATAGAATGGTTTAGGTTGGAAAGGACCTTGAAGATCATCGAGTTCCAACCCCCCTGCCATAGGCAGGGACACCTCCCACTAGACCAGGTTGCCCAAGGCCACGTCCAGCCTGGCCTTGAACACCTCCAGGGATGGGGACTCAACAACCTCTCTGGGCAACCTGTTCCAGAGAGTGTTTCCTATAGTGTTTTATTTGTTTACCTGTTTTCATATTAATTCTCCCTTTGGTTGTAATCTCTGTTGCAAATTTTACATTAAACTCCACTGATGGATGCAAAATGAGAACAAATTGGTTGGGTTTTGCCCTTGCCCCACTCTTTCTGCCAGAAGTACAAATGTTTTACCCCTATCCAGAATCAGCCAGCTGCTACAGATCCACCACCTAAGTCACCTGTGAAATTATGTGTGGTGGCTTGGACTGCCTCACTTTCTCTCCCAGTTGCTTCAAGACACCCCAAATGACAAGGGGCAAGAGGTTGCAGTCCGAAAACATCCTACAAAGGACAGCTTTAGAAAAGAAGGAACAGTAGGATGACATGCCCACGTCCAGGTAATGTCAGAAAGCAGGACGTACAGATAGAGCACTGGCACTCTGGGGTCATGGGGATGGAAGTTATGATTCATGAACTACTAGGAGTCAGGTCTTCATTAGTCCTGTGCTCATTAAATGAATTTTTTTTTAACTAGCAATGCATATTTCTGTTGTTGAGGAAGATGATTTTCTAACTAAGTAAACACTTTTAATGTTGTGGGGCCAAAAGAGATTTGAAAAGGGAGGAAGATGGTCTTCCACCAGGTAGGAATCAGGACACCTACCCATCTATGTCTGTCTTAACCAGACCTAAGTAGGAAGGGAGAAGGAAAACCCTGTGGATGATTTTTAGTATTTAGCTACACTAGTTTGAAGCCTATTTCTTTTCATTGACATGTGAATTACACCACTGTTTATCAGGGTTGCTTGGAAATACAATTGGCCATGGTGGTCACACTTTCTGGAAGTATGGGCAGCAAATGGGAGCAAGAGGTGGAGATTTCTATACATTAAAAAAAGATCAGAGCTGTTATTATTATCATTCAGTTGAACTCTTGATCATAACTTGCTTTTTTAGTCAAAATCATAGGTCTGCAATGGGCAAACACAATCTAATAACCTCACTCACCCCCCAGAAAAAGATAACTACAATTGGATAAAAATTCTGAATAAATCTCTTTTGTTGTGCCGGACAGCACTATACAGGAAAACCAGTCAGTGCACTTTGTTCAACTATACATAAGAGGAGACCTCTACAGCATACCAAAAGTTAATCCAGCTTCAACTCTGTGGTAAGCAGCAAGTGCTAAACCAGTATTGTGGGTTAACCCCAGTAGGCAGTTCAGCCCCATTGGAAGGGTAAAAGTGAGAAAACTCATGGGTTGAGATAAAGACAGTCTAATGGTTAGAACAAAAGCTGCACATGCAAGAAAAGAAAAATAAGAATTAATTCACTTCTTCCCATTGGTAGCAGGTGTTTAACCACTTCCAGGAAAGCAGGGTTCCATCGCCCATGAAGGTTACTTAGAAAAACAAATGCTTCTTCCTCTCCTCCAGCTTTTATTGCTGAGCACAAAGTCTTATGGTATGGGATATCTCTTTGGTCAGCTGTCCTGGCTGTGTCACCTCTCAACTTCTCATGCACTCCCAGCTTACTCGCTGGTGGGGCAGTGTGAGATACCCCGAGTCATAGATGGCAAAGGCAGGGACTGGGAGAATGAAGAACTGCCCACTGTAGGTGAAGATCAAGTACGAGACCACCTAAGGAACCTGAAGGCACACAAGTCCATGGGACCGGATGAAATCCATCCACAGGTCCTGAGGAAACTGGCGGATGAAGCTGCTAAGCCGCTTTACGCTATATTTGAGAAGTCATGGCAGCCTGGTGAAGTTCCCACTGACTGGAAAAGGGGAAACATAACCCCATTTTCAAAAAGGAGAAAAATAAGATCCAGGGAACTACAAGCCAGTCAATATCTCACCTCTGTTCCCGGAAAGATCATGGAGCAGATCCTCCTGGAAACTCCACTAAGTCACATAGAAAAAAAGGAGGTGATTGGCAACAGCCAACATGGCTTCACCAAGGGCAAGTCATGTCTGACAAATTTGGTGGCCTTCTATGACAGAGCTACAGTGTTGGTGGATAAGGGGGGAGCAACAGATGTCGTCTACCTGGACTTACGGAGAGTGTTTAACACTGTCCCAGATGGTATCCAGGTCTCTGAACTAGAGAGACATGGATTTGATGCATGGACCACTAGGTGGTAAAGAACTGGCTGGATTGTCACACTCAAAGGGTTGCAGTCAATGGCCTGATGTCCAAGTGGAAACCAGTGACAAGTGGCATTCCCCAGGGGTCAATACTGGGACTAATGCTGTTCAACATCTTTCTTGGCAACATGTGGGATTGAGAGCACCCTCACCAAGTCTACAGATGACACCAAACTGTGTGATGTCATCGACATGCTGGAGGCAAGGAATGCCATTCAGAGGGATCTGGACAGGCTGGAGAGGTGGGCCCATGCCAACCTCATGAAGATCAATGAGGCCAAGCGTAAGGTCCTGCACGTGGGTCTGGGCAATCCCAAGCACAAATGCAGGCTGGGCGGAGAATGGGTTGAGAGCAACCCTGAGGAGAAGGACTTGGGGGTGTTGGTTGATGGGAAGCTCAACATGAACTGGCAATGTGCACTTGAAGCCCAGAAAGCCAACCGTATCCTGAGCTGCATCAAAAGAAGTGTGGCCAGCAGGTAGAGGGGAGTGACTCTGCACATCTACTCTGGTGAGACCCCACCTGGAGTATTGTGTCCAGCTTTGGAGTCCTCAGCACAAGAAGGACATGGACGTGTTGGAGTGGGTCCAGAGGAGGGCTAGGAAGATGATCAGGGGGCTGTAGCACCTCTCCTGTGAAGACAGACTGAGAGAGTTGGGGCTGTTCAGCCTGGAGAAGAGAAGGCTCCGGGGAGATGTGATAGCGGCCTTCTAGTATCTGAAGGGGGTGCACAAGAAAGCCGGAGAGTGACTTTTTACAAGGGTGTGTAGTAATAGGATGAGGGTCATGGCTTCAAACTGGAAGAGAGTAGATTTAGATTAGATGTCAGGAAGAAATTTTTCACTCTGAGGGTAGTGAGGCACTGGAACAGGTTGCCCAGAGAAGTTGTGGAGGCCCCATCCCTGGAAGTGTTTAAGGCCAGGTTGGATGGGGCTTTGAGCAACATGGTCTAGTGGGAGGTGTCCCTGCCCACGGCAGGGGAGGTAGAACTGGATGATCTTTCAGGTCCCTTCCAACGTAAATCATTCTATGATTCTATGAAACAGAAAAGGCCTTCACCTTGACTCTGTGTAAGCACCGCTCATCAATAGCTAAAATATGGGTGTGTTATCAACACTGTTGTGGTCACAAATCAAAAATATGGCACCATACAAACTACTATGAAGAAAATTAACTCTATCCCAGCCAAAACCAGTACAGCCAGACAAACCAGAGTCTTCTGTTTCAGGTTCTCAAAACTGAACCTGAAACCATTGGCAAGAAACTGATTTAGAAACTAATGGTCAGTGCTGCTGCAAAGCAAATTTAAAGCTAATGGAATTGAAGCATTAAGGAGCAGCAAATCATCCAATTAACAAGAACTACAAAAAATCTAAACCTTTTGTGGCTTCTGCAAGAAAAAGAAAAAAAAATCAGTCTTTGGATGACCCAGTGCTTGGCATTTCTGCAAGAGAAGTGCACCACTTCTTTACAGAACAATATTTTTTTGAAGAACACAGAAGTAGGTCCTATATAAACTTTACCATAAAAACACACGTGTAAATACTTAGACTATCCTAATTGATATTCAATTCTAAGATGCAGTCCTGTGCATTTCTAGATTAAGGCAAAAAATAATCTTGATAGCATCTGGCAAATATTTAGTTGCAATATTCAAGTGTACCTTAAAAAAAATGAAAAGAAAAAGAAAAAGTATTATGAAATAAGTTGCAGATTCCAAAGAAGAACCTGTGCTTCTTGGAAATAAAAACATGATTCCTCAAAAGTCACAAAATATAGGGACACCTCGATGATATTGCTGAAAGAAACAATTGCATGTTAAAAGCATCTGCTGTTTGTGTTTGCCTCTCTTCTTGGGTCTGATTTTTGGAAGTATTGAATACCTGCAGAGAAAGCTGGTAGGTGCAGTTCAAGTTAATTGAACTTGCAGATGATCTGAGAATTCAGAACTGCAGGATATAGTTGTTCCTGTTGATTATGACCTAAAAAAAAAGAGAATACCCAGAAGTTTCACAGAGTGATACAGATTTGCTGCAGAAAGACAAGAGCAGAAAAGTGTGAAAGGGTTTAGTAGTTACCCTCATGATCCAGGGCTGTTTACATTTATCTTTTTAGGTAGACCTATTTCTGTCCAATTCAGATTTTGGTATTATGTAAACTAGTTTTTCAGGAATTGCATATTAATGCTTTAATTTGTCTTGTAAAAAGACATGTTGATTTTTACAAACTTACAGTCTCAGCCTTGATTTTTATCCAAAGAACAAGAATTAGCATGAGTCTTGATGTGATTTCTTTGCTCCCTTGTGGAGTGATAAATGGTAATGGATTTCAACTAAATTATTCGTGCATTCAGTATCTCTCTTCAATGCATTAATGACTGACATACCAACAAGGGGCTAGCTGCCACTAAGGAATTATAAAAAAAAAAATGGTCAAGCCTCGGTATAAGAAGAGAACTTTATGTTACATTCTCTGAAGTTTGTTTTATATACCTGGACAAAAGTTCAGCATACCAGGAGCTTATCTTTTACTCTGCAGTGACACCCCAGCTTTGTCCTTTTTGATGCTAATAACTGTCACCATGACATAGCTTTTTCATTGATTCCTATGAAATTTTGTGACCTATCATTATAATAAAGTATTGACAGTCATGAATTTTAATGCTAACCAAAGATTACTTTACCTGATTTAAGCCTTTTCTAAGAATTTTTATGAGGAATAGACTTCAGCGGCCAGACATCTAGCATTTCGCTGTGGGTTGTATTGGGGTTTTAACTCATTATGTGTCATAACTATCATCTCTGGAGATCTGTGGTTCTTCACATTTCAATTTTCTCAACAGCAAAAGAGTGACTTGTACGTTCCCAGGCATAGCCTGCCTCACAGTTTTGTGTTAATGTGGTAATTCACTGACTGCCTCCATATGTGAGCAAACATTGCCTTACCACCTGGAATACCAAGTATCATGAATGAGCACGGAACTTTTTGGAGGAGGTTGTGAAACTTTGCTTGTGTGTGTGTCATTTGCTGTATTTCTACCCATTTCTGCATTATAAGACACCAGGAAATTAATAATTCTCAGTGTCTTTATCCCTGAAAAGTCATGAGTTTGCCTTGCATCCCTTATTCCATTTTTTTTCTCTCATGTATGCTCAAAATCCTTTTCTTAATCTCTTATATCTCTTAGAATACAAAATCCTCTTGAAAACAGTAGCTGTTTTTACGTGGTATTGTTGAAACAAAATCATTGAGGAGCCCAAGTCATGTTTCAAAAGAGATTTAAGGTCTGTGTTCTTGAAAGTAATTCAGACCAATCAGGTTGCACATGGTGCAATTAAGCTTCTGCATCTAAGAATGCCAAAGTACCTTTTATGTTGAACTCACATTTCTAAATGGAATTTCAGCCCATACATCCCTTAGGTCCCTTTGAAAACGGGGACCATCAAGTGTCCCTGGAGCCTTTCTGTTTTTGTTGTTAGCTGGCCAGAACAGCGGATAGTAAACTGTGTGAGAATGCATCATTACTTTTACGCTCTAGCATCATTATTTTTCTGTGTCTGATTCTTCACACATTATTCATACATAGCCTAATGTCTTGTTTCCTCCTTCAGTTGGCATGAACATTTCCACCTCATTAGGGATCACACAACTGCATTAGGCAGGGGTATGCGAAGAAAATAGAAATGAGGCAGAATGTAAATTATTTCCATGAATTTCCAGAGAGGGATGTGAAGAAACTGCCCTGAAACAGTGGTCAATTTGAAGTAGGAAAAGGCCAAACTAAACTTATCAAGTAACTTTGCTGAAGTACTTCTATGCAGGTGCAAATTTTACTGGGCAACTCCTGTCTCTGCAATAGAATTGATAAAACACTGAATATAAACAACCCAGAAAATATGAATCCAGATTTAAATTTTTAGCCACCTCCATACTCTTTATCTGAAATATATTCTCAAAAATTCAGTAAGAGACTGCAATCCCACTTCTCCTACTCAGACGTTTTTATGGTCATCTTCCTTTTACAGTTGTTTCACTTCTCCCTGACATTCAGAATATATGGAAGAAATTTTCAGAATGCGAGTTTTGTCCTCTCAAAGGAGGAGACAAAAACGCTCTTTAAAATCACCTGATAGCCTCTTTATCTAGTCATTCTTTTTCTAGTGTGTGTTAAATATTGGATTGCAGTAACTGCCCATGTTTGTGACCCACATCGTGAAAGTATGGGCTCCTCAGCATCTTTCATTTTATTAGATTATTTTTTTAGAAGATATTTAATGATTGTATTCCTTCTCTGCAGAAGAACAAAAAAGACTTGCATTGTATTTCATTAGGAATCTTTCTGAGACTGAGAAATATCTGTTTTAGGAATTAGCGTGCCTTGCTTATTCCATAACAATGCATTTTGAATTGCTTCTTGGTTTTTAGAGACTTTTAGGCCTTTAAATTTAATGAGAAAAATGAAGACATGTTGAAATAGTCCTTAAACTAAGTATCTCCCAACACTTCTCTGCTAAAATGGATTGCAGACCAATTTAAGTTTTGAAATAGAGCAACTACTAGCCTAGCTTACTCTTTAGGAAATTGTTTGGTTTTAGATATGGGTGTAATGCTGTCTGATGCTTTCAGTTAATTTGTGTTCCAAACCACATCTTACATTTCAAACCTACTAAGTTAGCAGTTGATATCTGTCAAAACAGAGAAAACTGAGACTATATTTTATGTTCTATGAGGGGTTTTATTTGCTTTTAGATTTATTGGGCATCCACTAAATACGTGTTACTAAATCTGCAGCACAGCCTGCAAAAATGTGATGGCTGAAATTCTGTGAGCTTCAGGTTTTCTTTTCCAGGCATTTTAATGCTGATTAAACTCACCCACAGAGTTGAAGATACAGTGTTTTACTAGACGAAAAAGTTCTGAGCATATTAGCAGCACTCATGCAAATCAGTTTTGTTTTCTTTTCATCTTGAGTAATTCATTGCTGTTGACTGCATTCATGGCAGCAGCTGGTCTGAAATATTTGTTTCTTGAACCCAAGGGAATATATAAGCCGTCATTTAATTGATAAAATCTGACCCTTAGTACTCAGCTGAGATCACCCGTGACTCTGTGATGGACCAGTTATGCTCTTCTGCTGGAGAGGCAGAAGTGCATGAGTTTGAGTGGCACTTCAGACTCCCAAGATATGTGATGCTGGAGGGTGTGCTAGATCATGTAGCAAATCCTCTCACAAATGATGACATGAGACCTCCACTCCAAGCAAATACTCCAATAACCTGCCTCTTCATCTCTCCAGGGCAGAGATGAAGTATTAGGCAGACCACCAAAATCCAATCTGCGTACTTTTATATGACTGTCAACAAGCCATCATTTAAAGCTTTGATAGAAATTTATATATTTATGTGGAATATACAATAGTATTGTCTAAGGCTTTACAGTGACGTGTTAAGAAGTGTGATCTGCATCCAATAAGGATAAGAAGAGTGTATGGACCTTTCAATACAGTAGGACTGGAACCCAGGTAAATGCATCTTAGACCCAGACTTGGCTAGGAGGCTAGAAAAGAGCTGCTGTTTGAATTAGCGGATGGTGAAAAGTAACGTGAGAGTCTCAGAAGATCGTTTATTTGTATGTTTGAAAACGGAGAGCATAAAGAAAGTAAAATGAATTTAGTGCATATTTTTGTCTGAAATGGCTATAATCAAGGGAAAACATACTTGTTAAAGTTTACTTGCATGCATCAGGCCAAGTGTGCCTAAATGTGGCTTAAGGCTTAGCCGCCGCTTAGCCGTTTTTATGCTCTGGCATACCATGAGGAAGAGTATTTTTCTGGATTTTTTCAGTCATCATCCTCTGAATACAGATGTGGTATTCAGATGCCTCACTGCACGCCCTTGAGGAATCAATTTTGTGAGACAACGAACGCAACAAAAACTCAGTGTTCTTCTACAAGTGCAAGTTGCTGTTGCCCCACAAAGTGGGTGGGGTAGGACAGTAGGTGGTGTTTCAATTCTTCCCAAAGCTGCTGGAGTGCTAACTTTGACCTGGTAATAATTCTGCAGAAAAGCTGGATTTAACCAGATATTTATGTTATACCCATGGGAGCCACAGCTGCCCACAAAATTCCCAGTTATCCCAGTAGCTCTCAGGAGCTTTATATTATACATAATAATACGTCTTGCCCTCAGTGAGGGGTTTTTTTTTAATAGTTTCAACAGTTCTTCCTGAAATATATGCATTTAACACCCCTTGATGGCTGGTTCTATGGCCTTAGGAAGCTGATCATTGTCCCTGCCTTTGGTAAGGTAATACAAGTAACAGACTAAGCAGTACAGCTGCATTCAATAAAACCAAATCATACTTACAGTAAATATATTTTTAATTTATTATCAATCAAATCAGAGTAGTATAATATGAAATAACACCAAATCTGAAAAAACTCCCTTCTTCCCGGGCTTAATTTCACTCTCAGTTTCTCTACCTCCTCGTCACATTGCCTCTGCTGCTCCTTCCTCCTCACACTCTTCCCCTGCTCCAGCGTGGGGTCCCTCTCACAGGAGATAGTACTCCATGAACTTCTCCAATGTGAGTGCTTCCCACGGGCTCCTGTTCTTCACTAACTGCTCCAGTGTTGGTCCCCTGTGGGATCACAAGTCCTGCCAGCAAACCTGCTCCAATGTGGGCTTCTCTCTCCATGAGACCACAGGTCCTACCAGGAGCTTCCTCCAACATGGGCTCTCCATGGGTTCACAGCCTCCTTTGGACATCCACCTGCTCCAGCGTGGAGTCCTCCATGGGCTGCAGGTGGATATCTGCTCCACTGTGGACCTCCATGGGCTGCAGGGGGACAGCCTGCCTCATCACGGTCTTCACCATGGGCTGCAGGGGAATCTCTGCTCCGGTGCCTGGAGCACCATCTGCCCCTCTTTCTTCACTGACCTTAGTGTCTGCAGAATGGTTTCTCTCACATATTCTCACTCCTCTCTCCTCTGGCTGCCGTTGAGCAGTAGTTTTTTCCCCTTCTTAAATATGTTATCCCAGATGCGCTACCACCGTCGCTGATGGGCTCAGCCTTGCCCAGTGGTAGGTCTGTCTTGGAGCTGACTGACACTGGATCCATCCAACATGGGGGCAGCTTCTGGCATCTTCTTACAGAATTCACGCCTGTAGCCCCCCCTGCTACCAAAACCTTGCTATCCGAGCACAATAAAATGTATTAATTCACTCTTCAGAGATGAAGAAAAAAATCTAATGTTTTTGTGGTTTTTTTAACTGTTATCATATGCAACAGTTACAGTCATATCTAATGCTGAAGAGCTAACGTGGTAACCTGCAGCCTGGTATTCAGGCTGAGCCGCCCAGTTGTAACGAAGAATCGGTCAGGTGAAGCATAGAGATGCAGAGAAATGGCATTTCAGAATGAGTTCATCAAAATGGGGAGAAGGTTTCCGAGGAGTGAAACGTACCACTCAGGCACTGATTGAAATGAAGCTGAAGGCATTGAGCTGTAGGTGAACAAAAGAGAGAGATAATAGTATTTAATGGGAGACTTGAAATGGTTTGGAAATTACTCTTTAAATTATGTTTTGATTTCTAGATGATAGTTTAATTATAATTGAAATACTCACAGCATAAGGATGATGGCAGAGCGTGGTCCAGTTGCAGATGATTCCTGGCAGCACTCTAAGGCACCTGGTGCCTCTCCCTCTATTCTCCATTGCCTCTCACGTGTGCATCAGGAGAGTTTGCACGTGTTCAAACCAGAAGGGAACACTGAGGTAAAATGGTGCGTTCACGAGTACTTGTCAGTCAGCTTCAGGCACTGCAAAGCCATGAAAAAAAGAAAAAGGGGACACCCTGGAAATGCATAGACATAACTTTCACACTTAAGAACAGATAGCCTGATTTAGGCTCAATTTTCTTTTGTTTATAAAGCAACTAGAGAGTAATCAGTGAAATGGGAGTCAAATCTGAGTCCCACAAAGTCTGCTTCTCAACAAGAAAGCAAACATAGACATGTATGTATTGACCATTTTTGGTACGCTTTCTGTTGTGTGATCATGTATATGTATTTACTTGTGATCAGAATAACTTCCATTTGTGAGTGAGCTCAACTGTTCTTCCTGAAACATACAGTTATACTAAAATAAAACACATTGGAAAATAATGTGATGCATTGTGCTGCATTATGGCAAAATATGTCATTGAGGCATGGTCTACTGCCTGTGCTAACATAAGGTCAAGCATGACTTTTTTCTTGAATCCTGTTCATTGCAAACCTAATATTCTGAATTTCTATACAGTTATTGAGGATGAAGATAGATTATTTTTCACATTAAGTTGTTTATTGGTGAAATATTTGCAAACAGTATTTGTTGCTACATATAATGTGTTACAACAATTTCATCTGTGGTTTCACTATCATATCCATCTTGAAACAGAACTTCTGATTTTAAAGGAGTGCTTTTCAGGAAGGTATCTTTGCACAAAAAAATAGCTCTGCTGTCAAAAGAAGCTGGCATTAAACAGGCTAAATAAAATTAGCAAGGCCCTGGAGACTTTCACAGATATGGCTCAAGATAAGATACCCTTATGAACAGTAATCAGCAATGCAGAGAGATAAAGAAAGCCTTCATGATTGATGTGCAGTACCCCTATTTGGGTTGAAACAAAAAATACTAGTTTGGCAGCAGCATGCTTTTTTAATAACAGGAATTGTCCTATCGCCTGTTGCGATAGGACAAGGGGTAATGGTTTTAAACTGAAGGAAGGTAGATTCAGATTAGATATAAGGAACAAATATTTTGTGATGAGGGTGGTGAGACATGGGAACAGGTTGCCCAGAGAGGTGGTAGATGTCCCATCCCTGGAAACATTCAAGGTCAGGTTGGATGGGGCTCTGAGCAACCTGATGTAGTTGAAGACGTCCCTGCTCATTGCAGGGGGGTTGGACTAGGTGACCTTTAAAGATCCCTTCCAAGCCAAGCTACTCTATGATTCCACGAATATTCTATGTTGTTCAGTAGTCCAGAGTGACAGAAAGGGACCGTTCTGTTACACAAGTGGGATGTAGCATATTATTTTGTGTCCTGCTGCAGATGCACTGTAAGCTAATGTGTGTGCATGCCCGCGGGTTATTCTGCTGAACCCCACAAAGCTGCAAAGTGAGAGCATGGATTAACAGCGTGGTGGAGAATTGATGGAATTTCACCCCTCGTTTCCTAGATGATCCTGGTAGGAATACTTATTCTAAATTACTAATTTCACCTGTGACATAAATCTAATTGCCACTGCAGGTTAATCCTCACTGGATGACTTCAGAAAGGGCAGGGAATTTCAGCAATGGATAGTTCAAGCTCTAGATTTCTGTTTTGCACAAACATCCCACACTGACGTAGCTCTTCCATGTTAGAGAAATGCTGTTCTTGAACTGGGTACTTTTAGTTTCTCTCAGTTTCTCTTTGGTGGCTGCGTGCCCGCTTTAGCAATCCACCTGGGCCTCTCTCCACAGTGCCCTTATCAGGGAAATTCAGGTGTGTACTGGCATCCCGCTCCTGCAAACTGCAGACCCGAACCACGTTTGCCACATAGACTTGAACTCAGCTTGCTCCAGGCAGTTCTCTGCTAGGTTGGAGTAATTTCCAACAAAAGGCACATCAGAAAAATACTGCTTTTATAGTTCCGCATAGTGTTCATCCTGCAGTAATTCAGGAAAGACAAAATTTGAATACTTCATCTCTACAGTAACATCTCACTGACTTATCCTCAAATACATTCTAAAATGTAAAAATATAAATAGTAATATTTTAGTAATATTTAGAAGTATGTTAATTCAGATATTTCAAGATATTTTAAATATGCTCTTTTGTATAAACAAAATTTGGATATCCATTATTCTGGCAATGTACTTATTCTTTTATAGTCATTGTAATAATTTGTTCAATATGGGTGTCAATGCAGAAAAAGATAAATATTCCCATTAAATGTATTATTATTACAAGAGGAATTTTTTCCAAAAAAATTTCAAAAGTGCGTTGCAGATGTAAACATGAGGTTACATTGACAGAGGCAATTAAATTTGCCAAATGTGCAAAGCTTAATAAAACCCACACTGTTTTACCTTAAACCAGGACAGTAATGGTGTGGTCAAAATGAATCAAGAGATCTGAAAATATTATTCCCAACTTTTCCTGCTTGTGTAGCGGCAAATACAGGAATGAATACTCACAGCATTTTTTTTTCCCAAGCTACCCAGCTGCATAATTTCAGTTGAAGATGTTACAGGCGCACAAGGAGCTTATAATGTTTATTGATAGTAAATGGATTCCTACTGCTCAGTCCACAAAGTTTTGCTTTCACCGCTGGTCTGCAAAAGTTCAAGGTACAGTTTGTGAACAGAGGTGTATGTTCCAGAGAAAGACCACTCCAGAGACAGCCTTAAAGGGCTTTCCATTTGGCATTTGTTGCCTTAATAAATATTAAAAAGCCTTCAACCCTTGAAATATATTATTTTTGTAGATTTTTTTTTTATTTCTGCACAAAGTAACAAAAAAGTAGAAACAAACTCAGCATCTTTCTCTTATCTTAGGCATAAATATTTGGCTGAAAGCAAAATATTGAAAGGAAGCTCAATTTCCTGAGTGAGAAGTTCAGCATAGCAAAGGTCTGCCAAAGGAGGGATGTGGCTCTGTCTTATCTTGAGCACATACACTGACCTTTGTAATATTGTTGATGAAAGTATACCAATATCATGATCTTGAGAGTTACATCAGAAGCTGCATAATGTGTATATGAGGAAATATAAGCCCCAAATCTATTTTTTTTTCAGTCTTCACAGAGGGACCTAGTAAGATACCTGACAGGAATCCTGCATGGATGCTATATTTCCCTTGCACTGGTCTCTCTCTTTCCAAGAGTAAGATTATTCATAGAAAAGGCACTAAGAATGTGGGACTGCAAAAATAAAAAAAGATCAGATCAGGCCTAAACTTTCTGAGCTCCACATAGGCTTATTTTTTACAGTCTATTCAGCTGTACCTGTAGGGATAGACAAGGATGAAAATATATGAATTTCTTCTTCTGGGCCTTTCTGAAAAAGAATACTGAGATGATCATACAAGCACCTCCGCTTCAATTCTGTCATATCTTTTGGGTCGGTCTACATCCTCCACTATTGCTGTTCCTCTCCCCTCCTCCTATACCTCAAAATTTTCTGCCCTTCTACCATCTCCTTTTTCATGGGGCAGTTTTGCCCATCCTTTGATGATCCAGTAGCCCAGACTTCAACCGGCTTCTGTTCAGCTCACGTGACTTAAGACTTAGCTGAATGGATGAGGTGTTATAAATAAGGTTTTTGTCTTTTTCTCTTCCAACTCTATTATGGGAAGTCTGAGGAATGTGTAGATTAATAGTACGGGAAAAGGGCCTGTGTAACACTTGGATACCCACCACTTTTGGGAATCGAGAAAAGAGAAGGTCATGGCAATCAATCCTGTAAGAAACGTGTTTTAATGGATGAGACAAAATGGTTATGAAAGGTCATATAGCAACCACGGCATGAAAAGTTCACCTTTTTGAATTCAGAAATTAAAAACATACTCAAAATGTGCTCTTAAAGCCTGTATTTGGGAGGGGTGAGGGTTTTCTGGATGGAAGACAATGGGACATTTTTCCAATTGATAGTTTATGGGACATTTGAAAGTTACGGAAGGTATAAAGCAATGACCCCCATACTGGGAACCAAAGAGGAGTGAGCGTGTGCACGCAAGTGTGTATGTTTGCGTGAGGTTAGAAAGCGCAAGGGGGTCTGTGTGTGCTTGTAGGAGTGAAAGAGAGCAAATAAGATGGTAAGAGTTGGCCGTGTTCCTGTTTATTCTCCCGTTCTTTCTTCCTTTTTGCCGGTCAGGGAGAACCAGGAACCTTCCCAGCCAGGCAGCACGTTTTGGAGATGGGTGCACTACCTTGTTCTGGCATAAGTCCAATGTCCTGAGACAGGACCCAGGTGATATAACAAAAAAAAAGTGGCGGTTTTCTCGCAGGAAGTTTTCCCAAAGTGGGAGTGGTCTCCCCCTGCCAGGACTCTCTGGCCACAGTACCTAACACTGCAGCAGAGAGGAGTGCAGAAGGTTCACAAAATGAGTCAGAGATTTTGCATGGTGCCTTTGTAATGAAGGGTTCCCCGATATATGTTTCAGATGGGATTTTGAGTTCATTTACAGGCAGTGGAAAATTGGTCCATTTGGTAACCCAGCCATTAGTGTGAAGACGTGGCTGAGCAGTGGTAATGCTAAAGGAGTGGAGATGGGGATGTTTTCAATCGAGCCATTATAGCTCACCTTAACACACTGCTTTTGTTTTACTTTGACCATGGGAACAGGAGGTAACAGGGAAGGAGGTTTCACTGGCAATAGCAAGACATTGTCTTTAAGGCTGCCCAAGCCTTTGTTCAAGCCAGGTGGAGGACACCTATGCAGCAGTTTGCAACAGGATCTCAACAGGTGACATCTTAAGGAGTTACTGGGTAAGATAAAGGAGGCATGAGCAATCACTGAATTGAATACCCAAGGAGCTAGTAACTGAACTTTGGAGAACAGCTTGTGGCAGCTGCTGTGTCTTTATCTCCCGGGTGAATGGTTGGTCATTTCTCTGCAGGTTCACTGGTCGGTCTCATACTGCGGTGTGGATGAAGGGCTGTTTGCATACAAAACACAAGAGCTTCTGTTAGCCTCTGCGGGCACAGGCTTGTCTCACAGCGCACAGATGGCTCCTCTGGGGGCTCACAGCAGCGTTTCAGAGATGAGGCAGAGATGAGGTATACTGCTCAAAGAAACAAGGTCCCAGGCATTCTTCAGCAAACAGACCAGAACATACCACTGCGGTGAAGCAAGAGATAAAAGGCAGAGCAGGTGCCAGCACGACTAACATCAAGGAGACAACTGTTAAGTGCAAAAGGAACTGCTGTCTACCCAGCTGATGTACAAGGGAAGCTGCCAAACTATTTGGCAGTGTCATTTTTATGGCAGGGATCCTGTGCAAGTATTGCAACAATGATCAAGGAAGGCTGATGGCTTGTGCTGTGTGTGTTGCACCTACTGGTGCTCCAGGATCAGAGCCCTGTCTGCCTTCCCAAGCAGCTGGAGCCTGGGCTGCCGAGCTCTGATGGGCATTTTCCGACAGGTGGACTGTCCTACCAATAAGGAAGACGCACACCTTTTATGTTCAGACTTTGTTCTTCCCCACCCGTCACAGGAAGGGCTTCAAACATGTCATTCCAGCACCTTGAAAGACACTTAGCAGTGTATTTGGCATTTGCTGCTTTACTGCATCTCTTGTAATGCATCAATTAGTTAAAAGGTGATACGAAATTGACACAGAGATATTGTTTGAGTTCATTTATTTTGAAAAAGTATAACTTTCATTTTCCCCATAATTCGCTATTTATAGGAAATGGTGTTTTATGTTCTCCTTTAGTAACTGGCAATACAGATAAACAGAAGGTGACTTACGTTTCAGATGTCAAATATATATAGAATATATTTTAATTTAGAGAGGGACAATAATCTCATAAATACTAATCATGGTCACAAGATTTTTAGGCAACGTCATATTGCAAGTCACTCCTTTGCTAAATTCTCCTAAACCCATCAGAGTGCCAGTGGAGTCCTGTGGGATGAGCAGCTCCAGGTGCTGGTAGGGTGAGGTGAGAGAGAAATATGGTTTCAGAAGAAGAATGCATAATAAAGAGATTAAGACTGGAAGGAAATTGTAAAAATAGTGTTCAGTAAAATATTGTTAAAGATTTAACAGTATTTTGAGATATTTCCTGGCAGAAAGGATTTTTGGTTTTGAATGACTGCTATAGGTGCTTTACCATTATCTCTGCTTTGCAGAGATTCACCTTCTCATTGCATGTACCTAATATTCACACCGAATTTTCTTCTCCTCTGGGAGATCCCACATAGCTCACATCAGTGAGCAGCTGGCTGACCCAGAGCCTCTCTTGGCCCTGCAGCGGTGAAAATACCGCTAAGCTGCCCTAGAAGAAGCAGCCACTGGCACTGCCAACCCCATAAAAATCCATGTGGGGAAGCAGGACATCATAAACTTGTGGAATAAGTTCTATTGGAGGGACCTAGTCAAAGCCGTGCTCCAAACTGTGTGAAATTCGGCCTTAGCAGGTAGCTCAGAGCCCTACTCAGTGCAGCGGTGGCTCAACCTCCTTAAGCAGAGCAGCCTCCTGAATCAACAGATGGAAATCACGTCATTTGTGGAAATGAAACAGTAACGTTAGCATAAAACAGGGTTCCACCCATTAGCATTTTCCTCTGTGTTGCTGATGTCCACTAGATTGTAACGGTGTTTTCCATGCCTAAATGGCAGAGCAAAAGTTGGGTTTTTTCTTTCAAACCTGAATGTAGATAATTAGACAGCATTGCTGAGAGCCCAATGTCTTCAGGTATGAAGATATGACCATGGCAGAGCATGCCCTTGAAGGGAAGGGAAGGGAAGGGAAGGGAAGGGAAGGGAAGAAAGTCCTCATTTTTTGTCAGGAAACTCATTGAAATCCTCGTAATCTTTCAAGGCTAAATCTCAAACAAAAACATATTTTTAACTGAGATAGAATCATATTCAAACCAACAAGATCAAATATGCTCTGCTATCAGATAGGAAAAATAAATTGCATTTCATATATTGAAAGCTTTGATAATTCACTGATGTTTTTATTTGAAAATTATTTCTCTCATCCTGTGCAGAAAGCAATTTTGATCACAATAGCGTGTTAAATTGCTGTAAAATGATAATTTTGCATTTTAACTTGTCACTTTTCCCAAAACAGTTTTAATTAACTGTTTGATCTAGTCATTCGTTCTCATCTCTGCTGTGTCTATTCAAAACTCTTAACATCAGCTATAAGCCCTGGGAAGTAACAAATACACCTTGATATATGAAGTTGTTTGGGCAATGCAGGCAGAGTAAGCTCTACTCCTTGAATTCAGTAGAGAACAAGAAACTTAGTGTGTGATAAGCAAGAATGATGTCCTGCATAATCTCATAATGCACAATTCTGAAATATTTTGTCCTGGATCACCAGGTGTGCAGATTTATTCCTAGTGCCACGTAAATAAGCATTTAATAACATTTGTCTAGCACTGCTGTGTCTTAAAAAAATAATGTGCTTTGGTGGGATGGCTCATTTCATCGTTATTTATGACACCTATTGTGAAACAGTGAACTCAAAGACTTCCTGGGGAGCCTGCAGCCCTAGGGTGAAAAGGGGGGAACTAACCTTTCAGGTGCTGAATACACTCAGCCTCCGAGGGTGCTCTGGGTGTGAAGAGTACATTCAAACCTCCTCAGACTCCTCTGGAACTATGTGAAATTCTGCAAGAACTGTGCAGGAATATGGAAACCTGCCTGCTCTTGTTGGTACATGCTCTGCTTTCCAAAGCTATCAAGAAAAAGGGTGAATATTTCAGCTCCTTGGCTCCGGCTCATTTTCTGTATCTACTCTTCCATACCTGTGATTTGCAGGATGCTTCTCCTTGTGCTTACGGTGACTGTAGACTCCAGTAGGTTACAATAGGTCTTGCTGTCCAATTCCCTCACTGGGTTCATCTACAGAGCTTACGGCTTTAGAGCAGCACAGTTAACGCTCCCTGTGCTCTGCTGTTCTGCTGGTTATGGCCCTCCAGAATCCCTGCTCATCTACAGCTTATCTAATTCTTTGGAGGCAAAGGGAAGGGGCAAAAAGTCTTTTGACTCTAGATCAGCTAAACATCAGGAGTTGGGTCTGTGTTGTCAACTCCCATTTCCACTGCCTGAGCAGGCACAGGCTTTCAGCAGAGAAGGTGAGGCAGGGAGTAGCATTTGTAAAACAAGATCTGAAAGGTGTCTCTCAAAACATCTCCGCTTAGTGAAAAGACTCCTGCGTCTGCGTGTGGCTTTGCCACAGGGATGAAAAATAGATACAAAAATTATATCAGGATGAAATAAGCACACAAATTAAATAGCAAAATACTTGAAGAGAGCTATCTAGAGGAGAATCCAAATGGGCACCGCAGGTATCTGCCTTGGCTTGTGTCTGGTGAGTGACTTGGAAGGTGACACCAAAGTAAGAGGCCTTTTGAAGTAGAAAAGGGAACAGGGTTGGATGACAAATGAGCTTCATAAACTGGAGAGCTCACATGAAGAAGGTGAAATTCAGAGAGGACAACTGCGATGTGTGGCACTGAAAGATGAAAAATTAACTTTGCAGGTATAGAACTGGAAATAAGTGGCTGGGCAGGAGTCCAGCAGGAAAGCATCTGCGGAGGGCTTAGAGGGGCCCAATCGCAACGAGTCAACAGAGTGTTGCTCCTGTGGAGAACAACAGCTAATATCATCTTGGAAACAGGGAAGCCTTATTTCAAATAGCCCCTCCACTTTTAAAAAGCACACTGGAAGGAAAGTAAGGGCAAATAGAATCTAAGGAAAACCAACAGTATTGGTAAGAAAAGCTGTCCCTTGAGAAACATCTAAATGAACAAACCCATAAGAACTTGTTTAGTTTTCTGATTTATCAAAGCATATTATAGAAGAAAAGAATGACTAATTCTGGTGGGATAGTACAAGACAAAACTGAGAATATCTGGGGAATAAAAGAAGTGTTAAGAAAAAGATTCCAGCTAGCAGGAAATGGTGCACTAGAACAAGCTATGCAGAGAAATTATAGAAATAAGCATTTCTCAGAGGTGACTTGGGTACAATTTACTCTTGCAGAGGGATGGACGAGATAGGACTCAAAGTCCCTTCTGGCACTGAATTTTTATTACTTTTCTATCCTTGTGCTGCAAAAAAGTGACTTATCTGAGACAAGTCAGAAACCAGAAGTCTGACAGACTGGTTTGGCAAAAAGATGACAAAAAGAGGGCAGCACATGAACACTGGTGACAAGAGAAACTTTCCTGCCAGTGAAATACACCAGGGGTTGGAAACCTGCTCTGGCCTCTCACACCGTTTTTATACCGGCAGAGCCACGTTTTCACCTAAAACATGGACTAATGAGCCAGTGGAAATCCTGTTGTTGCTGCTGCCATTGGAAAGGCCACAGACAAGGTCTGCAGGGGACAGTTTGGCATTGTGTAGAGGGAAGGATGAGGTTTTTCAGCTTCACCTCCTGGGGCCGAACAGCTCTTCCATGGCTGTGTCCCCGAGCTGCTGCCGAGCCCCCGGGGCCTGACACTGCAGAATAGACCAGGTCCTGCCTCTTCTGTTCTGAAGGAGACTGCTTTTGGGGCTTGATGTTATTTTCCCCTGATCTGACACGCTGAGTTTTGGTATGGTTCGGGTCACTGTAGCAGTGTCAGCTGTAGAGAGGTGTTCAGCTCTGCATACACACAAAGGGAGATGAGAGTCAGGACAAGGCTGTTGTGGCAGCAGTGGTGAGGTTGAATAAAATATGCTTGCAATTTGCGAGGAGAGAGGGGCTAACAACCCAGACCTAAGCCTCCATCTCTTCCTATTTTCTGCTAGGGCCAAAAGTCATTGCAGCTTGTGATACTGGATTGAAAAGTCAATAACAGATTCAGTGTTTGGCATGCAGAGGCTGCTCTTCTGAATATCAACACGGACAGCTGAAGCACATCTCTTCGTGGAATCTCTGAAGCAAGCTATAAATGATGAATGAAACGAAAAAAGTCTCTGCTCGCTTTCTGCCCATTGAAAATAGATAACACTGTGCTATTTGCTGTGATCTTTAGCTCCAATACACCTGGAAACATCTAGGTAATCATTAAATTTAAGATTAAACAAGAGGAAGCTTTCCAAAGTAAAATAGCTATTTTTCTGAAATTGTTTTCTCTGAGATCCACCTGATACCTGGAACCCATCTTTAAAATGGCAGGAAAAAAATCACTTTTTGTCCTGCTCATACAGGGCATGATATTTCCAGGCTCTGTTTCAATAAAATAATTCAAATTATTCCTACAACCCAGAACACTTCTGACTGCTCTCAAAGGTCTTTAATTTAACTTTAATCTTCAGAAATGTTTTCAAGTGACACTCTGATCTTGATCTCAAAGAAACAGTAGTCTCAGAAAAGGTAACATGACGTCTCTCACTTGGTACTTTCCTTGGGAGAAAGGTTGGCTGAAAAACAAGAGCACCATTTTATAGCACACTGTCAGCTTTAAACTGAGGGTTTTTTTTATACAGACAGAGACAGCATACCCGCTCTACCCTGCTGCTGAGCGATTAGCTCTTCTCACACAACCCCTCTTTCAGTTTGAGAAAACTTTCCTGTGAAAAATCCATGAGAAGCCTCAGTTTTTCAAAAAAACCTCACTTCTTTTGTGACCCTGTGATCATCTTAGCTTTCAAGAGTTTTATGGTTTAACTGATAATACCCAGGAGGTTTCTGCTTGCTAAGAGGTGATCTCTGCAGTTGTTGGTGAGTGAGCGTTGAGGTTGTTTTATTTACAGCTGATGCACTCTGGGTATCATAAGCTTGTTTGCTCTGGATAAGGTGAAAATAAGATGTATTAAATTTATGTTACAGTTCAAAATATTTTTAAGCCACAAAATAATCGTGTGCTTTTGTTGATTTTCTTTTTTTTTTTTTTAAAGCAGCTGCCAATGAGCTGCTGAGTGCTTAGGTTACTTTAAAATACTTTAGCTTTCCCTTTTCCTATATTCCTTATGATTTGTTCACCTCACCTTTTCTCTTCATTTCATACTGATTCTGCCAGGTATTCCCTTCCAGAATAAGAACAACCCTTCACTGCAGAAGAAATGGAGAGACTGTGGTATTCTCCCAGTGTAAATAAACAAGAGGAAATATTGCAGAGTTGAGGACAAAGAACCGCTTGTCTGTAGACAGACTGACCGGAAATTCTGAATGCCAGCGTAAAACCAGTAATTGCTAACAATGAGATCAGGATGGCATCTGAAAGATGCAAACAAGTGTTTATAAGCATTTTCTTTATTGCTGTTGGTTGTTGACTTTCAGTGGGGGAGGCAGTGCAGGGTTCTTTTCTTATTTCCTCTAAATGCCATTTTTTGTTGTTTTGCTTTTTTACTTCTGCGACAATTCTGTGACAACAGAATTATTCCACTTGTGAATTTTTTCCACTCTGCATTAGTCTACATTACTCTCCAGGAAACCAAAGGCTGGGCTTTATGTCCTCTTACTAATTGCTTTTCTTGCAGCAGCTGGTTTCCAGTCCCTCGGCAAGGGCATTAGCACAAATTCAGTCAGTCTCAATGGGTTAAATTAAAGGCTGTGCACACTGAGGTGGGTGGTTTAAGATGTTTGATTATTGGTGAGTATATCTAACCAAGCCATTCTGCAGGGATTCAGGTTTATTACTCTTCTCTTAATGAGGGAATATTTTTCTCTTCATTTACTACTTTGTTTTTTAAAAGTCAGGTAAACCCTCCTTGGATTCAGTCATGTAGAATTACACTGGAAATGGTCTGAAATCTTCAGCACTCCACTACAGCAGTCTCTATGTTGCAGCTTAGTACAGAGACTGAGCCTCAACTCTTGAGCTGGGTTAAGTTTTGGGCTGGTGCTCTGTAGCACTTGTATCTTGTCTGGTGTCTTCTCCTCGCTGGTCTGACGCTCTTTGCTGTCCTCTCCACCAGCCTGTGACTGACCATCCCCTCTCTCCTCTCACACCTCAGCCAAGCTCCCCTTTGGACCCTGAGCTTGGCCTGGCTTATACCAACCATCCTATGTCCCCCCTCCCTGATTCCTGCCTGCGAGCCCCCTTCTCCGTTGCACCTCTTCTCCTTTTGGGATTTCAGGAGCTGGCTCTGGAGGCAAGGCTGCTGCTTTCCTACAGTATTTGAACTGACATCCCTCCTGGCTCCAGTTTGCCTGGGTCTGATGTATCTGCACTGGGCATATATCCACAGCCTGGACAGACCACTCTCAGGTGGTTAAGAGCTGATTATAGCAATTTTCAATTGGAAGTTTGGCCCAGAAGCTTCCCATAGGCCACATATCTCAACTTTAATAGCATGATAATGGTTTTTTTTACCCTCCTAAATTTATTTTTTCATCACTAGTGAAGAATAATTTATATATTTTTTAATTTGGTTAGAATTTTATAGGATATTATGGAAGGAAGCAAGGCACTAGATCTGAGATTTGTGAACAAGGCATTCAACACATTTAAATTCCCTGTCGCAATGCCGGCCTCCCTTTCTGTGCTGACAGCATTGCAGTGTGGCAATGAAAGGCATGGGGTCTTCCTGTGGTGGATGTGAATCTGTATTATCAGCAAAATGCCAAACAGCATAGATAATTATGGGTCAGCTAAAGTGATTTTTTTGGGGCAACCTAGTTATTGTAGCATCCATGGGACTAAGACAGCACACTAGCTCTTTGGAGTTATTATTTTAGTTCTGCATTGTCAGAAATACAAAACACTGAAATTCTGCTTCTTTTCATGGTTACCAGAATAATAATAAGTGTGCCTGTGGCCCCATTAGCTAGTATGCGTGTCTTCAATAGGCACATTTTGCATTCGGATGCCACAGAGGACTCCCAAAAAATATTCCTCGCGCTGCTGTAGTAACCCACCTGTCCTCCATAAAGCACTCTTTGCGGCTGGAGGAAGCCTACATGAATGATAATGCCTTTGCACTCGTAACTGTACCTTTTGTGAAATACAAGCCTTTTAAGGGATGCTGGATAAAGATGGAAACACCAACTCTCTATATTTATGTACACGTGCCATCTGTTCCAGGAAGATCACCCAGTGTTTTCAAGAACTTTTGGCTGGGGACCTACCTTCCAGAATGAGATTTTTGTGCCTTTATGAGAAGCGGTGATCGTTGCTGTTCCCAGAAGAAGCCAGTAAAATCATGTCTGTCTTCAACGACAAAAAATGTTGAAGGACTAATACTCAATAAGGTTGCTGAAAGGCTGTGTATTCAAATGACTTAATGGGGCAATAATTTCATTGTTTATTTTGAGTGGTTTTCCATATTTTCAAAGCATTTAGATTATAAGGGAAAACAGCAGCGCGCTAAGGGAAATAAGAAACTGTTGTTACACAAGCAGAAAAAACTGAGGATCATGAAGCTGGGCTTTGCAACCAAACTATATGTAGAAAAGACCAAAAATGCAATTTCTTTGCAAGAAATATATGTTACTCTCTACTGTAAATGCATTCTGGTCTTCCTGCAAAACAGATGAAAAAAAAACTTAGCAAACAGGAAGGAAAAGTAGCAACTGAAATGCCTTTTTCTGACTCTGACTCTGACTCCAGTGACTTACGGTGAAAGGGAACTACAGGATTAGATGAGGAGGACTGTGCTAGGATGTGTTGTTTGCAATCCCAGAATGTGTTGTAACAGAGTGTGGTAACTCTTTTCCACAGTTGGCGCTACCACCATTTTCCACTGCAGCCTCCTTTTCCCCATCAGCACTCCAGTCCCCATTCAAATTGCAACTCCTTCCAGCCCTGCTTTGGTGGTACAGCAATCAGTATAATGAACAGTCATTCCTGACAAAGGCTTCATATTGTTAACATGATACAGAACTGTATTAAATACTGATTAGTTATAACGATAAGTGTTAAGTGTCTGATAGATTTCATTTTTCTATATTACTCTTCAGTATTCCCCTGTTATCCTCTTGCATGGAAGTGATTTGTAAGCAACAGAGGGGAGCTGGAGTAATTCTGTAAGTGCAAATGTCAGTAATTTTGCCTCTTCTGGGAGCTGGTGCTCAGAAATGTTCTTTTGAGCTGCCAGGTGACTGGCTCTGTCAACAGACGGGCTCTGCATCTCACACCTTGCTTAGCGGAGCATTTGAAGGGCTTAGAAGTCAGACAACTTGATGAAATGCAACGTAGCACTCCAAAGAGGCAAGTGCTGTTGGATGTCAACCTGAACAGGATGTATTTTGGTGGGGGGATGCAAGGTGAGCTCACTGGTACTGCAGCACAAGACCATGCAGTTTCCCAGTGCGCAAAGGGAGAGAGTGCGAAGGTCCCTGTCTCGTTGAGTTTGCTTGTGAAAGAACGCGTCTATTGAAAGCGATGCAGTGAACAGCATAGTCAACAGCTGTTTAAATGATGTGACAAGTTAGTTAAGTTTTGTAAAATACTACTTCGGCTTTGGAACAGCAGTCTTTCAGCTTCAGAAAATTGGGGTCATGATAGCTGCAGGGTAGACATGTTATTGAGTAATTCAGCGCACAAAATCAGAGGATTGATGGGAGTTTGCATGCATTGTGTCATTCTCAGATACATATGCAACTTTATCATAAATGATACAAAAATGGTGGTGAAAATATTAACAATTGCTAAGCAATTGGCTGTCAAGGTACCCCTGGAAGACGGGAGGAATAAGTCAGGTAAGTGACTCCAGAAGGCCTTATAGTGGGGCAGCATAGATCAATGGCACTTCATGAAATTATCCGTATCATTGATAGCCCACTTGTGCAAACTTATTCTCTCTAGTTTAGATAAAAGAACATCACCACACTGAGCGGCCCAACCTGTAAGGAACTGGTCCCCAGGGTTTCTGAAAGACTTACTCCAAGACACTGACTCTAACGTGCACACGTCTGGTGATACAGATTTGATGCGAGTTTTGCAATCAAGCTTTTAGGACACTGAGGGTAATGTAACATTTTAGGCAGATTGCTTAAGAAAAGTGTCCGCCTATAAAAAAAAAAAGAAAAAACAGAGAACATAATCAACTATGCCAATCACTTCCCTGTGGGATATTTTACACTAGACCAGTATTCCCACTCTTGGGGAATAGTATTCATGCAATGTAAATATATATAAATAAAAATTCTTAATTCAGGCATGTTATGCAAGTTACAACTTCAAAATGATCACATACCGGGAAATTATCATCTGAATATACATAAATTGTGATTAAATACATACATTTGCTCTCTAAACTC
Source organism: Anarhynchus alexandrinus (assembly GCA_008711295.1). Classification (NCBI taxonomy): domain Eukaryota; kingdom Metazoa; phylum Chordata; class Aves; order Charadriiformes; family Charadriidae; genus Anarhynchus; species Anarhynchus alexandrinus. Next base: position 8,046,312 of record VUYV01000017.1, on the reverse strand, counting down.
TGAAGGGGAGTTGAGTTACTGACAAGCTGAAGTTGTTAGAAAACAAGATGGTAATTAAGGCTTCCACTACACTCTTCCACTGTTTCCTATTGAGCTGTTCTACAAGCATCACAAATGATACAGTGTTTTGCAGATATGATGTCTGTAGCTGGACTCCTACCTATGTGAACCTGGGCTTCCTAAGGTTAGTGTAGGCTCTTGTTTCTTGTTTGCAGGTTTGGGAGAAGAGGGAAGTTGCCAAGTCACATTTAAGACCAAGACAAGTAAGAAAGGCTGCAGGAGCCTATGTGAAAAGTGAATGCATTTTGTGCCAAGAAAAAAATAAATTCTGTATTGGTGAGGAACTTGCTGCTGCTTGTATTGAAATACGGACAGCTGCCACTGAACTGGTCAAATACATCCTGCAGGGGTACGCTTACCAGTTCGCAGAGCTCTAACTGCAGCACTGTGCTGTACCTGGGACCAAGGCACTCCAGGAGCAGTGCTGCCCCACTGCAGGTCAGTGATTAATCTCTTTAGTGCAATCTGGAAGACACAGCTTTGTCTCTTGTCTTGGCAAGAAAATATTGGAGGCACCTGGGTTTTGATTGCCTATGAGACTGTGTTGTACTTCCCAGCGATGTGACAGGATAATCCTTCCTCTGTATGCAGAGGAATTCAGTAGAGAAATAAACCCTTTACTGAGAACACATGGTCCATTAAGATCACTTTGAAAGACAGTGATGGAAATAACTGCGAAGACAATTGCTGCTCCTAAGTGCCTTCTGCAGAGATGGTTGAGCACTGAAAATCAGCACCAAATGCTTCAGCTTGCAGAAAGATTCAGAGGGAGTTACATGAGTGATTGCTGCGTAACGCTGCCAAAAGGATTTTGTCAGTCTTTGATTTATGTCAGCAACATCAATTTTAATCTTGCTTTGCATTTTGGTGTTTAATTGCTTGCTTACAAAAGTTGTTTCGTGTTGATTGATAGCTATAAAGATATATTGATTTCAAATTAAATACTGCCTTTATAATAACTGCAGTAATTTTTGGTAACCATAAGGTTATACAGAATCATACATTTACTTAAGCAAATATTTACTGGGATTTTAAAATTTCACAGTTTAATTAAGTTGAAAAATGAAAAACGGAATGTTTACTTTTCTGATTATTGGTGTTTTTCTTGGTGAATATTTGTCTGCCTACATTTGGGTGGATGTTGAAGATCAGTTAAAATACCCTGAAAATAACATTTAAAATAATTCTAATGACTTCAGTAAAAATATCTTAAATAGATTACAGAAAGAAAAAGGTAAGTTTATCAAAAGGAATATTGCACATAAAACTAGCAGGCATATTAAATAAAAATAACGTCTGTAGTTAGCTGGCAAATATTACTGACTGCTTGTGGTCACCATGCTCTTCAGATTTGCTTTTTAAATAATGACATTTCTTTGTTTCCCACAATTTTAGTAAAAGTGAAGTGGGATAGTAGCTTTCCAGTGTTCTCATTCCCTGTGAGCTAGTCCAAATGAAGCAACATATACACCGCCCTGTGAGTGTATGTACACACAAAGGCAAAAACTTTTTGACTGGAGAGGAAGTGTCCACGTACTTGTGCAACAGGTACAGAAGGTACAAATATGAGAGCACATCATCCTCACACCCAGCCTGGTGTGGAGTTTCTCCCGTACAACCAAAAGACACTTTCTGTTTGTGTGGTCTCCTTGATCAGCCTGGGATTCATTCCTGTGATGGTGGCACTCTTTCCCATGTCTCATGTGGGTGAATTTTATTTCTTCACACAAAAAGGTTATCAAGCATTGGAACAGGCTGCCCAGGGAAGCAGTTGAGTCACCATCCCTGAAGGTATTTAAAAGACATGTAGATGTGGCACTTAGGGACATGGTTTAGTAGTGGACTTGGCAGTGTTTGGTTTACAGTTGGACTTGATGATTTTAAGGGTCTTTTCCAGCCTGAACTATTCTATGATTCTATGAATGCTGTTCCCACCTCTTCCTTCGTACAGAAGCTTTGCTCTAGGCTTGACTCAAGAAGGATCTGGGCTCAGTACTGAGATCCCTAGGAGAGACCTAAGCCTCTCTGATGGAACTATCTGGAAGGCAACCTTGTGTCCTCCCTGCAGCTTGACCCGGAGGCTCTGTGGGATGGACCGCTTACAACAATCTCAGCTCTCCCACTTTCCCTTCTATGAGGAAGGCAGACAATGTCTTCTGGAGTCTTTGACAGAGAAGAACAGGTGAGCATTTGGTCTGAGCCTGTGTACCAAGTGGTAGAGGGGCATTAATGCTAGTGCAGAAGGTCTCTATGGATAAGCACATATACTGTCTCATGTGCAAAAGGACATTACACTGAGCACCTCCAGTGACCCAACAAAACATCTTTAAAATTTTCCTGGATCCATATGTTCTTATTAGGTCAAGTTTAGCACTTCAAAGATCTGTCATTTCAAATTCTCAGTTACAGTTCAGGGATGTGATTTACTTTAAGACTTGAACAGTAAATACCACATCTCCTGAGCAGTTCTCTTTGATCTGTGGAATTTTGTTCTGATTGATATGACTGCAGGATGATACTTAATTATTCCTACCATAGTACTCTGTGGCCCTTCAGCAGTTGGCCTTGTACTGTTCTTCTTTAAGTAGAGAATAGCTGACTGAAAACAAGGCAAAGTGAATGTTTGCTGCACCTACATCTTTACTGCCTACAATTATACTTGCTGAACCTTTCTACAATGTTTCTTGCAGTTCTTTTTCAAAATTCCATGTCACAATAGCAATCTTCTTGTAATGTGTTCTACTCTATGAAATTAGCTTAAATATATAACAGAGATTTTCTGGATTAGTTTGTAGCACAATACAATTTAAACTGGAAGTACTGAACATCATTAGTTTCTTAAATCCTTCTAATTGTTCTACTCACCCCTCCCCTCCCTCTATCAACTTCAGTATCATACTCATGAATCTTGTCTTTAAACTTGAGATAAATGTTTCATTCCCTAAGCTTTTATAGAGAGGAGGGAAGGTTTCCGTATTGAGGAATTTCTTTTGTACAGAGATGATCAGGACTATTCAGGGGAATCCACTGGGATTTCCTAGAACAGAACAGTGTGTGGATCTAGTTTATGAGAAATTGTGCACACAAATATTATGGTTTTATATTCATAGAAAATACACTTTATAACTTTGGTAGTATTACTTTTCTCTCTGTAGTTAAAAAAATAGTTATACTTTCTTTTACAGAAATAATGTCCTTTTAAATTTATCTGTACTTTGGAATGATAGGATACATTACACCCTTTCTACACTGCAATATACAGTAGTCCTGCACAAATTTAATAACGTGTGCAGCGTTATATTGTCTTAATTGTGTGAGGTTTGACTTGAATTCTTATTGACATGCAGTGAATACAAAACAAGCTTTTTTTCAAAACTCATCACCAGAATCCCATCCCATCTCTCTCTCAGGATGGACAGGTTAGAACTAGCTCAGCTACATCTATTCATAACATATAAAAGGATTTACTGACATCTTGATATTTTTAATGGATATTTTAATATTGGAAAGTGCTGATTCATTTCTGTGCCCAGTTCAGTGTCCTTCTTTTCTGGGGATTGTCTGGTTACTTCTTTTGTTTTTTTTTTTTAACACTCTTTGAAAATCTGTGTCTCTTCAAGTACATCAGCACATCTCTATTGCTAAGGGTCAAACTGTGGACTATGTGGTACCTTATGCAATCCTGATAAAATGGTTTTCTGTGAGAAAATAAAGCCTTGACATTTTTAAAAACATTGACATTTTTCTGTTGTGATATCACCAGTTATTACTGGGTTAATGCCATTACATAATTGTTGTATATATTGTTTAAAGACGATAATTTCAGATTATAGCTAGTGTTGCAATTTTGAAATGTTTCATCGATCTCACATAATAAACCAAAGTTGAATTACCCTCTTCTGTGGCAAAACCTGTGGAAGGTATATCAGGAGTAGAAATCAATGGAGTGTTTTTCAGGAGTCATTTGAGACTCCTGTTATATCCAGGAAAACAACAAGTTAGGACTCATCTTGCTTAATTTCAGTCTACAGACTGAACTTAGAACTAACTGTAACTGGAAAAAAATCCTTAACAGTTGTGCAGAACACAAAATTTGCTTTACCTTCTTCCTAACTCATATATCAAAATGCTTTGCAAAACAAAGTTTTTACCCTTAAAGGATTTTGTGATTTGTAAAAACTGCATTTCAATTGCAAAGTTATTATGATGGAAATGTTTTGAATAACTGTAGAATGCAATGTTTATGAGAGAACATAGTCATTGGGTATTTATTGCCATCATAACTCCAGTCCAAGCTAACTATTTTTTTGCTTTATTGTAACGTGACTTCCAATTAAATTCTCCTGATCCTCCACCTAAATAAATTTAATCTTGGTAGTGCCACTTAAAATTAACAGGGTTATTCCCAGTTAAATCAACAGTATACAAGTATGTAAATAAACCTGTCTTTTAACATCTTTTCAGCACCTCTTGGACATGAAAGATTTCTCTTGTCACCATCAGAGTCAGCCACCAGAGCTGGAGAGAATAATTTTAACCCTGTCTGATCTCCTACCCTTAGAAGAATTTGTTGAGGTCTGCCTCAAATCCAGTATGACTTTGGGATGCTGATTCTCCAGAAACATGAAAAGAAAAAAGAGATGTGACTAATGTTGAGAACCTTCTATATTTGAAGGTAAAGACCATTAAAAATTCAAGGGTAATGTTGGTTGTCCTTAGGGTATGAAATTATATCATTAAACCATTACAGTCATGCATACAGTGAGTAGACAGCAACAAAAAATTGAGGACAGCTTTAACTGGTCTGTTTCCAGAATAGAGGCTTTACTCATGAGTGTTGGGGCTGCACTAGGAGATAATCCCCTGCCTTCATGGGCCACTGGGGAGAGAGAATTCCTAATTCTGAGGCTCACACTTGGTGAAAAGTAAGTGGCTACTCTGGTTCAATAGCTGCATCAGAAGGAAGGTAATATAATGCTGATGTAGTCCTGGAAACATCTAGGTATAGTTAACATATGTCTAGAGCAGGCTTAGTCAAAACATATGCTTTTTCACCCAAATTAATTTGAAGCATTATTTTCGGTCTGACATAGCCATTGAGAATGGTCCACCATGTTCTTGCAGTAAAGGTGAATCTCAAGTATATTTTTCACATTACTGTTGGGTATTGCTAGGATGTGTGTCATTGTAACAGTCACCAAATTCATAAACAGTCTCCAGAGAGAAAATGTTCCTTATAGATGATGTAGAGTGGCCCAGGTCAAGGTTTAAAGACGCTCACTTTGAAGAATATTAGAGGTCATTCAAGACATGTCAAGTGGTCACAAAAGCCTGGAAACGCTCAATTAGCAGTTGTTCCTTTAAATTGCTCTAGTAATACAGTTTTAGAGAGAAAAATCTAGGAAGATGGTTAGGACAGTTTGCACCACTCAGAGTTATATGCCATTCAGTTATGCAATTTTTTATGCTTAGTTTATATTTGCAGCTGAGACATTATTATATTTATGTTTATTATATAGAGACATTAAGTTTAAAAGCTTGAACTCTGGGAAAATAAAGTTGAAAAGCTGTCAAGATATTCTCCAAAACCAAGAGCAAGCCAGAATTCAGATGCAGTAAATCAGGCCTAGGAAATTTAATCATCGCCTCAGTATCTTTTGTATATTATTCTGTACCATTTTCCAGTCTACTGATCTGCCTTACATTTTGTACCAAAGATTTCCTTACTCATGTGGGAATGGTGGAGGTCTGCAGTGGAAAAGGAGAGAATTTTGGATGGTGTATGTAGGATTCAGACTGCTTTTTCTAATGTTGATTGCCCATTTTTAGTAAAAATCTGGATGTACCTGATTTGAATCTAAATGCTTGTGACATTAAACCTTGTTTCTTTATAGACTGTAGTGTAATAACAATTTAAATATAAAAACCATATTCCTCTGTATTTATAGACTTCAAAAGGTACTAATGCAGAAAAATCAAATTTGACATTTAAATTATAATATCATCCCAGGGTATTTTAGAAAAGCAAATGCTGATAACTGGTTATGTTCTTCACTGTCATGTTCATGTTGTGTTCACTTTTCCTCTTCTCTGCTTTGTTTTAGACCCTAAAATCTTCTGCTGGTTCCCACCTGTCAGAAACACACCTGAAGATCAGAGATTATTGCTGAACATTTTCCAGGGTAGGTATTCAAAAGGAAGACAAATCTGAGTGATCTTTAACCTTTCTAAAGTATACTTATCCTTTGTGTTGCTCAGCCAATCTGTGAAAAAAGCTTTCGAATCTTGGACTTCTTAAACTTTCATTTGCCTGCAATTCTCCATATTTATGAATGTCATATGCCCTGTTAAGGTTTTAAAGTGTTTTAGGGCAATTTGCAATTAAAGAAAAAGATGATATCTAAAACTTCAAATACATGTATTCTTGCAGTGAAAAATGAGATTAAAGATACTATTTTGGTCTCTAATCTTACTTTCTTCATTTTCAAGCCAAAATGGTATTAGCTTCTTTGCGTGTAGCTGACTCACCAAAGCAGCAGCACTTCTGTGCTCATATTTTAAATAATCAGCAGTCTATTTTCATTAATTTGTCAAAAATTAAAGAGGTGGGAAAAAATTCTGAGGGATATTTGTCATAACAGCAAACGTTTTTGCTTTAAATAATTAATACTTTCCTATGACTCATAGCTGGGGCAAATGGCCAGAGGAACTGTGCTTTCATTTATTTTTTTATCCTCAGAGAAATTAACTAAAAAACCTCAAGCATTGCTAACTCTTAAACTGATAGCAGCAGTAACCGAGGAGTTAAATGCCAGGCAGAAGCTGTTCATTGCTTCTTGTCTGACTGCTGAAGGTGTGACAGTGTCCCTCTTCTCCAGCTGTGGTCTGGGGGCTGGATGGGCTGTAGGGTCAGTGCAAGTTGCCCGCAGTGGATACACAGTGGCCCACTAAACAGTTTCACTTGCATTTTCTTTTAAATGGTATGTGTGAAATATGTGTGGTGCCCTGCAAGACCTTTTGAAGGATTACAATGATCCTAAAAATTTCATTTTCAGGAAACGATGATTTTCAACGAGGTTTGATCTGATGTGATTCTTTTCATAAAATTCAAGGTGACAAGGATTTTTTTTTTTCCAATTTAAAGGGTTACCTGCTGATTCTCTCTTTCTGGGTGTCTTGCATGTTTCCATATTAAATACGGAAGTGGTCAGACAATTGGACTAGGTGATTGTTGTAGGTCCCTTCCAACAAAACCATTCTATTCTAAATTAAATCAAGTTTTCACTTAGCAATTAAAAATCTGGCCCTGTAGAATCAGCATCTATTCTTACCTTTACACATTTTTTGTCTTTTTAGTCACCATAGAAGAGAGTTAGTAAAATAAATTATTGCTGGTTTAAAGCCAACATATGTGTTTTAAATAGTTAAATTTTAGAACAAGCAAAAGGTTCTGTTTTTTTTTGTTTGCGGGTTTTGTTTGCAGCTGTTCTGTTACTTGTGAGGACCTCAGAGATGGAAAGTATTAAGCTTGACTGTGTAGGTATAGCTCATGTTGGTAGGTCTTTACACAGTCAGGGACGAGCTGACCACACTTATTTTAATTTCATGGATTCCCTCCATTCTGCCAGAAATGCACTGCAGATAATTGCTCTGTAATGTCTGTTGTAGATGGATTCACCACGCAGGTCACGGGTCTTCTCTTATCTTGGAGAAACAGAAAGCATATTGTATTGCAAACTACATTATATGTAGATACCAAATATTAACTCTGAATAAATGTTAATCTCTCATAGCTGAGGTTTATATCCACAAAATAAACAGATGTAAGTATAAGGCCAGCATATTACAAAATTATAAGATCCCAGTTCTTACTACCGTGAATGCCGAGTTTTGAATACAGCCCTGAATTCCTTCTGTATTCTTTGCTGTACTTACCTAATTACTTACCTAATTTTCAGCATAAACTCTGGGGATCAGACATTACCTGTGGTACTGTGACAGTACAATAAGGCATGATGGATTGTTTCACATACTGTGGAAAGAACCAGAGATGTTGCATAAAATGTTATTAAGCCTGTGGAAATGGTGGAAGCTCTGTATTTCACCGTGTTAGTGAGGGCTATCAGTCTCACGGTAATCTACAAGCAAGTTGCAATATTGGGCAAATTTGTGCATGTTACTGTTAGATAAATGAGAGTTCTGTCTAAAATGGTAAACTAACTCATAGCTGAGAAGTGGTTTTGATGTCTGTTTGCAAACTGAACACCCTTCTTGCAAGAGAAGCCTTTAACATCTGTAATGGTCCACCATCACCTGGTGTAAATTCCTTGTTCTTCTTACACTGAGATGTAAAAGGATCTGCCGCAGTGTTGCCTCACACTGTGGCTGGCATCAGCTGAGGATCAGGGTATCTTGACTGTATACAGAATAAACATGAAGCTGAGTCAAAGACATTTGACTCATTTCATATGAAACCAGGCTAAGCAGATGACTTCAAGGCTGTTTTTTTAAGTCATCTGTAAGCTGCATGTATTTTGTGCTACTTACTTCCTTTTCTTCTTTTTCCCCCTCCTGCCTGGAAGTTAATCTGCCCACTATTGCCATTGTGACAGAAAATAAAAGAACAGCTCTTCTCCAGCCAATGTCAGATGGAGAGTTAATAATGTGTGTCGGACGGTGACGATTGCCAAGAAACTTTATCAGGAAACTAATGTCAGACTATTCTGGCTGACCAAGACATGAGGATCAGCCCTGCTTGTCACCTTGGGTCTCAGTCTTATCATTTTCCCCCATCCCTTCTGGTTGTTGTGAGCCCTTAATGCTTCTTGAATCAGCTGAGTAAGCCATGAAGTTAAAGTGAGTAATCCTGCCAGTGCAGTCATGGAATGGGGGAAATCAAGTGCCTTTTGTGCTGAAATATTCACAGTCATTTCTCACTCCTTTATGTTGCTCTTTAGTTGTTAGGTTGATCAACACTAGGTTAGAATCAGTTAAAGAATACTGAAATGTTGAAAAACCCAGGTAGAGTTTCTAATGTGTTGACTTTGGCCTCAAGGGCACAGTCTCAGGGGGTCTTTCTGGTAATCATGGGGAACAGTCTGAGTAAAGTTGGCAGGAAATCAATTCTGAAGTAAGCAGAAGAAGAGCAAAAGAAATCACATAGTAATTGCATGAGGACCAAAAGTTAAATAAATGTGGAATCAGCTGTAAAGCAGCTGGTGCAATGGCAGGAAAAAACGCAAGGGAAGATGGGCCATGAAAAATATTATTACTTTCTAATGTCTTTCTAATACCTTACTCACTGCAATAGTATTAACAGAAGGAGCTAAGAAAATATTTTTCTTCATTTCCATTGCTTCACATATTTGTTTTTAAGCCATAGGTTGCTCCTCTCCATCTCTTTTTTTTCATTCACTCGTCCTGTTTTCTGTCTTGTTTTATTTCCTTTGGGTCAAGCAACTTCTATTGGTCTTGGTGGATTTGTCTAGTACTCAGCAAGGAGCTGATCTTAAGTTCAGTGATGTTACCATCAAGTTCAGCACAGGGCTGGATCCTACCCAACACTCAGCAGCTTTCAGAGCCTATGATCCACTGTTTTAATAAAGTGCTGCAGCTGTGCTAATGCTGTGGACAGCAGACCTGCCTATTTCCATGTCATATTCACATATTACCAACAATATCTTTTTATAGCTCTCCATACACCTTTCACATGTGGTACTGTGGGGCTCCCTGGAGTATTGATTGGTAGATATGATCACCTAAGGGTCTTCTAAAGCTTTAGGTAAGGAAGGGTTCATAAAAGTTGTGACTGTTAATGTACAGTCTATGTAAGAATGTGCCAGTGAGGTTGGGAGAACGGTATGAGATATAAAATACTGTGCAAAGGAGGTAAGGAAGAGACACTTAACGAACATATGGTGGCCTCATGGCCTCTAATAGGGATGGGATATGAACATCTATACCAGAATGCATATGTGTAACAGGGAAATTCAACTGTGTTAATTCAGTAGTTGCCAAAGTGACATGATTTTGGACCAAGCCTCTTGGTGGGCGTTCATCTGTTAACACTTTGTTGAAACAAATATGTTAGAGCCTGTCTTGAGGATTAGGCTCTCACGAAGCTAAGGCTATGGTCATGCTTCGTGATAGGACCTTAGCGCTGGAAGTTCTGGAGAGCAGATATGACACCTCTGAGGTCTTTGGGATCACAATGCTGCCAATATATGTTTGCTATTAGAGGATGGCAGCAGCATCTATGACAATGTATAAATATATAAGGATTTTCTGTCAAAAAGGCCAGAAAAATACTGCTGAAGATACCTGACACATTGCAAATTTGATTCCTGGTATTGTTTTTGCAACAGTTTTCCCTCGAGAGTATGAGGAATAATGGAAAATAACGTTAAATATGTGTTCTTTTGTAACTGATATTATGTAAATATAATATATAAACCTGACTGAGTAATTAAGGTCATATTGTTGCTATGGGGGTGGCTAGTAAATTCAGTCCTAGTTTCTTTTCTCGGATCTGCAGCAACTGAAGCTAATGGTTGTAGTTCTTCTGCTCCCCAGGTCTCACAACCCGTGCAATCTTCAGTGTTAACCCCTAGCATTGCCATGACTGGCTGGCAGGTGGATCACCCTGTGGCAATGGAGGACAGTCAAATAGGGAAAAAATGAAACAAAGGAATAGAGAAATCTATGCTCCAGGAGACATAGGATCAGGAGGAAAGTTTGTGGATGGCTGAAAATAGTAAGCTTATAGTACAACGGGATGTGTGTGCAGACCTGTGTAATAGTAGCATTTCTAGTTAATAGTAGCATTTCTAGTGGCTGTAATGCTATGCATAAAGACCCACTCGTCGTGCCTCTGTGCATTCATAATGTTCACAGCTCCCAGTGAGACATCTAGGAGAGAAGGGAAATCTGGCCGGGCTGGCCTGGGAAATGCAGTCGCCCAAGCTCAGCACTGCAGTCTGGTGAGCCAGCCCAGAGGCAGGAGAAATTGCAGAGGTCAGCTTGAAGAGGAATGAAAGTAAGAGGTTTGACATATGGCAAGATGGAGAAGCAGTGGGAGCGTTCAGCGGGAGACCTTGACAGTCCTCTTGATAGACCAATTTTGCCAGTGTCTCTTATTCTTCCGTTTTCTATCTATATCCATTTAAATGTCTGATTGTCTTTAGCTCATTCATTTCCCAGAATGGTCTAGCCGTTCTGATAAAGTGATTCCTGTCTCAGTTTCTGCCAGGTACCAGTTCATTTTCTTTTACAAAATGAAAATTGAGTTTTAACTGGAAAGTGTCTTGCAGGGTATTGCTAGTTAGAACACAACGTTTGGCAAAATGGGAAAAAGTTTGGGGCTTATTAGTTTAGTCGGGGTTGTTGGAAATATATTTAGAGCCAGAAAATCAGATGAGATAATTTTGTACAACACCTCTGGTTTTAAACTTCTCTTTGAGTTGCAAACACTACAGCAACTTGCATTTGATACTTCCAATTCAAATACACTACCCCATGCACTAAGAAACTTGAAAGGCCTAAATGTTTCTGGAAGCAACAAATGACTTTTGTGAAAACTACGTATCTGATTTGCTCAGGGAAAAATATTAGAAAGAACCCTGTATATTTGTTATGAAAGTATTGAAAATAAATTACATGAGATTTTTGTATAGTTTTAAATAAGAAGCAATCCAACATCAAAGGCACACAATAGTTTATCTAATGCATATATGCAAATAGGCACTTCGAAAATAGAATGTACTCCCATTAAACCTTTTTTACAACAACAAAATCAAATTATTTTAGAAATGAAAAGAGTATGTTCAAAACATGTATAAAATGTATAAAATTTTAGTGAAGCTTATAAATAAATGTGGTTAAACAATAATCTAGTTCAAGAATCCCCACGCTTCTATGAGCATAGATTTAACAAGTCCATTTTATTTGCTGTCCTAAGTTGCCATATTAAGTAGTTGAGGCTCAGACAGACCATGTCCAGATGTTGTTCTCACTTGTCTTGCATGATGTTATTGTCTGTGTTCAGGACTATATAAGACACTATCTGTGCTTGAAAAAAATATTCACTTGGATAATTTACTAATATGGCTAGTTTGCTCACAGCAATGCCTTTGCAGTGTTGCATCACCAACTGCTAATCGCAGTAGGAGGAGAATTTGATCTCTGTGGTGCTCAAGGTCATAGACAAATTCCATAGAAGACCTAGGTATGCAGGCATCAGTGTGAATTTTTAATTCCCAGTTAGGCACACTCATTTGCGGTGCAGCAGATATTGCAGTGGCATTAAAAGCCTGAGCTACGTTATAAGCTCAAAGTGAGTGACAGGCCTGGGATATCTCTAATGGTGAAATCCACATTAAAAGAATAATTCAATCCTTAAATTAATAAGTCCTCAATGATATTTAATGTGAGGCCTCTAGGCACCAAAAATGATGGGAATATAAATTTACTTTACAGGGGGATCCATGAATCCTCTCTCAGTTTTGACAGAAAAGATGTGAAGGATATTAATGAAAAGTAAAACATGCCATCAAGAGAAACACTAGAATTTAAAAGCAATTGTGACAACCACATTACTAAAGATTAACTTTGCCGTGGGAAGGAATTGGTGACAATCAAGTTGACCTGCCACTATAATCAACACATAGGACACCCCTTCCACCAAAGCACTGTTGGCTTTAATTATTTAAGATCTATATTAAGGCAAAGAATAATAAATCTTATTTTAGGGTAATAGGGGATGCTTCTATTCCAATCCTTTCACTTCCCACATTTAGGTAATGTTCTAATTCATGTGCTAAAGACACATTGATTACAGTCTACATGTTCATTAACCAACTGGAAGAATTACATACTATACTCACAGGACTGCTAAGTACAGATAAAGGCAGGTTTATTAGCTTCCTGATCTACTATACAGATAGATATTCCATAGAATTTATTCTGTTCATAAGACCTTGCTGTTTATGCTGTATTTGTGCTGGTTTTGTTGCTTCTGAGAATGCATATTTCAGTTTGCTTTAATCCACCCCAGATGAGTAAGAGGTTTAAAAACCAGACCCAGCGTCAGGAAAACACTGAAAGCAAGCAGGCTCTGGCAGCACGCTCAGCAGAGCCACTGCGTTCACCTCCACTCACGTGCGACATATATATTGTACAGCGCAGTGGAAGTGGGAGAACGTCCAGCGGCGCCCCACCACGCCTGCAGGGCTGTAAGATGGCCCACGGGGTTTGTGATAGCCGAGCTGAACGGCTTTGTGTCCTTAATAAATACTAAATTAAAAACCACTGATGGCAAAGAGCAAGGCTGCTCTGTAGCTGCTGAGCTCATCGTGTCCTGCAGTCTCAGCTGGGTTTAGATGCGGACTGCATCTCCCCCGCTCCCACGGTCAGCTACAGAAATACTCCAGGCACTCGGTGATTCAAACTTCCTGGCTTTTCCTTTCTTGACCAATCTTGCTATTTCCAAGCATAAACTCCTGCCTAATCTTAGGTAAGGAGGGAGGGAGGAAGTAGGCGGAGGGTAGGAGGAAGGGTAAGTCTGGCTCTCAGCAGCTCTCGCCCCGACTCCCACCCCCACACCCCACTGGAGAGACAGCGGAGTGAAGGCGCCGGGCAGAGGGGGATGCTGTTTTCTTGTGGAGGAGCAGTAACATTAAGCTCAACATCTTCTGGGGAGCAGAGAGTCTCATGCACCGACAGGGATCGCTAATCCTTCTCTGGTCGGTCCCGAACCCCTCTGGGATGTCGCTGGCTGTTCCCAGCCCCCCCTCCCCATCCCTCTCCTGCAGAGCCTGCTGCGGAGCTGTCTCCGCAAAACTGCATCTCGCCTTCAGTCCTGGAGGTGCCTCTGACAGCCTATGATGTATGGAGGCTTGAAGCAATGTGAGAGAGAAAGCAATAGGTATAAAAAAACCTGAAGGGCAGACAAAATATCTGTTTTCACAGTAACTAAGGATGAAGATTTAAAGGGATTCATTTATATTTAGTGTGCTGTGCTTTAAACACTTGTGACATCAGGAATGAAATGTTGAAAGTGAGCATGGACTTGATAACTTTCTGCTGTTCTCTGATACAGTATATTGAAAAAACATGCACGAAATTATATTGTCTGACTTGCAACTTATGGGCACAGTTATTCCTGTTTTCTATAAGCGTAAATGAAGGAAAGATCAGATATGTAGTTAGCTACAGAAGTTGGAAATAGTAGAGATATTGTGAATGTGCCATAAATAAATGGGCAGGTGGACAAGCATCCTTTATTAGTTTGATTTTATCAGATAGATGGTCCAAATGCCTTTTTTTTTTTTTGTCAAAGCAAATGTTTTGCAAGTGGTATTTATCAACAAGCTTCACTGTACAGCAGGAAAGCTCTTCATGATCCTCAGTATTTTCTATTCTGTAAGATCAGCTACATCAAAATCACAACACTGTTATGGGAGCAGGCTATAAACTGGGGTTTAACAGAGTACAAAATGACTATGTTATTGGATCTGTCATGGCTGTATCTGCTTTGAATTAAATCGTAGATTCCCAGCATGATTTTTGGCAAGGGAGAGACTTTTATCAGTTCTGGAAACCAAGCCCTCCCGTTAAACATGAGGATGTCACAAAATAAATTTGGGGATTAGAAGAAAATAATGGAGAAAAATAAGAGGAAGTCAAGAAACGGTGCTTCCAAAAGTTTTAAAAAAAATAATGTGGGTTTCACTGTTGTATTATTTTGTTGGAGATTCCTGGCCATCTCAGCTGAAAGCCTCTCTCTGCCATCGACGCAAAGAAGAGGCTGCAGCAGTTGAAGGCCAGCCCCTCTCCCAGCCTGGAGGCCGCATGTTGCTCCCTTTGGAACCAGTAGCCATAGAACCCATGCATGTGAATGGAGAACCCATCCTGAAAAATTTAAACCGCACAAAGAACTTTGTTCATGCCATTAGATGTACGGGGCAGGCTATGCTGCTAATGAGCAAAGGTATGAACACAGGTGAAACTTTGCATTTTGTACATTTGTAGCTATGTTGTTAGTGTTCAGTGAATAACTGATATCTTCATGCAAACAGGATGAGGTTCCTCCATCCACGCCACTGTGAAATTGCAATAAGGATGCATTTCCCCACTTGATCAGGTGCTGTAGGTCCTCCTGTTACTACAGTGATGGAAGCTACAAAGGCTTCCAAATGAGTAGGGAGAGTATTCCAGTAATCAAAGAGAAACACAATCTTTAAGATAGTTGGCAGAGGTCAAGATGAGACCTGAAGAGCTGGCAGGGGACTAGCTGGAAGCAAACAGTTCAGTTTCTGGACCAGGGCTTAGCAGTACAGACGCAAATAGGGGTAACAACCCTGGTGTGCTGCGTGCAGGTGGGACAGCTGAACTGTTCGCGCTCAGGGGTGGGTGAATGTGTCTAATGACACAAGGCTATGGTTGCAGGGTCACCCAAAAGCACTTCCCAGCTTGTCCTGGCTATGTTCTGACTCCAAGGAGTGACAGACACATCTGCTATTCCTCTCTGCCCTGGTTCCCATGGGAAAGAAACGCGGTTACACAGGTCTAGAGGAAGCCACATCATTTCCCAAAAGGCTTCAGCTTTAACTAGTGGGGACAACAGACCTGTAGGGTGCCCCTTGTGCAGCGAAGCCAGAGACAGAGGTGGTGGAGTGGTCAGCAGTGCCCAAGGAAAGTGGGGCAGGTGCTTAACAAACCCTAATCCTGACCTTGTGGTGGCACTGGTTAGATCAGCTGTGTAAAAGCAAGCAGATCTTAATGCTTAACTTTGCAGCAGTTTGTGCAAACTTACTCAGTGTATTTTTTTTTATTATAATTTTGAACACTTGTCTCCCCTACCTTGCCCTCATCCCTGCTTTAATCCGCTTCCTCCTTTTTGCTCCAGAGGCAAGTAGTGTTGTCCTAGCACTTGCTAGCATATTCTGGTGAGGTGCTTTTGTACATAATCCTTTAAAGGAAATTTTTGGCAACTGACAGAGTAGCTACAAGGCTGCTTTACTTCTTGGAGGGGGAGAGAGGGGCAGGAAAACATAACTAACAGTTTGAGAGCAAATCCTATGGATGGTGCGCTCTCTGTACTGGAACTGGTTCAAAACTGTGCTTGCACTGCCACTTGCCTAGTGTTCTTGTGCAAAAACATGTATTGTCTTAAATTTACTTCAAAATAAATTCATCTGGGGGACCTAGAGATTTTAGACATGTTTTAGGTCAACTAGTCTGAGGTTGTAATGAAACTTTTGCAGCAGTATTTTATTTTATTTGCGTCAGTTTTGCAGACTCTCCTCTCAAAAATGAATTTGAGACTAGTTGAGTATGAAGAATCATACACCAGGACTATTTTAACAGCCTCTGTTGTCGTATGACAAATGCAAAACCAGCAGTTTTCTCTAGCACAGGTTTTGCATCATTGCTTAATTAGCAGATGATATTTAGGGAGTTCACTGTCATGTTTCTCCTGTCTCAAGCTGCCATTCGTAATTTAGTAAAAAGTGAAAATGAAGGATAAAAAACTGAAATAACCTTAACATATTCTCATTTAATTTGCTGAGAAAAGGATTTCTGCCATACTGTTAGTATAGTTTCTTCCTTTCCTGGCCTGCTGACAGTGAAAGGTCCTTAGCTGCCCACATACCAGCAGGAGGAACAGTTACTGTCTGTTTCAGAGCTACCAGCATCCCAAGGGCAAAATTGCCACCATCAGCAATCTCCCAGTCTTGCCGCTTCCACTTGGCCCACTTGGTGCCCACAGTAAAATGCCCTGTGCACACACCAGTATATCCCATACCATGTGCCACCTCTTGCACACAGTGAGGTAATTGGGTTCAGCCTCAGTCTGGCAAATCCACTGGGAGGATGTGCAAAACTATCAGTGTCTGTCTGACATGCCAGTGGGATTATGAACACAAATGCTTACCCTTTTTAGCAATCTCGGTCTATTTTAATTGTTTTATGCTGCTGTCCATTACTGTAAAATTTAGAGCAAAGCTGTCTGAGAGCAGTCTGAGTTAACAAAGTTGTCCTAGTGCATGAAAGTTCACCTTAAGGGATGAACTTCCTGTAGGGGGTTTACAAGGACTGCTTCCAGGCTGGTAGAAAAATCGCTGGAGCTGCATTTGTTCTGAGCCATATTAGGAAAACAAGATTATTGTCATCTAGTCTAGGGAAGGCTGTCTGCATTTTGGTTTTGGTGAATTTTTAAAGGATGCTGCTGCTCCAAATTATGGAATGTATGGAGGGAAAAACTATGGACATGAAAACATGGTGAGGTCAGCAAGCTTAAAGCTTTTGCTTGGCTGAATTTATTCCAAATATTCATTAGTCAAGGGGAGGACTCCAGCACATCCACATTTCTTCACCTTTAGCATGTTCGGCAGAGCAGGGCACAGAATGAGGAACTGCATAATCTCAGGTGGGTAACACACAGATCACATAGCTACGCTCTTTCAGGGACCATCTGAAGGTCAGTAAAAATGTATTTTATGAACGAGGATACTTCTTATGGTTTGATCAGAAACGCTGTGGCCATGCATAACACGTGAGCTTGCATAACATGCAAGCTAATAACCACTGTGAGAGGCAGAGTAAATTAATTTGGGATTAAAGTAATGCTTGCAGGGTTATTGAGCTTCCAATTGACTTCAAGCGCAGACGTGAGCTGCAAAAGACAATAGACCTCGCTCCTGGTACCCACGTTGCATGTATAACCGTTTCCATGCCCCTGAGTCTGCTTCTATCATGTTTGAAACTTTGGTATCCCTTTGAAAATCACCTCCCTTCAATCTTCAATTTTGACAAGTAAACAAAAATATAACTTCTTAAATGAAGCTGTACTATGGTAACATTCTTTCAGTTTAACTGAAATGTCACATAAAACCTTGTGGAGAGAAGCAGCTGCATCTCTGTAGAGAGCCATGAATAATGTATTTTTTGGTTTATTTACAGAAGCACCTTTGTCAGTTGTCGCTGCATGTAAGGTAAGAAAACTCATACTGACTCCAAGTACTGCTGTAGATCCTAGCTAGCCAGAAAGACATGGAGCAGTAGTAATAGTCCAATAAATTGGAAGGACTTTAAGTGTTCTCAAAGATAAAGCATAGTTAACTGTAGAAGAAGCATATTCACACACCCTTCAAAGTCTGTGCTTTCTTCTCACACGTCTGTAGTCTTTTCTGCTGGCGTAAGCCAAAAAAATGTGATTTTGGTTTCACAACTGCAAATTGGACTGCAGAAAGCCAGGATTTTGGAACAGTTGTTGAAATGAAATGAGGTCTGAGAGCTTATAGATGGGGATTTTGCCTAAAAGAAGCAACCCCTCTTAAAAGAGGAATCCCACAGCCAAATAAACGACATCAAAGCATCCATGGCAGGTCCTCCCCAGGTGGGTGGCTTCCTGCTCAGGCAGCGACTCAGGGGTTTCCCGCATGGTGGACACCTGTCCTCCAGGAGCACCTCTCTGTGCTCCTCACCTTCACAGCAGCCTCACCACGGTGGGCCCTGGCCAGTGGCAGGGCAGCTCACTGGGCTGCTCAGCCCTCCCCAGGGACGCTTCCTCCGCCGGCGGCTGCACGAGGGCAGAGACCCCCGCGATGGGGTGAGCGACCCAGGGACTCTTTGCGGGGGGGACCAGCATCGCAGAGATTGCGCATTAGGGGTCCTGGCACGACTCTGGCTTGCTTTTATTAGTAAAATGTCAGTCACTACATATACCTGTCACACTGCATTTAGCAGCACACACACACACAAGTATGTGTATCTTCCAGTGCGTATTTTTCATGCTTTTTTACTCCCTTTTCACACAGAGTTTCAATCTTCCTGCTGATAGGTGATTTGATGCTAATGTAAAAACTTAGATGCAATTGCACCCAAATTAGGCCTGCAATCACAGTGGTACACCAGTTAACACTAAGGTTAATTTCTTCTTGTGAAATAAAAATCATGAAATGTAATTTCTCCACTGGGTCTCTAGAAATACTTCTGCTTTGGTTCCTGTTGCTTGCCTCCGTCTGCGAACTTTTCGGTCATAACTATTTTAAGACAAAGAATCAGTTTCTACGGAGTAGACGTTCATCTGAAAATGCTTCAGGCTTAACCACTTTCTCCGTCCTGGTTTATGATGGCATTGCCCGTCTTCTGAGTATCTTTTAAATTTCAAGCAGCAGATACTTAAATTGGCATGTATCCTAACACTGATAAAACAAGCAAAGCTATATTCAGTTACACGCAGGAGTTTTCCAATAAGCTTTTCTGGTTATATACAGTACCAGATGCATTAGAAGAAGGTTCAAAACATTGAGTATAAATAGTTGTGTAATATCTTTCTTTTTGGGAAAGTTGCTTTCCAAACTGAAGCAGTTTTCCCACTCACTGATTTTTTTTTTTTATTTTTTCGGCTCTGGTTGCATATATTATTATCCATACCGGAACAAAATTCTTTTTCTGATCCTACTATTTGTTGGCCTTGATAATATCTGCAGGGAGTGGGGTGTACAGATTCATGCTTTCATCAGGTTTGAATCCTAATTCAGGAAAACATCTGTATGCCACGCTACATTCAAACCCCCTATACCTACACTTGTAAACTCACAAGATTAAACTTTTGGCAAGTACATATATCTCATTCCTGTTCACTTTCTTAGGACAGGAGCATGTGCTCAGCTGTTTTCTTAAATCAGAAAGATAGTTACCCAGTCATGGTTGGCTGAAACCCATGTTTTACTGGCCACCAGAGCTGCAGGTAGATCAAAACACTCCAAGTTCTGGAGAATTAGCTGTATATAATTTTCTTTTCTGCATATCTCAGCTTAGGTAATATAATATTAGCAAGATTTGCACTTCATTAGTGCTAACTTGAAGATTTCACCTCCTGCTGTAGCTATTTCATTTCACACTCGCAGGCTGCCTGCCAGTGATCAAGCTGTGACTTCAGTGACCCATTAGAGTATTGATTTATGTGTTTGCATGACTCTCTTATTATCTTGTTTTGATTTTGATCTGTTCCAAATTATTCCTGAGGCTATCTCAGCTACCAGCTGACCCAGGAATTGAGAAGTGACTTTGTTCTGCTTTTTTGTCTCTCCTGCTGGCTCAGCTGGCTCAGACACAAAGGGAGCGCAGAGGAGCCGAGCTGGACTGAAGCACATGGAATGGGCTCATTGCGTAAATATCTGAATAGGTACAATTGTGCAAGAATCATGAATATGTACACATGTAAGAACCAAGGGAGAAAATCAAAACAGAAGGGATAAAATGAACAGGAAAGGGGCTAATTGTCTTTCAGGTCAGACACTGAGATGGACGAGGTTCATACAGGTCTGAAAAGCAGTGGCTCAGTCGTGAATTATAATTTGAAACCACATGGAAACTAGTGTGAGGGTATTTGAAGATCATGGTGACATCATCCTGCTGCTTGAAGGGATCGATGCTGTCTGCAGCATTGTGGACCCCCTGAATGCGTGCTAAAAGCTGTGATTGAGAGGTGGGGTGCAGTGATGAAGACAAGCTGCTTGGTGGCAATTATCTAGTACTGCAGTAAGACAAAAAAGAGATGCAAAAAACCAAGGCAAACCTGGTTTAAAATGTTAGCGACTTCAGTGCAAGATGTGGTCAGGATCTCATGCCTTCCCTTTTTGCTTTCTTATTTACTTTAATTTTTGTCAGACATATGCAATGTGCTCTGAAAGTGGCTACTTCAAATGAGAAACTGTGTTTTCTTGTTCCACTTTTTATATTTTTAGTATTCCTTCAAATCTCTGTTCTCACACAGAGCTACATTCCTGATCCATGCAGTATCCATAGGTATTTTTTGCTTTGAAAAAAATAGACAGACTCCGTGCATTGGTCAAGTTAATGAAATTCAAGAGAGATCTCAATTTTTCTTTAGGATGAAAACTAAAGCTGGGCAGCAGAAACTAATTTCTGAAATGGTTTTATTCTCCTTTCTGTGCATCTTGCTACAAGACCATGCCATATTGCATTACCACACAATTTTCAGAAAATGATTGTGGCCAGTGAATGTGCGAATTCCCTTCCTTGCTGTGCTTTTTAACAGTTCTGGGACTGGCTGTGTGCTGAAAAGGGAGAGAGAAAAAATTGGAGGAATGTAATTTAAAATATCTTCCCCATGAGATTTAATTAATCTTAAGTATAGCCAGACTCTATGCCTTGTACAAGGTTTGTTTTTAAAGAGTTTAGCAGTAATTCACTACGTAATTTTTTTTTTTTTTTTTAGATAATTGCTAAGAATAGATCAGCATCAAGCAACATAAAAGTGCTATAGAAAGAGAGGAGGCATTGGTTTATTACCCACCTCTTCAGGTAAGCACCACAGCAGAACTCCTGGGAGGCACAGAAACTGGGAACTTGTCCCATCCAAACACATGAGGCCATGGTGCCACCGTGACTTTCTTTTTCTTAAAAATGATTTTCCAAAATCCTGAACAATGTGGAGCTGAGCCCCAAATGCATTGTTATTATTCTGAAATTTTGTAATGCTGTTCTTCCTGTTGTGACATGTTCAAGTCTTATTACTTCCCTGCTCAGTAAAAATGAGAATGTAATAACGTAAGCACTCAGAAAACACAAAGGATACAAATGTCATTTTTCTCCTAGCTTTCTAGATTGGAAGAACAATTTACTGTTTGTTTATTATCCAGGAAAACATCCCTTTCCCCTTGGCATAATTTTTATTTGCAAATAAAGTCAGCTTTGTGGTTCTCTCCCAGATTACCAGTTACATGAAATATAGTCACCAAAATAATTATTTTCAAGTCTTTGTTTTTATAATGTCAGTCTACAGCAAAGCTATTGTTTCTGAGGTAGGCAGAGAGAGACAGGGCACATCCCATGGGCTATTCAGTCAGGCCAGTCACATTATTAGAGTATTATTATGATAGGAAAGGAAGCATCATCACTGATCTGCAAAGGGTAGAAAGCATACTGAGTACCCACTGACTCTGAAGCAATTTGTTTATGCACAGAAGGGAAAGGAGTCTGTTTTGTAAGGTGATGACCTATTGCCTGGAGAGAGTGAGAAGTGTATTTAGTGCTTTGAAATTTGGTGTCCAAAACTCTTCACAGAGCTGAAATGTGAATCTGTATTTATAGCACCTGACCGTTAGCAAAAATTATTTGTGTTTCCAAGAGCGCTGAGGATTGCCCCTCTCCTGGTACCTGATAAAGTGGAACAAAGAAGTAGTGGTTTCTGACAGTCCCCCAGCCTGTGCAATCTTGAAGGCTGAGCCACGCCATAGTTAAGCCCTGATTAATTAATTGCTATGGCATTGCAATAACCTCTACCTCAACTAAATGGGATTTTACTATGAACTTTGTAAGTGTGCAAAGGAATGTGGTTAAATTACATGCTAGGAGTCACTGAGGGACTGCATCTTGCATTCAGAAAATTCAGTAAGTGTGGCTTTTGTCCACTTTAGTGTTACAAGATCAAGTATGCAGGAACCAGGAGCAAAGAGAAGACATCTGGGGCTCTTGTTTCCTTGCTCTGTTCTAAGCTTTCAGATTAGTCCAGCATCTCTGGAATCATGCAGAGTGGTCATCATCTGGGGAAATGGACATTAAATATAGTATTTCTCAAAGTCATGCAGGAGGAAGCACATGCCACTTATGAAAACAATCCTTAATATGATTAATATGAGCTTCCTTAATATGATTAACAAGCCTTACATCTTCACTTTGCATTTTTATTATTAACTTCTGAATAATTTACAGTTTGCTGCTTGGAATAGGATAGCAAATCTCTGTTGATTTTGACTTTGTTCTTATTCCACATTTACCTTCATACTATCTATAAGAAAACAGAAAAAGATAAACTTTTCATCCTGAGACTTCCTCTAAAATTTGTCAGATTTTTAAACTTCTTTTAGAAGAAAATTTGACATGTTACCCAAACATTGTTCATCAACATGCAAGGATAACTGAAAAAAGAGTTGGGGGAAGAAGTCCACCAATCCCCCCATGTTTTGTTGATTCAGGATTCATTGATCAGAGAGTGACTTCACTTCAGTGTGTTATCTGTGCTTTAAGTGTCCTTAATAAGGCAAATAAAATTAATTGGTTTCATTGAAATTCTGGGCATTACTCAGCTGTTTCACCATTTAAAAAAAAAAAAAAAGAAAACAAACCAGAAATAATAATCCTTACTGTAACACAGTAGTGTCTTTGTGATGTAGCCTGGCTCTCCCAGGCACACTTCTAAACCATGTCCCTGAGCACCATATCTAGATGGCTTTTAAATACATCCAAGGATGCCGATTCCACCACTTCTCTGGTCAGCCTGTTCCAGTCTTTGATAACCCTTTCAGTGAAGAAATTTTCCCTAATGTCTAACCTAAACCTCCCCTGGCGCAACTTGATGCCATGTCCTCTTGTCCTGTCACCTGTTACTTGGGAGAAGAGACCAACACCCACCTCTCTACAGCCTCCTTTCAGGTAGTTGTAGAGAGTAATAAGGTCTCCCCTCAGCCTGCTTTTCTTCAGATTAAACAGCCCCAAGTCCCTCAGCCACTTCTTATAAGACTTATTCTCTGGACACTTCACCAGCTTCGTTGCTTTCTCTGGACCCTCTCCAGCACCTCAATGTCTTTCTTATACTGTGGCACCAAAAATTGAACACAGTATTCAAGTTACAGCCTTGCCAGTGCCGAGTACAGTGGGACAATCACTCCTCTAGCCCTGCTGGCTACACTATTCCTGATACAGGCCAGGATGCCGTTGGCCTTCTTGGCCACCTGTGCGCACTGCTGGCTCATGTTCAGCCAGCTGTCAGTCAAGACCCCCACGTCCTTTTCTGCCGGGCAGCTTTCCAGACACTCTTCCCCAGGCCTGTAGTGCTGCATGGGGTTGTTGTGGCCCAAGTGCAGGACCCGGCACTTGGCCTTATTGAAGCTCATGTTATTGGCCTCAGCCCATTGATCCAGCCTGTCTAGATCCCTCTGAAAAGCCCTCCTACCCTCAAGCAGATCAACACTCCCACCTATATTGGTGTTGTCTGCAAACTTACTGAGGGTGGTCTCAATTTCCTCATCAAGATAATTAATAAATATATTAAACAGGAGTAGCCCCAACACTGAGCCCTGTGGAACACCACTGGTGACCAGCCACCAACTGGATTTAAGTCCATTCACCACCACTCTGGGCCCGGCCATCCAGCCAGTGTTTGATCCGGCAGAGTGTACGTCTGTCCAAGCCTTGTGTAGCCAGTTTTTTCATGAGAATGCTGTGGGGAGAAGTACCAAAGGCTTTACTGAAGTCTAGGTAAATAACATCCACAGCCTTTCCCTCATCTACCAAGCGGGTCACCTTGTCATAGAAGGAGATCAGGTTTGTTGTAGTGGTGATGACATTAACCTATGCCACGGGTATACACAGCCAAAGACATTTTCTGTCTTCCTCCAGCCAATTGCTTTTCCTCATGCTTCTGCATAGTGCAATACAGATGGTAAGACCAATGTCTCTTGTTTCTTCCCGTCTGCAGTGGTGGAGGGCAGCAGTGGTTCCTCAGGGAAACCTCTTCCTCTGGCAGAAATTATTGTTTTCATCCCTGCCATTACCCAAATCTTCTCTGCCACTGATTCTTTTCTCTACATTGAAGTCCTTCTGGATGCCTGTTAGGGCTCTGGGCTCATGAGGCATGAGACGTGTGCACAGCATAGGAATATCATTAAGGGTGAAAAAAAAAATAAATCTGTCCAGAAGTGCTACGTGTGTGCTATATACACTCCCACAATATAAGTATTACTGTGGATTACATAACTTGGGAAGTCCAGCTGTATTATAGTTGCCTGTTTTCCCCTTAGTAATTAACATGTTTATTACCTACTATATTGCCTGAAGACCTTACTTTTTGGCTATATATGTCATTGTTGCACATCTGTCATATTTATCTTAAAAGATTTCTGTCTTTAAGGGGTTTTTAAATGTATGTGAAGAGTAGACAAATAAATGGATGGATTGTAATTTCTGTTTTACACTATTATTCTGTTTCCAGAGTGATCCAAATTGATCTGTAGAACAGTGTGTAAATACTTCTCTGTTGTTCCTAAGAGTCCCAGCTTTCATCTTATCTCACTAATGATATAATAAAAACAACAACACTAAGAATAAAAATTAAAAAATCCCCAAATTAATCCATTATGACTACTAAGGAAAGTCTCCAAACTGTAATAGATGCAGTAAAGTCTGATTGTGTTGGCAAAAAAATCAGAAAGGAAAGACACGAGATATGTTAGCTGTTTCCATAAGTTTTGGTTGGAAGTACAGTGACACTACTTTTGTTAGTTTTTCTGTTCAAAATGCATAAGAAATTTAGAGAGGATATCATACCGGGAACATCTTGACTACCAGTAGGCTTTTAACACCAGACAACCTGACTGAAGAAGGATGTTGTTGGTGAGACTTTCTCATAGGGCAAATCTTAAACTTGTTTAAAAATTCAATGAAATTCTTCATTCTCTATTTTCATACAATGATTTAGGTTGAAAGGAATTCCTGGAGGTCATCCAGGTCTGCTTCCTGCTCTGAGCAGGGGTAACTTTAATGCTCAGGTTGCTCAGGGTTTTGTCCATCCCTGAGGATGGAGACTCCACAATCTCCCTTCCAACATTAGGAGTCATCAAGCTTCATGTGAAGTTTTTCCATTATTTAAATTATCTCAAACTCCTTTTTCTTGTTTTTGTTTGAATCAACTCTTTTGAAAGATAGACTGATGCTTGATATTTTTCTGTCTTTATTGTAGTTTTCCCATGGTACAAGAGTAGCAGTGAGTGGCAGCTGAACACCCCAGCCTGGCAAAGGACTTGTGTCACACACAGTTTTGAACAAAAACTTCCACATTCACATGTTGTAGATTGCATCCAGAACACCGATGGACAATCTACTGCAGAGACCCATTGTTTCTGTATCTACCTGTATATAACCATATTGAAAAAGCAGGTTTGATTGCTCTAACTATAACTAGAGTCATAGAATAGTTTGGCTTGGAAGGAACCTTTAAAGGTCATCTGGTCCAAGCCCCCTGCAATGAGCAGGGACATCTTCAACTAGATCATGTTGCTCACAGCCCTGTCCAACCTGACCTTGAATGTTTCCCTGGATGGGGCATCTACCACCTCTCCGGGCAACCTGTGCCAGTGTTTCACCACCCTCATTGTAAAAAATTTCTTCCTTATGTCTAGTCTGAATCTGCCCTCTTTTAGTTTAAAACCATTACCCCTTCTCCTATCGTTATAGGTGCTACTAAAAAGTCTGTCCCCATCTTTAGTATAAGTCCCTTTCAAGTACTGAAAAGCCACAGTCAGATCGCCCCAGACCCTTCTCTTCTCCAGGCTGAACAACCTCAACTCTCTCAGCCTGTCCTGTTCCATCCCCCTGATCATTTTTGTGGTCCTGCTCTGGACCTGCTCCAACAGGTCCATGTCTCTCCTGTGCTGAGGGCCCCAGAGCTGTATGCAGTACTCCAGGTGGGGTCTCACCAGAGCAGAGTAGAGGGGCAAAATCACCTCCCTTGACATGCTGGCCACACTTCTTTTGATGCAGACCAGCATACAGTTGGCCTAGGTATTTCAGGTAGAGTTCAGAAGGCTTTCCAGATCGTCTTATTTAAAACAAGTTTAAGATTAAATTTCACCTCTTGTTTTCTCTTTTTGTTCTGAAGCAACCTTTCACAGAAAAACCTTAAAGTTTGTGTGGTGTCAGAGCTGTGTATATTCCAGAATGGGATATTAACGAGTTCTGCAAAGGTGCTGCATACTTTGGTTCTTTCAACGAGCTGTATTCCTCCAGTTTAATGCTTGAACCACTGTACTTGGAATATTTGGATCTCCAGAGCAATTCTTGCAGTGGTAGAACTGAGCTACCAGATGAAGGTTGTTGCTGATAGGTGAAAGACAGAGATTTTAACTAACTTTTAAGGTTGCAGCACAAAGAAGACACATATGCAGGCTGATGCTTTTTCTGATTCTGTTGTAAAAAACATGTACCACTGCAACATCCAACAGTTACATGTCCTGTGTATATGTTATTTTTATTATGTTTGAAATCTTAAATTGTGTTGTCTATATTTTCACTTTGAAAAATATGAATGTAATTTGTATTTAATGAAGCTATTGAGGATGATAAAAGGAATAGGCAGTAAGAACAGGGAAGTATTTGAAATGAAAGAGTTTTCCCTGTGGATTAGGAGGGATGAAAAGAATAAGAAATGAGAAATGGAAGGGTCCAAGCCCTCAATTGATGTAAATTGGCACTGGTATCGGGAGAAGCTGTGCCACTTGACACCACCTGAGGTCCAGTGTTACAGAAAAGATGAGTGTGAAATAAGAGACATCAGCAATTACTTTTGAAAAAGTCATTTGTAAGCTAAAATCATTGAGATAGGCAAAGCAAGCTCTATGCCTTAGAAAGGTGACTGAAGATATTCTTATTTTTGGTAATATTTCTTTGTGAGGGATTTACAGAAAGGAAACAGAAAACTAAACGTGGCCCTTAAGAAAAGAACTGTAAGAAAGCTGAAGAATTTAAGCTAGTGAGTCTGACCTCAGCTTCCAGCAATTTTTAATAAAAGATTATGCAAACCATTGAGTCTTTGCTAATTTTCTCTGATGGATCTGATGGATTGTGATGGATCATAACCCAGAGAACACAAAAGAAAAGAAGAAAATCATGGTGAGAGATACCAAGTTTCCAGAAGCTTGGAGAGCCTATTTTGGGAAAAAACTGTTATGATGCTGATCCCAGCTAGCGTTCTCCTCTGTCACATCCCCATCCTCTGTCTGTCTCTCTTGCCTCTCTCCTTTCTCCATCTGTGCTGGAAATTGCTGCTTCCTGTATCACAGTCTTTCCATTTATTGATAGAATTCTCTTAAGATAAATTTTAGAATGTTCTTAAATAAGAGTTATATCATGACCTACTGGACCCATCTGCCTGCTCTTTTTTTTTTTTTTTCTGAAATGTTGTTCCTGTAGCTTAATGTTAAGAAGGGGAAATCCCTTTGCATCAACAATATACTGTGAATCTAATCTTAAAAATATGCCTTTGCATCATCAGATAAACGACTAAGTGAGCATGTATGTTGTCAAAAGAATTATAAATTTTTTGTGGCAGTAATAAGAAGGAATGACATATGTTATTTCTTTTATCATTCATATATCATATTTGCTATCTATTTTATCAACATTCACAATGACATTAGTTTTTTGCATCTTTAAACAGGACAGGATTCAATTTACAGAACGATATCATGTAATATTATTAGACGTTTTTCATTAAAGGCTGAGATCTTAGATAATTCATAGAAAACTGACACCAGGATTACATTAATTATGTATTTAAGAGAATTTAGTATGGATGATCAGTTTAGACAGCCTTTTATCTAATAATTATACTCAGCTGATAGCTACTGAGTATGTAGAACATTAAAGTGATCGACCACATCTGCGTATTTCAGGAAACTCTTCTCCTTGTGAAAGTCAAGTAAGTTCCAGTGTTTATATCAAGGGAGGATGTTCTAGGACTGGCTCTGCTTAAAGATCCCCTAAACTGTTAAGCTGAGACGAAAAGGGGAGGCAGGTGGGGTGCTGAATTCTTTCCTGCTTGGAAATCAACCAACAAAATAACTTTAAAAGGCTTAAAGAAAAAAGAAGGAAAGAAGAAGGTACCTAAAATGAAAGACAAGAAGTTTCAAGAAGTTTAGAAAGCCTGCTTTGGAGTAAAACTCTGTCTTCATGTTAATCTCACCTAACAAGCATTCTCCTTTTTCATATCTGCCATCCTTTTCCTTTTCCATCTGTGGTAGAGGCTGCTGGTGCTAAGAACTCTGAGTTGGCATGTAGTTATGAAAGTAAAAGATTATAATCTAGAAAATCTTTATTGGGTAGTCAGTGACCCAAGGGTGCCACAGTACTCCTGGGACTCAACTGGGAAGTCCCCGGAGCACCTGCATTTCTGCTTCTGCTCCTATGAGCACTGAGCTTGCCGCACAACACCTGAGGCTTTCTGGGGTGCCAAAATCAGAACTGTGGAAAGGCCCTTGATATTTTTTAGTGCAAACATTAAGGTAGTGCTGTTTGCTTTTAAAATTTTAAGGAGTTCCCGACAGCACTGTTTGTCTGATCTCTGGGAAAAGAAAAGTAGGATGGTGGGGTTTGGAAAAGATTGGCTGCATAAAATACCAGCACAAGTCAGTACAAGTCTGTGCTGCACAGAGTGCCACTGTGATCTGCTGTTTAAATTACTGCAGGTTCCCGCTCCTGGGCAGTGGCTGCTGGTGTCAATCACTGCAGCGTGCTTTTCATGAAGCCAAAGTTTCAAAATTAGCACAACTATGCCAATTTGTGGTAGGTGATAATCTACCCTGGTGTCTGTAGGGTCTTAAACTGCTGCTGTCATTTGCTTTGGTGGCTAGCGATTAATCAGAAAGGAAGAAAAACGTGAATGCTAGTTTCACATGCTTTGTTCCTCAGCCATCTGTCCTGTAAGAGTTTGATGAAACTTGTTCCAGAACTGTCCAAGGCACAAACCGGAGAGACAAGTGTCACCTCCTCCCCATGAAGAAGCGGTTTCTGGTACTGCAGTAGGCCATGAATAAGTAAAGACTGCAAGAAAAGCTCTTACATAAATTTGTTGAGTGTCTCTGATGAATTGGAAGTACAAGTCAAATGTTTGAAGCCTTCAGAGATGCTGACTTTTGTTTAAAGCTCCACAGTTCAGTGCATATTATTGATTTCATACTTTTCTGTACAGTTACACTAATAACTCCTGATTCAACAACTAATACTGAACAAGGGAAAAGATTGGAGTTGCAATGATTGATTTTGGATAATTGAGAGATCTTTGTTGAGCTGGCCCCATGATTTGAAAAACTATTCCTCAGATCTGACACACATGAACAGGGAGAGTTTACCAGTACTTTGCAAGTCAGGTTCATCCTGGCATCTGGTACTTGAGCCTTGAACTTGGTCCTCCGCTTAACTCACTGTGTGAAACAGTCCAAAATCCTCACACAGTACGTGTTCAGTCCCATGTGTGTATCACAGCTGGGACTCCTCAGCAGTAGAAATACACAAAATCAGGAGCTCGTTACAGAGAGCAGCTCTCTACCACCCAGTCACCCAGGTCCATTAACCCTACCTCCACACCAGCCCCAAGCTGGTTCATGTATGGGTCCCCTTCACACCAGGACCATGCTTCTAGGTGCTAGGACACTGGCGGGATCACATCAGCACTGCTGGAGAAACCATTTGCTTTAAGACACTAGTGCAGCGCTGTGCTTCCAGATAATGATCTCCAGCCTGGAAGCTGAAGCACCAAAGTGGAGCTTCAAATCCTACCAGAGCCAGGCTGCTTTTGTGTGCATCCTTGCAGGTATCTGAGCACTGTGGTCCCAACAGAGATGACTCTTCAGTTGTGTGGCCCCTGCACCTCTCTGAATGCCATTGGCCAGGTCGGACATCTCCTTGCTGGTGCTGCGATCGACCTGAGAGCAGCGGATGGAGAGTGGATGTTTGCATTGGCTCACATTACGCAACCGCTGCTGGGTAAGTGTGCTCAGAAATACCTGTCTCTCCGCATTTGCAACTTGAATGTTGTGAAATGGGTTTTATTCAACCCCCTTTCTCTGATAGTTCTTCTGTTCATTTGGTGAGCAACACCTACAAAAGTTGGGTTTTTTTAATGTGGCTAAGAGGAACTGGAATTAGGGATTATGCTGATGCTTAAATTTGACCTGAAATACATTTATAGTAAAGCACAAGAAAGTCAGTGTAGAGTATTTTACTGGTATTATGCATGTGACATTATCTTTAATATTCTCTGATGTATGGTAAGAAAATTTCATAAGTTTAGAGGCATGATTATGCATAAGGTAGTTTTAAAGGCCAATTGGTAACTTTTAAAGTAATGTTAACTTCTAAACTAACTTTTATTCAAATTATCTGGCTGCTGCTGTTTTCTTCTGGAGATCTGCCCTCTCTTTATAAAGCTTGGTACAGAAAGTATTCGTGATAAAATCTTAATGTCCACGATCATTTGAAAAAATATTACAAACTGGATTTGGGGTAGTTGATATTCCAGATTTTTAATTTTAAAAAAAATCTACTGCACATGCTTTTTTCCTTTTCTTTCTTGATCATATTTTAGTCACATAGACAAATTAGCACTTTGAACAAATGAAGAAAGAACTACAAGCATTGGAGGGCTTCCTGGTTTCACTCAGGTGTTGTTATTTAGAAAGCAATAGGTGGAATATTAATAGGGCTATGTCTATGCTGCTCCTCTGCGTATCTGCGAAGACAGAGAAGAACTTAGAAAAATCCATACTTAATAAAATGTTAATTTAATTAAAAAATCCCCATGACAAAATGAGCGATTCTTACTAACGCTGCAGCAACACCAGTTTTCTGGAGGTCAAATGAGTTCAATTAGCTTTTCTAGTTATGTATGTCAAGCCGGATACAGAAAGAATAAAAGCTGTTTTTTAAAGTTGTTAGACATCTACCCTCAGAATGCAGCCTCGAACTGATTGCCTACAGCTCAGAAATGCCATAGAAATCTGCTTTGAAATGGGGTCCAGATGCCTCCCATTAAATCTTACAAAAATACACGTGTTTACAGGATTTTGGAAATGTGTCCTTACTGGTGTCTTAGAAGCAATTTCAGAAAGATTCCGTATTCTCACTTCAAGCCAAATTCAGGAAATAAAAAAGGACAAACCCGGGGATTCGCCCTCGAAGAGCCCTGTGTGCAGTGCTCCTGCTGCAGCCTGTAGGAAACCCAGAGGCAGCCCCGCCTGGCTTCGCCGGAGAGCGCGTTGGGTTTTGCTTGGGGAAAGGAGCATACAGAAGTAAGACAATCGTGTGTGCATTCCTCCGGCGAGGCTGCTTTTTCCCCGTGTTTCATCCTGACTATCAATGTGACTACAGATCTGGGGAACAGTTTTTCAAACCATGGTTTAAGAGGAGAACCAGCATTTCAGTTTCTGAACTCTCTTCTTCTATTTTCTGCCTGGAAAGTTGGACTTCGGTCTCTTTGTGCGGATGTCTTGTGTGATGTAAGAAGTGTCAGCGCAAGGCTGGTGTAGGTGTTTGGTGTGGCAGGAGAGGGGAGCGCGCAGGTTTAAGGGAAGCAGGGTGAGGCCAGACTCCTTCCATAAGCGTCTTTTGACAAGAACTGACAGATACAGTCTTGGTCTAATTTGTCCTTACTTTATCGAGGCATGCTGGCCAGACTGACTAATTAGTTCTGTGCCTTACTGATTGTAAGGGGAACGTGCTCCGTGTCTCTGAAACAATAACTCAATCATATGGTCATCCAAAGATTGCTGCATCACAGGCCAGCAAACACTGTACTTATTGCCCCTTGCTTAACCTTGAGCTTGCAAATTCTTTCGCTAATGTGATTGCGCTTCTTAAAAGGCATATTTTTAAGCATGTTAATAACTATTTGTGACTCTAGGGATTTAAGATTTTTTGCTTGTTTGGCAAGGATAACAGAATTTTTCTTGATGTGTGCTGGCATCTCTTTGCTGACACTTCAAAATACAAGAATTTTTTGTTTGTTTTGACAAGAATTCAATAGACAGTTCACGTTAGGTACATGCTAATTCTTTTCTAAGGATTGACCTGACAGTTCCTTTCCCAATTTATTAAGTTTTGCAATACCACTGTTGACAAACGGTGAAACATAACATTTATAAACATCTTGAGCAAAATATTTCGTAAAGCTTCTGTGTCTGGATCCCAAGAGATAGCAAACTTATCACCACAGTAATAATTAAGCAGACAAAGTACTAACACTGCTGCTCATGTATCTCCAGAGCAATTGATCAGGAATCGCTAGGGAACATAGAACTTCCAGGTCCTAAAATATTAATTTGTGCTGTAATTAGCAAGGCCTTTTATGTTAAAAATGTAATTTATAAAAAAGGGTATCTTATTGGAATCAAATTTAATTTTTCAGTAATCCTACTTTTTTATGTCATTTTAATGTACACTGAAGTTTCTTCTTGGTGAACATAATCTTAGTGCACACATTAACTGTATGAACTATTTGATGGTGAAAATGGCAGGAAAATTTTGCTTTGATATAGTCCTTAGAATAAAAAAGCTGCTTATACCTCTTTAAAGCCCAGTGGTTGTGTATTTTTCAGGCTCATACATTTCTTTTGCTTGATAATATGATTTGCAAATATTGTTCTTTTGAGCCTATTTTGCAAATTTGCTGTGTTGCAACAGCATTATTAGTAAAGTATATTTGTATTTTTAGTTCATTCTAAAATTTAAAGTCAGATTCACCTATTAAATTTCAAATGGGAGTCATTTGATGATGTGTCAGCAAATTCAGTCTTTTCTTTGAATTAAAACCAAATATTTTAGGTTAACTTCTTTCTGTCATTTTTTATACCTTTAGTTTTATGTTATTTGAATATTTTATTCTATAAGAGCATGTAGTTAATGTTTTACAACAGACACAATATTATTAACATGAAATATTTCTAGAAGTTCATTTCTATGTTTCCAATAAAGCATGTTTCAGAATTGCTTGTAGTAACATTATTAGGAACTTTGCCTTATCCTACCAATTAGTGTTTCCTGCAGGAGGCAAAATCCCTTTAATGTTTTCTTGATTATAGTGCTGCAAAGGAACATACCAGGGAGATAAAAACACCACTTTTAAGGGGAAGAAGCACAATGTAACTGAGTTGACCAAGGAAATCCTCTGCTAATTTAAATTTGCCTGAGATCCCAATGGTATGAAGCTGACCTCCTGAGATTACATGTGCCAATATCTGCCTTTTCCTGCTTTTCCATGTGCCCTTGGGCATCGCTCTCCTACCCCGCTGTGTTCCCTATGGTCTCCAGGATTTGTTGCTGCATCTGCTGCCAAGGTGGCGTCAAGACAAATGCTGCTGGTGGCCATGGGGACACATGTTCAGGCCTTGTTTACATAGTGGTTCTGGCAGACATGTAATAAATTCACTGCCACCAAATTTAGTCAGTGTCAGAAGCACTTTTCAACAGCAACTTTAAGCAGCATTGCAGGGAGCATTAGGCATCTAAACCCAGGAAAGTCTTTTTGTAAAGGTTTTTTTTTATGGAATAGGTGAGTTTTTTTCAAAATATTTCAACATATTCTGGTTAAGTGATATATGTGTCAGAAATAGTGAGTTTAGTTCCAGGTCATAATAAGGTGTGCCTGTGTTTCACCATCAGTTGATCAGCTTCTCAGTTTTTGGAGAGCGCAACCTGAAATGCTTGGGTATCTTTAAAATATGAAGCATATGTAATCATTAAATACTTTTGCAAACATAATAATGGAGACTTTTAAGTCCTAACAATAAAGAAAAATTTCCCGAATATGCTAACTTTCAATTATTACTCTCAAAAACTCTGTATTTTCCCTTGTACTCTTGCTCATTAAATGTGCACTTTCAGCAAGACTGCTCCCTTGGGTGATTTACAGTATTTGGTGTCAAGATCTGTTAAGAGAGCAGTTCAATTTGCAGAATAGCTAATAATTGCCATACATTTTTCCCTCTTTAGGTAAGAGAGAGTATCTCCTTGTAAAGAAAGAAAAAGTCAAATTTGAATACAAAACTATTAAAACCTACTGTTTCCTAAAAAAGTCTGGTAAGTGTTTTCTATTGTAATGACTGAATTAGTTAATAAATTGACTATTGAGTCAAACTGAGTATTTCCTACAAGCTGGGGAATACAATTGAGCATTTATGTTGTGATGAAATTTAGTGTCATTTCAATAGGTAGTTAATCAGTTCTGCTCTCATGTATAATGAAAGAGACTATTCTTCAATGTATTAAATTGGGTTTTCAATCTTCTATAGTTCATACTCCTTGGTGTGTTTGCAAATACAAAAACATAGAGGAAAAATCTGAGTATTATGTTTTAATTAACCAGCAGAAAAAGATGTAAAGATGTTTCCATTGAAGAGCAAACTGTGATAAAACTCAAGAAAACCCCATTTTGTCCATACTGCTGTTTCTTTAAGTGCATAAAGCAAAGTATATAATACATATTGAGAGAATGGTCTTTATTTTTAAAAGGAAAATAATACATGGCCTTGAGAAATACCGTAGTGGGAAACAGCAGTAGCTGTCTGCCAGAAAGTCTGTCTGATGCCAGAGGAATGGTGTATTTGCCAGCGAAGAGACTTGCAGGTCTTTTGTCAGGGGTTAAATAGTTGGGCCATTGGGCTGTTACGCAGTCCTCTCTTACAGTGCACACAGCTCCATAATGAAACGGGGAAGCTATGAAAGTTGGGCTACATTGACGTGGGACAGTTTTGGAATATTCTTCATCGGAGGTCTTTTTAAAAAGTTTAGGATAACATTTGTTAGAAATGAGATAAATGACTTCCTCAAGATCCTTGAGCTCTTTACCTGTGATTAAGTTCTTATGTACAGTTACCATATCAAATTAATTTTTATTCCTGACTGCTTGCAAATAGCAATGTGTCATACTTTCAGGGAGGTGGGGGAGGTGGAGCTTAGCAATATTTTTGGTAATGAAGACATCCTTAGCTGAGATTGTTATATGGGCTTCAGTGTCTAAATTTAGGTGTTTGCAAATGAGTTGTAGTTTTAAGCTCCTGTCCATTTTTATTGACTTGAGTTTTCCTGTCGACACTGACTGTTCTATAACAGATCTGTGGCTTAAATATCTTCTGAGAAAAAGTATTTTCAAAAGGACTTACATTCCAGTTTCTTACATTTTATACAGAAAATGAATGTGCTTATTTATCCAGTGATAACTTTCAGATGTATTTATAGCAGCAGCTTTGCGCTGCTCTGTTTTCCTTACATGAGTTAAGAGAGCTAATCAAAATAATAATATTTTTCTTGGCTAGCTGAGCACAAGGGAGGCAGGGAATGTGCAGAAGCAGGGCAAGTCTGCCCTTTTTTGGCAGCAAAGCCCTCGTAGCCCAACCTATGCAGCTAACTACGAGCTGACAGTTCTAGAGCCAATGCCCGTGCCCTAGCAAAACAGGTTTGGGGCCAGTGACCATCTCTTCGTGGTTGTCAGCTTTCTGTTGTGTCTTGGGGGTCGCAAAATGAAGTCCGTGCACTTGCATTTCTCCCCTGCACAGTGCTCCATGCAGTGGTGCCCAGCTGAGGGGCAGGATGGCCATGCAGCATCACCACTGCCAGCATGCAGGGAGGGTGGAAACAGGCTCTGCTGGGACTGAACTCCTCTCTCTCACCACAAAGCCACAAAGCTTTTTGTGCCTTCTTGGTGAAGAGGTCAGAAAATTTATCATGTGCGAACCTCAACTATGAAGCTACGCAAGCCACACAATTCAGATTTGATTTCTCAGTGACCACAGCTTCTACATCTTGTCTGATGTATACAGAAAATTCAGAACACGTTGCAAAATTCACCTGCAGACCCCTAGCAGGTGAGGGGAGGGAGGAACACCTACGGTTGTTCCATCTGATTTCCATCCCAGGTTTGGAGACTAAGTTTATGGGACTATACCACTGATAACAGATATGCAGTACTTCAAGAAGAGAAATGCAATTCTTTCAGAGCTCAATAGAGCAAGCTTTCAACTTGCTTCAATTAGGCTGCATCGGAACATGTAGGTATATCTGTGGCAAACAATTCCAATGCATGTTTCTTGATTCTTCATGGGATAATTCATTAGACTAGCAGAAAAGAGATTTCCAGCCTTCTATAAATATGTTATGAGGACACTGAAACCTCTTCAGTTGAATTTTGCAGGGTACATACCAATTAGCATGAACAGAATATTTAGGTTTCTCTCACTTCAATGCTGAGTTGTTCTTGTAGAAAACAAGGTTTCACTAACATTGTTAAGTTCAAACCATACACAGTAAAAGTCATTTTCTAGTACAGCACTACATGTTTCCTTTAAAAGATATTAGCACTAGATAAGACTGTTTAGTTACTCATTAGGTGGAAAATGACCAATTTTATTTTTCACAATTAGCGACCTCAATATTCTATGATAATTTGACATAGTTTGAGCACAGTATCTCACATTCCTCATCAAATGGATGGAACATGTTTTTCACATATACTACATAAAAGATACTGTAGCACTCTCACTAATGAAAAATGGGGCACAGACTGATTACTATGCCCCGGTCGCAGCACAAGGCTCTGTAACTATTAGGGAGGGGGAGAAAGTGCACACACAGCTCACTGGATGACTAGATAAAAGCATCCTTGCTCTGATTTCTTCAAGTTCAGTCAAACCCTACTGGAGATGAATAGAAACGATTGCACAGAGAAATCTCAACCTAAATAATATATTTTTTAAATTGTCTCAAATTATCCAGGGATTTACATAGGTATTCACTGGGTGCAGTCATTTCTGCATTGCAGTCTGTTACTGATTTATTCAGTCTTATATTGAGTCTGAATTATGCTGGTGCTTCAGAAGAATGCCTGAATACCATTATGCAGACTACAAGAATACGCAATATCTTTACTGAATTAAAATAAATGGATGTGGGTATAGCTGTACTGCAGGCGTCTCCACTTCAGGAGACTATCCTGGCCTTGTTCCACCTGCAAGGATCCCTCGGGCTACTGACTGTGCCTGCTCAAGTACGCAGCTTTCTCCAGCTGTTTTAAACACTCTCTCTTCCACACTCACTTTAGTGCCACTGAATATTGTCTTGTGCTGGCACAAGATCCAGGGCAGATGGAAGCAGCTGAAGGACAAGACAAGAAAATGCTTCCTTCTGTACAGCAAAGCACAGAGATAGTGTGCAATATACGCTAAACAGTGCTGATAAGTTTACAGAGCAGAAAAGGTGGTCTCCCTAAGTGGGAACGTAGCCAATCACAGACGACTGGCATGTGTCTTCCTCTGCTTCATGTGCTGAGGTATGCCAGCAATCCAAATTTATCTCCCTAAAGACTTAAATCAGCTAAAGAATACGTGTTATTTATCACAGGCTCTGAACATCAATGTAGCCCCACTTTAAAAAGGAAAAAAAGCAGGCGTGTGGTGGAAAGCAGCAAATGCATTGTTGTATCTGGAGAGAGGACTGCAATCCCATGGACAGCACGCAACCAGGGGTCTGGTAGGATTTGCCTTAGCTTTGACTTCTTTATCAAAGAAACTCAACAAAACTCAACAGTCACATAGGAATTGCGGCTTCTCCCCCCAAAAATATGGTGGATCAATAGCCCAACTGAAGCGTGTCTATACCAATGCACACAGCATTGGCAACAAACAAGAAGAGCTGGAAGCTGTTGTGCAGCTGGAAAACTATGATATAGTTGCAATCATGGAAACACGGAGTGCCGCAATGAATGACTATAAACTTCAGATGCAATAGGCAAGGTAGGAGAGGTGGTGGGGTAGTGCTGTATGTTAGGGAGAATTTTGACTGTCTAGAGCTTGATGATGGTGATGAAAGGGTCATGTGTTTGTGGGTAAGAATGAGGGGAAAGGCCAACTAGGCAGATATCATGGTGGGAGTCTGTTATAGGCCACTCAGTTACAATGAAGAGGCAGATGAAATATTCTATAAGCAGCTGGAAGAAGTCTCACAATCGCTAGCCCTTGTTCTCATGGGGGACTTCAACTTACCAGATGTCTGCTGGAAATACAATATGGTGGAAGGAAAACAGTCTAGGACGTTCCTGGAGTGTGTGTAAAATAACTTCCTGACACAGCCAACTAGGGAAGGTACACCACCAGACCTGTTGTTTGCCAACAGAGAAGGACTTGTCGGTGATGTGAAGGTTGGAGGCCGTCTTGGGCATAATGGTCATGAAATGATACAGGTTTTGCTTCCTGGAGAAGTAAGGAGGGGGGTTAGCAGAACAGCTACTGTGGACTTCCGGAGGGCAGACTTGGACCTATTTAGGGTCCTGGTTGTCAGAGTCCCTTGGGAGGCAGTCCTGAAGGAAAAAGGGGTCCAGGAAGGCTGGACATTCTTCAAGAAGGAAATCTGAAAGGCACAGGAGCAGCCCATCCCCGTGTGCTGGCAGGGAAGAAGACTGACCTGGTTGAACAGAGAGTTTTGGCTGGCACTCAGGAAAAAAAAGAGAGTTTATAACCTTTGGAAGAAGGGACAGGCAACTCAAGAGGACTGCAAAGATCTCATGAGGTTATTCAGGGAGAAAATTAGAAGGGCCAAAGCCCAACTAAAATTTAATCTGACTACTGCAATTAAAGACAATAAGAAATGTTTCTATAAATACATTAACAACAAAAGGAGGGCTAAGCAGAATCTCCATCCTTTATTGGATGCATAGGGGAAACATAGTGACCAAGGATGAGGAAAAGGCTGAGGTACTTAATGCCTTTTTTGCCTCAGTCTTTAGGAGTAGAACCAGTTGTTCCCTGAGCACCCAGCCCCCTGAGCTGGATGACAGGGACGGGGAGCAGAGTGAAACCCCCATAATCCAAGAGGAAATGGTGAGTGACCTGCTACATGACTTAGACATACACAAGTCTATGGGGCTGGATGGGATCCACTTGAAAGTACTGAGGGAGCCAGCTGCTGTGCTCCCAAGCCACTTTCTATCATTTATCAGCAGTCCTGTCTAAATGGGAAGGTCCCAATTGACTGGAGCTTAGCAAATGTGACACCCACCTACAAGAAGGGCTGCAAGGAGAACCCAGAGAACCACAGGCCTATCAGTCTGACCTTCATGCTGAGGAAGGTTATGGAGCAGATCATGTTGAGTGCCATTGCACAGCACATACAGGACAACCAGGTGATCAGGCCCAGCCAGCATGGGTTTATGAAAGGCAGGTCCTGCTTGACTAAACTGATCTCCTTCTATGACAAGATGACCTGCTTAGTGGATGAGGGAAAGGCTGTAGGTGTTGTCTACCTAGACTTTAATAAAGCCTTTGACACCATTTCCCACAGCATTGTCCTGGAGAAATTCGCTGCTCGTGGTTTGGACAGGTGTACTCTTCGCTGGGTAAAAAATTGGCTGGATGGCCAGGACCAAAGAGTTGTGAATGTAGTTAAATCCAGCAGGTCACAAGTGGTGTACTCCAGGGTTCAGTATTGGTGCCGATTCTGTTTAATATCTTTATCCCCTGAATGAGGGGATCAAGTGCACCCTCAGTAAGTTGGCAGATGACACCAGGTTGGGTGGGAGTGCAGATCCGCTTGACAATAGGATGGCTTTACAGAGGGATCTGGACAGGCTGGATCAAGCATCCTGGTTTTTATCAGGAATGGTGTAGCCGGCAGCACTAGCGGAGTGATCGTCCCCCTGTTCTCAGCATTGGTAAGGTCCCATCTCAAATACCGTGTTCAGTTTTGGGCCCCTCATTACACGAAAGACATTGAGGTGCTGGAGCATGACCAAAGAAGGGCAACAAAACTAGTGAGGCATCTAGAACACAAGTCTTATGAAGAGCGGCTGAGGGAACTGGGGTGTTTAGTCTGGAGAAAAGGAGGCTGAAAGGAGACCTTATCTTTACAACTACCTGAAAGGAGGTTGTAGTGAGGCGGGGGTCAATCTCTTCTTCCAAGTAACAGGCAATAGCACAAGAGGAAACAGCCTCAAGTTGCACCAGGGGAGGTTTAGATCAGATATTAGGAAAAATTTCTTCATGGAAAGGGTTGTCAAACATTGGGACAGGCTGCCTGGGGAAGTGATTTTAAATATTTATAAATATTTAAATATTTATAAATAAATGAATATTTAAATACCATGGGCGTATTTAAAAGACATGTAGATGTGGTGCTTTGGGACATGGTTTAGTGGTGGACTTGGCAGTGTTAGGTTTACAGTTGGACTGTATGATCTTAAAGGTCTTTTCCAACCTAAATGATTCTATGATTCTATAAATCTGAACCTTTAGCACAGGTGAAAGCACAAAGAAACCAATAAATTTGAGAAAAGCAATAGGAAGAACCACCAGTGAGGTCAGTGGATATCTGCTGAACTGAGGAGAAATCATTAAAAGTGCTGGAAGAGTCTAAGGATCAGGGCTGGTATTTTCAGTGTTGCAAACTGCTGCCTTGGGAAAATAAAAGCTTGTTCACACAAACAGAGGACAGGAGAAAGAATTCAAGCTAGTTTCTTTGCGTTTTAAAAAATTCTGTCTGTTTTACTTGCAAGTGTTTCCTAGAAGCACAAGAACAGGTTATCAGGCCTATTTTCTTCCCATTTACTTCATGATACAGAGATGGAGATGAACCCAGTGCTGGCAACCTGACCAGAGCCAGCTCCTGCCATGAGCTGTGT
The DNA here is from genome assembly GCA_008711295.1 of Anarhynchus alexandrinus. NCBI lineage: Eukaryota > Metazoa > Chordata > Aves > Charadriiformes > Charadriidae > Anarhynchus > Anarhynchus alexandrinus. Next base: position 8,005,010 of record VUYV01000017.1, on the reverse strand, counting down.
CAGGGCTGGAGCTGAATCAGAACATGCTTCTATTCTCCAATCTTAAGGACGCCCAGCCATGTGCAGCCAAGTGGCAATGACATATACAGATTATGCCCAATTAGTTACACAGGTGAGCTTTTAAAGAACTCTCTTATAAATTTGTAAAAATGTGTAGACTGAATCCTGGGTTTGCTAAAGTTGAAAACTCATACTGGCTTTGGCAGAACTGGTTTTTAAACTTTAAAAGCACAATGAAAAAATTATTTGGAGGGAACTGAAATGTGAAGATAATGAAAATTAAATCTTTTTGAGGAAGAAAGGAAATAACCATTTTGTCAAATAGAATTTTCATGAGACCATGTTTTATGGTAGTTATACTTTATTCCTGCTCCCAGATATCAGCTGGGAAGTTAGCTAACGTAAAACTTAAAATGCATTTGATCCTCTGTCTCTTGTTGATACAACACACATCTTGGTTTCTGTGTTGGGAGATTCTAATAGTGTCTTCCTTGTCTCACCATAGTCCACCACCTGTAGTCTGCAAAGTCATTTTCCAAGTGTCTGAATAGCTTAAGCTAAATTCAGGGGTGTCAATGGGCAGACCCCCAAGTACCTTACATGTGTTTGGATGCCCTTGTCTTACTAAACTCATATGCAAATGAGCAAAGTATCGGTCTTTGCATTGGGCTTCTTATGTTAACTGGGAGGTGGCTTTGAATCTTTCTCTCTTCCCACATCTACCCTGAATGTTGGGGTTTTTTTAATGGAAAGTGAATCAGAATGTTTATAACAGTTTTTTGTCATGAAGAAATTTTATGAGCAAGTTATATTCTGTAATTTCTACTTTATTACAAATACGTTATTATTCACTGCACAACCAGCCTGATAAATTGTTCTCTTGGGGTTTTTTTTTTCACAGATTGTCTAAATATATCTCACTAATAGAGCGTGACATGTTTGCTTCTCAGATGTCTTGATCTTACTAATGTTGTTCTATAAATATATTCCATTATGATATCTACTAACATAAAAAGTATTTATTTTCTTTTTTATTTGTTTAGTTGCTTATTTACTTACCACTATTCTGGTTTTTCCCTTCTGTCTGGGTAGCTATTAAAGCACTCCTCATGTTTCCTGTAGGCGCTTTCCGAACTTATGTACGGTCACCTGCTAACAGGGCAGAATTCCTGCCAGAGTTCCTCTCTGTTCTCCTGAGCCCTTCAGAGAAAGACAGTCAAAAAAACACCATATACCATAGTGATATAACCTTTTGGCATTCAAATCAGAAAAATAAACCAAAAAACCTAAACCTCCAGATGTCTCAGGCAAGTAAAAGAGGAATAAACATGTTTTAAAAATATATATGCATTCCTTTTTCATTACACTAATATATTGCTTTGCAAGTGAAGTCCTGCACCTAACTTGTAGAAAACAAAACAAAAAAAAATTGCTTATGGTTTCTTTCATTATTAGACTTTTCTAAAGATGTTACAGAATCTTTTGAGTTCCTTACAAAGCCTCACTCTTCCTGTGCTATTTATGCAGAGAACAACCCCAGGTGTCTGAGAAATAGGCAGATGCTGCGTGCATGTCTGCTGATAATTAAAGCAGATCATTTAAATCTACTGAGTTATGCTTATTTAGGAAAACTGCAAGGCCAAGATACAATGATCAAGGCTTTTGCTTTAAAATTGCTAAGCTGCTTGGAAAAGCAAAGATGGAAAACACTGTTGCACAGAATGATACCTGACCCAAGCTGTCATACAGACCACTTTGAATCTGAAAAAGGCTGGTTGTTTTTGTTACTGTTCGTTACCGTTCACATCTAGACTTGTTGGCTCTGGCTGGCACCGACTGCTGAAATGCTGAAGTGTAACAAGTGGGTTCCTGCTGGTGCTTTCCACTAGACTGTCAAAAAAAAAAAGTATTTTGATGTTTTTTATTCTTTGTTTAAAGCCCATTTTCATGATACTCCAAACCCAGTTCTGTGGACTCTTAAGCCTCAACAATTACCCGATATTTTGGGTACTCATTAAAACTGAAATGAAGATTTTAATCATTTAAGGTTCATTTGTAACTTCGGCAGAAAAAACATCATCACAAATCATCACTAACAAGTGTTGCTGTTGACAGACCCCCCAGAGGCCAATGATTTAATAGGCTTTGACCCTCAGCTGCATTTCTCTCCGAAGTGGCAGACAGTCCCAGGCACGTTGAAGGACTTATTTGCTCAGGCTCCCCTTTCCTAGGCTTCATAGGCTGATGCATTTACACCAACAAAACGGCTGCAGCAATCAAGTCAGTCTTGTTCTGACTTAGGTCTCCGGGCTGCTGATCACTCGGTTATCTTTGATTTATAACTTTTCTTACAGAAATGTGTTCTTTGCCTTATTGTTTGGTGGTTGTCACCTCCAGAGTGAGACTGAATCACTTCTGCCTGAACTGGGACGTGGATTCAAACCTGATTTTTTTACCTCGCAGCTGGACAGGAGGTAGGTGACTATAGTGACTACAGGAGGTACTGATCTAAGCAAGAAGGCAGTGTTATGAACCAGAGTAAAACCAAAAGGGTGTATGTGAATTTACTACAGCATATCCTTTGCTTGTAATACTGTCACAGAAAGGCTGTTTTCCACCATGGACTCAGATCCTCAGATTTGAAAGATTGCTTAGAACTACCACTGTGTTAGACCTGACCTGGTATACCACTCCATATTTCAGAGTTATTATTATTTTCAATTAATTTTAGTACTTGGATCATTTTACATCAACTGCAATGAAAAGGAACATTTCCGTTTATGCCATAGATTCTGGCAAGTTCCTTTCTGTCATCTTTCTTGTCATTATGTGGTGTATTTACATCAATAAGCTTGTTAGTTTTCCTTGGATCATTTTCATGTTCAGCAGTACCACTTTGTTTTTTAAGGAGAGAGTGAAAGCTCTGTCTTTTGTTTCTCCTGCTACCTTAGCCGCAACAATCATTTTTAGCTTTGCTAATGTGTGAGCTCTGTTTCAATTTTCTTTTGAAGCTCTGAGTGTCTCCATTGTTTTGTGGACAGTACTTTGATGATCCTTTGTGAATGATATTTCTTTCTCTCACAGATCTCCAGGTTTTAAAAAGATTAATAACATCTGCAGTACATGTTTTCTTATTTCTTTCTCTGCTGAAAATGGTAGGTAGGAACATAATTACAATAGGAAAATGACTTGCAAAGTAAATGCTGCTTTTACATTTACTGAAGTAATTTATCAAGGTAATAGCATAGCAATGGTCAAATGGAGCGTGGTAAAAACATCCTTGTGTGTTCCTTGCAGGCTTTTCTGTGCTGAATAATGGAGAGGGCCTGGCTGTGGTGGTGGTGCATTGCTGTCTTGTGTGATCAGAGACTGCCACGATCTTGTGTGGCAGCCTCCACTGAAACATCCTGGTTCTGATCTCTAGCATGGTTTCGGTGGCTGATGTTTTGTTCTACCAAACCTTAATGTGTGGCCCAAGTGAGGTCTTTTAACTTTTTCTTGTAGTTCCTCTGAAATATTGGCTGCCCTATAAGGAAAGCTTGGTTTGTAGCCTAAAGAAAGCTGGTAAATCTGTATAAATGAGTCTGGGGCTATTTGGCCATCTTGTCACAAATTCTTATGGTTTTGTTGAAGTGGGCAAGGTAAACAAGATGGTTTGAAATTATTTTATTTTATTTTATTTTATTTTATTTTATTTTATTTTATTTTGTATCTCAAGGGAATATACTTGTAAGAGGGCAAATATTTCTGTATCTCATCTAAGAATTAGACATAAAGATGAGACTACAGGACAAGCAGTCAGTCTATTCCCACCCAGGTCAGCACTGGATGTATAACAAATGCTGTCATGATGCTGTATCCACTTGCACTTGCACTTGAAATACCCGTGCAAGACCTTACAGGAGGGAAAAGTGATTTTATGTAAAATAAAAACTGAAGCAGAACAAGTTTCACTAGTTGTCAGTCACAGCCCGATGTTTACCAGCACCACGTGGCTCCACGAAGCGGACCCTGCTGCCAAGTGTCCAGGCAGGAGTGTTCATGATGTCCCATCAGCAGCCAGGCACTGGGGGGCTTGTGCCCAGATGTCAGGCCCAGGATCTGTAGAGGACAGAGGACAAAGCACAGTAGCTGACGAGTCCTCTTCATGTGTCTGGGATTTTTCTTAGTTTGGGGACCATGTGTAGGCTTTGGGAATGCTTTTTTTGCACTGTGTTGGAGCTGACAGTGATATTTGCACTCTTTTCAAGTATATTCTTTTGAGATACAAAAGAATACATCTTTAGGTGCAAGAGAATACATCCTGAGATACACCTAAACTGCTGTTTTGAAAGCCCTGCCCTACTGTCTTGCAGAGCCTGATATTTATTTTATCTGCTATTTGTAGTTCTGCTGCAGTGGTAACTACTTTTTTCCAACCTCACATAAAGTTCAGCAGGATGCAACGTATTATCCTGAAGACGTGGCCCTGCTTGCTAGTCTGTGGTGAGAGATCCTATCAGACAAGATGAACCTGAGGCAGCATCAGGAGGCTGCTAACATCACGTCTGCTGCTGGATATAAGATGACAACTGAGGCCAGACTTCACACAATTCAAGAAAACGAAGGCGGCAATCTTCAAGACCTGGGACACGCAGCTCACTTCCAGTGTGACACAACAGACATGCCACCATGAAGCACTTCATCAGATCTTCAGGTGGGAGCACACCATGTCCTTTTTGTTTCAACTTCTGCCCTCTGAGTTCTGGGATCGACCTCTTTTGACTAGGAGTAACATTAGGTTAATTTAAATTTATAATATTATAAATTATAAAAAATAATATATTATTTATGAATAATATCTAAAGGCATATTACATGTAGGCAACCAAATACCAAAATTCAGGTCACCTATGAGACAGTCTGAGGTCAGTAAGTGACAAACATCTATACAAACAAAAGGCACAAAAAATGCTAAGTGATTATTTGACCTGAAATAACTGGAGTTGTCCTCCCCCATACAATATGCAACTTCTTTAACAGCATGGTGAATTGAAACTGATAAGTAATTGGGACTGTCTCCATCTCCTTAAAATAGTTTCTGCTATTTCATCACTTCAGAGTTAGACTAACTGCTGTGATATGCTGTGGCACAACAGCCGGCCTTTCTGCAGGGCTACAAGTTTTTTTGGCCTGCTGGAAGTGCAAACAACATATGTTTCCAGACTGAAAGGTAACAGTCAGCTAGCCTTACTTTTCTGACACTCCACCTCTTTTCTCTATGTTAGAGAAATAAATCACGCTCGGCTGGCAGATTTAATTAGGATACTAAGTTCCCTAACGCATTGAGTGTGGGTGTGAGCTTCCTGGGCTGAAGGGCTGTAGCCCCCTCCATAAACAAGTTAATGCATGTGCACAGTGCCATATCGGGTGATGCTGCATTGACAGTGTGACTGCAAAGTCCTTTTAGGTAGGCCCAAATCTACTTCAGCAGTATACATGAAAAGATAACTATTCACAACTGTGTGGGTTTTTTAGCTCAAGAGCTAATAGCAGCGACCTCTTCTATTCAGCTGGCTCAGCCCTATGATGCCCAGCTTTCCCCGAGCTTTGGAATATTGTTTTGCTTGGCCATGGCTTGAAGACATCTTTTCTTAATGGATGATTGCTGCTGACAACAGCATAAGAAGCATTCTCTGTGTGTTGAGATTTTAGAAGTCAAAAGTATTTTTGCTGGTTCTATGGGATAAATAAAGGAAGAATTTTCCCCTAAAAAGGATGTCAAGTTTTACAAACTTCCTTATGTTTGAAAAGATGTTGGCAAGAAACATTTGGTGCAGTGATCAGAAGACGCAAGAAAGAAATGTATAGAGCAGAGTTAACACACAAAGAGAGGCAAATAGCCTGTTTCCTTAAACAGCACGTTAGAATTTTTTGTTCACTGGTGAATGATGAATTCTTCAGGGAATTTTCTTTTAAGGTAGACAGAGTGTATAAAATGTATACCAGCAACATTGACATAAGAGAAAGCCTAAAAGATACCAAAGGGAAAAATATGTTCCTTATTTTTTTTATTGTTTTACTGACGTGTTCGGGATGTGTATGTTAACAGGACAGTACATATTGTACTTCCTTTCTTTCTAGATAGCAGTCCTCACTGCATTTTAATCATTCTTTGATGTTTCGGTCAAAAAGCTGAAATTGTTTGGGCTATGGTGCTTTATCCTTCAGGCTATTAAAAAAAAAAATATATATCACTAAATGGAAGAAAACTCACTGTGCTTGGTATTTTTATTATATCTAGACTTTCTCACTATCGAACAAGAATAAAACCAAAACACTGTGAGTTGTTGGAATGGGGTGCAGGCAACCTCAAACTTCTGTTGCTGAAATGCCCAGGTTGGGGAAACTTAAATTGGTGATTTTTGATATCACTTGCCTTTTTGGTTTGTGTTGGTTCTTAGAAGTGTAAACCACCAGTAAAGAAAATGCTGGAGGACGGTATCAGCAGGAACACATGGAGCCACATCGTCCATACCAATCTAAACTCTGAACAAAAGATCTTAAACAACTTAAATGTATAGAAAACACAGGAGAACCACTGTCTGCCACAGGCCAACAAGCACAATGAAAACCATTACAGGTCCCTCTGGCATTGCCACAACAATATGTCTCATTTCTCAGGCTTCCCTGGCAGAGGGGATTCCCCCCTGTACTCTGTGAAAAGAGAGCAAAAAGAAACTGGACAAACTTCATCTCATCATTACAGCTCAATATCTGTAAATCTAGAATCACAGTTAAGTAGCCCTCTCAGGTTTTGTTTAAGTCCATGCTCCTCTCCCTCTGTGTTACCACGGGGGTGTGAACTGAGATCAGGCACTGGTTCGAGACAGCTCTGGGCTGAGCAGTGACAGGAAGAGTGGAACAAGAGCTGAGACATTCAGGCTGTCAAGCACTTACAGAAAGTCCTGCTGAACAATTTCTGTGGTGTCAATAGACTAACCATACTGTCTGGCCTGGTCTGGCCACAGCTGTGGAGTGATTTTGTAAGAGCCATAATACTCTGCCTCACACGGCCTGGGAAAAAGTAAGTAACCTTTACACTATTGCAATTATTCCAGACTGAAAAAGAAGTAAAATGAAAAAGAAAGGAATTTTGTAAAACAATGCTGCAATTCAGCAGCAACCAGTGCTACAATTCCATTGCTTACATACCAATTTCCCACCAAACTGGAACTAATCAGCAGACATTGCATACTTTTTTAATTATCATGTATGGTCTGTTTTGAGTCTGAGAGGAGAGAAGGGAATTGAATATTTGTAGCATAGCAATTTTGCATTAGCATTTTTGTTCTTGCCGCTATTGTTCTAATACTGCAGACACATTTGTGCACCAAGAAATGCTTCAGAAAAACTCACATGATAATGTAAAGATGGGGTTTGGATATGTGATGGACTCGCAGGCTTCTTCACTGCAGAAAATAGCCTTGCAGCTATCCACCCTTAGTATTCGTCCTGAGGTCCTCATTTAGTCCTTTAATGAGACAAAGTTACCATGGAAGAAAAGGTGATATTTTGTGTGCTGTATTTTGAGGAGAATAGAGAAAACATAAGATCTGACCTTAGGATGTATAAACTGGAGAAACTATTCCTCCTTGTATGAACTAAAACATCCAAGAAAGCCTGACTGTAGACCGCTGATTTTATACCTGCTACCGCACTTTACTGATGACGACGACAAGCACCTATATCTTCTTTCCTGTTGTTAATTAATTTCTGTACTTCATCCTCTGACTATCACAGTAAAAGCAGCCCAAGAAGGGGAGAAAGCGGATGCTGGGATTTGATGTGTACTCCAGGGGCAGCTGGGAGGCCAGGGCTGTGTCATCTGGACACTCGCAGCTTCTGGCATTTACATGGAGGTTTTTTATGAAAAAAAACCCCAACCTGGTTAACCCAAAGAAAACTTCTCACGTAAATACTGAGGACTTGATAATAATGTTGTGTGTTGGTATCAGTGGGATCTCTGGTCACAACTCGGGGCAAGGTAAGGCAGAGATTTCTCACTTGCTTTTTGACTGGGACTTGGATATGGTTTTGCAGATCCCACTAGAGTAAGGGGTCTCCTGTCAGGACCACCTCGCTGTAGTGTTAGGGAATTTACTGTAGGGAGTAACACTACAGCAGAGAGACAGAAAAAGAAATTAATTCTGTGTGGTTAGGACAGTACCTCAGTAGGTACAGAGGTACAACTTCATGTGCCAGGTTAGGCAGAGAAGGGGCATTGAACGTGGCTCTCTTGCACAATGTTGCTTTCTCAAGAAACTGCCTCAGCTGACAGGCAGTCCACAGCTTTCTTTTTTCCCCATATATTTTCACAACAATTTTCAGGACATCTAGTTTCCAGGGTAATGTAGGCTGTCCCCAAAGGAAAAAGATCCCGATTATTTTTTAAAACCTGAATTTTTCTTTTCTAGCAGCAGGTCCCATTTTTCTTCCCTGCACTGATTCATAAACACAAGCCAGAAGTCACGCCAAGTAATGGATCCACACAAAGAGAGAAACCTTCAGATAGTTCCGATTATGTACCAGATGTCTCAGTTTTCCTTGTCTAGCCAGAATCTCAGCCCTCATGACAATATCACACTGTAGCAAAGCACAGTATTAGAAACACTGTAAGATGAGAAATCAGCAGAATTACTAAAATCTCCCTCCCTGAAAGAAACAGTTTTTAACATTTTACATAATTCTTACAATAAAACTTGTATTTCACTGTCGGTAAACCTGCAATTACTATGTATTACGTTATCTGGAAATTAATTTAATCAAAATCTATCAGCCTTTGGAACAAAGGCTGTGTACTGCTTTCTCTGAGGTGCCGCACAATGACGCACTACTTTTTTTTTCCCATTTAATTTCTTCAGGTGCTCTGTGAATCCCTGCTCATATCCTTTCTTACTTAGTGACAGATCCTGTCATGTGTTCTTATTCTTCAGACAGACAAAATCACTGGTGGCTTTAAAGGTGATTTGCCTACCAAAAAAAAAGAAAAAGACAATAAACTGCAAATGATTCAAAATATACATCTTCATTCAGATTAACTAGTAAGTGAAATATAAGGGCAGGTCATCGAGGGTGCAAAGCAAAAAACTATACATTTTTCTCAGTGCCTAGTATGTTATTTCTACCTTAAAAATCAGATCTCACTTTATCTGAATAACAATAACTTTTCCGAATACTGTCTTAGTCTGAAGTCTTATCTTGCTCTGAAGTACGTATAACTCTACATAAACTGTTATTCTAAGCTTAGATTGTGAGGTACAAATATAACAGAGCTCTTTTGTTGCCTTTATCTCTATCTCCCTAGCTCTAATACATGTTATCTCCTTACTGGATATAATTGCTTTCCTCATTTCAGCAGAGATGTAGTTTGAGTTGTACCATTCCTACCATCAATTTCCTCTTCAAGGGCTGAAAATATTGTTGAAAATACTTTTGAAAGGGAAACTTGCCAGACAGTAGCTTGATCGAAACTTCCAGTGAAAAAGGAATCTCTTGCAGACATTTGGAGTTTTAAACTAACTGCAACTTCTTTCTTCCCAACTCTGAGGTTTAGGAAGCTTCAGCTGAATTATTTCGTAACATAGCTTACAGGTATGTTCATGTAATCAGAAGAGGGTATGATTTGTTTCATCTCCTAAAGAAGCCAGGTCTGGTGTTGCCCACATCTCAGTTCACATTCTGACAGGTGCTTGGTGTATTTGGATAGTCAGTTATCTATATGTAAGTGCCAGCTGCTATGTTTTAGCCTCAGGTTGGAAAACCCAGGGGGACCTCTGATCTTCTGATGTTGAAAAGACATGTGTTGGGGTGGGAGTAGGTTAGCAAATATGAGTAGCTGTACTTGGTAGTAACCTGAAGGAACTGTTACGGATGCTGACTCTGCTTACAGAGAACAAGTGTTTGCTCTCGCACATTGTTTTCAGCTTCTCCTGTGAGCAGCCAGCTGCAGCCTGAAGCATCCGTACCTAACCTTTAAGGTTTGTGTTTGTTTTTTTTTTCCTGTGAGCAACACTGGTGGAGCAGGTTCAAGTGTTTTGCATTTCTGCTGATATCTTTAGTGCTTAGGTTTTTGTAAAAGCTTCAGCTGAAGAAGACAAATTCTTGGGCTTCTTGAAGCCTGTCAAAAATCAGTGGGAGTCTTCTCATGGACTTTGCTCAGTATAAAGGATAATCTGCCAGGGAAGCTGTTGTAAGTTTTATTTTCCTTTTTTTCCATCAGGTGGTCAGGCCAGGCCTCCTGGACAATCCTGCTGTTAAAGGACAAGGTTTTTTGCTACCTCCTCAATGGGAAGGTGCGCACAACACAGCAGTGTGACAATTCACTGAACTCAGTTGCAAACACTGCAGTCTTAATAGTAAATTGTTATATTATTTTTGGTAGTAAACAACAACAAATCAAAGATGCTGATGTTTAAATACTACACATATTTTAATATAAAGATAAAGTGGCCTCTGATATATTTTCATGGTAAGAGAAAACATACATCAATTCTCAAATACCTGGTTAAAAACTTTACTTAGGGTAAACTTATAAATAAACTGAAATGCCTCTCACTGTAAAAGAAAAGTCTAGCAAACTAGACTCCTTTCAAAAGCCTTGGAGAATACTAAAAATTAAATAATGGCCTATTTTGCTAACATATAGTTTTAATCATTACAAAATACTTAATTCTGTAGATTTACAGATCTTAAAGTGAAAACCTACTGTAAGCATCGTGTCAGAATCTCAGCATCACATGGACTGAAAAATGGCCTGGTCTTGATGTAAAGAGTCTGGCAGACAGCAAGTCCATCACATTACCCAAGGAAATATTTCAATATTTAGTTATACATTCTTTTACAAATGTAGCTTTATTTCCAGTGTGAATTTCTTTGCCTTCAGTCGCTGGCTATTAGATTTGACAGTGTAATTTTCTTCTCAATTAAAGAACTGTTTAAGACTCACGTACTGTTTTGTCAACCCAAAGGGACCCTGGCTACCAGAAGACCATATGTTGAAATTTTGATGTGCCTTAGCTCACGTTATTTTTTTCCATGGCATCCTTCCATGCAATGAAATCAGCCAGCATGTCACGAATGCCTCTAAAGTAACAGGAGAAAAGAAAATCCTCCTGGGAAGTTGGAGGTGGAGGCCCACCTGAGCGCTGCTGACAGCAAGCTGCAACAACAAACAGGTTGCCCTGCTTCTGTATTTTAGGGGCACTACGGGCTGGGCAAATTCAAGCAGTGAAAAAGGACGCTGCTCTTTTCCCTCTCCCAGCCCTGGAATACCCAAAGGTGAAGTTGGTATGTGAACGGGATTTGTCTTCCCACCCAATATTTCTTTGCACTATAAGGGCAACTCAGCTTTCAGTTGCAAGTTCTTTCATACACTGAAATCATAGTTTTGCTTTTCACTTAACAAAGGGAGGTGAGGACTGTCGCTGTACCACAATCCTCATCTTCAAAGGCTAGCAAAACCATTGAGGATGAAAAATTATTCAGAAAGGTCAGGGAACCAGAGAAGATAAGAAAAAAATACTGAATAAAATATATAAAGACAGTCCTGCACTATGTGTTTTGTACTCACTTTAGCCCAGTAGCTGTAGGATGAATTATTCAATGGGCGTAGTATATGCCCATGGGAAAACCAGATACAAGCATTACTGTGTTTCTTTTGGCTAGAAATGCCAAAATGATGATATATGTATAGTACCAGTCCTCCTGTAAGTAATACAGTCACAGCTTTAGGAGTCATTTGAGATTTTTCCAAAGCAGCATGTTAGATTGCTATACAGTGCTCTCACTTTTTGTACCTTTATGGCTGTTTTTTAACAAAAGAAGTATGTGTGTGTGTTGCTTTTCCTTTTCCCAAATAACATTTTTCCTATTTCCTAACATTTTCCTCATTAACATTCAACCTTAGAAGATGTCTTCATAAACTGTCAAAAGTTTGGTTTGATTTTTGTGTTCATCTTCCAACAGCAATGCACAGTGCCAGGGTGTGCATTAAGACACTGCCCTTATCTATGCATTTTAAAATATGCCAATGCTTAAATGGCCTTCAAACTCACACCCTGCTATTGCTTATTGCTGTACTTTCACAGTATTTTCTTCCCAATAATAGACATTCCTTTAACACCCTTTGCCATTCATGTAAATCAATGCTTTTCTGCCTGATTTTCAGTTAGTAAGAGGAGGACTTACTAATTAAAATGTTAGAATGAACATGCTGGTGTCCTCTGCTGTCTTCCATTATTTTTAATGAGAAGTTTGAAGGTAAAATGTTGCACTATTCTTTCGGACCACACAGAGACCAGTGTCATGTCAAGCTTTGATAATGGTAAACAAGCCTGATTCCACTTCCATATGCTCTTCTAAGACAGTACTTGAGTTGTCTTCCATTTTCTAATTATTCACTGAAAATAAAAAGTGGCATGCTCTAGAAGAGGATAGAAACAGAAAAAACATGTTTATTGTTTGAATGTTTTGCTTATCTGTACTGGTTTTGGCTGGGATAGAGTTAATATTCTTCATAGCAGCTAGTATGGGACTATGTGTTGGATTTGTGCTGAAAACAGTGTTGAAATACAGTGGTGTCTTCAGTATTGCTGAGTAGTGCTTACACAGCGTCAAGGCCTTTTTTGCTTCTCATCCCACCCCACCAACTGGACAGACATGGAGGCACCAACTATAGACGGACTGGCCAGACAACTCTGAAAATATGAAGATAATCTTGCTTCCTCCATACAGGCTTGTGTCTCAGCTGTGAAGGAACTGACCCCCAAATTGTCCGAGCAATCTGAGCAGGGTAGGTCTTCCTCATGCACTCCAACCAAGGTCTCAGCCATTACGAGTCAGCCTTTTCTGTTTGAGGAAGAGAGAACCAGTGGCGCACATCACATGCAACTCTGTGGTTCTTCCTTATGTGACCAGGTGGAGGACATGAGGAAGTGGGATGGAGAACCTACATGGAGACTAGAAGCCTGGGTATGGGAGCTGCAAGGGAAAACAGCAGCCAAAAAGCATCCATCCAGGAAAACTACTGCTCCAATATCTGTTGGGCAGAGCAGAAGGGCTGATCATACTTTTGACCCTGATGAAGAGACTTCTGTTTTGCAGGTACAAAAATCAAGTAATGAAGACTCTGCCTAGGAACAGAGGGTCCCTGCCTTTGGGCAGGTGGAAGAAAGGAACAAGCAGGTTTACTGGACTGTGTGGGTTCAGTGGTGTGGCACATCAGCCCCACGAGAGTGGGCATTGGTGCACAGTGTACTCTAATACTATCAGATTACAAAGGGGCAGAATCCATCTGTATTTCTGGAGTGACAGGAAGACCCCAAGAACTGTCTCTGCTGGAAGCTGACGTAAACATAACTGGGAATGAGTGGCAAAAGCATTGATTGTGACTGGCCTGGAGGCTCCATGTATCCTTGGCATAGATTACCTCAGGAGAGGGTACTTCAAAGACCCAAAAGTCTACTTTTGGTAGTGGGCTTTTGGTACAGCTGCCTTGAGTATGGAGAAGGTTAAACAGCTGTCTCGCTTGCCTGGTCTCTCAGAGGAACCGTCTGTGGTGGGGTTGCTGAGGGTTAAAGAACAACAGGTGCCAATGACTACCATGACAATGCACTGGTGACAATATGGCACTGGTCAAGACTCCCTGGTTCCCATCCATAAACTGATCCTGTAACTGGAGAGTCAAGGAGTTATCAGTAAGACTCATTCACCTTTTAATAGTCCCATATGGCCAGTGTAAAAATCTGCCAGAAACTGGAGGCTAACAGTGGGCTATTGTGGCCTGAATGAAGTCACACCGCCGCTAAGTGCTGCTGTACCAGACATGAAAGAACTCCAATACGAACTGGAGTCAAAGGCTGCCAAATGGTATGCACCAATTGATATTGCTCAAACGTTTTTCTCAGTCCTTTTGGCAGCAGCGTGCCGGCCAAAAAAAGCCTGGCAGATTGATCATATCACACTACCACCAACCTGCCATGGCAAGCACCATGTGCTTACAATGGTGGAAGTGACTACCAGATGATTCGAAACATACCCTGTGACCTATGCCATTGCCCGGAATATTATCTTGGGTCTTGAAAAGCAAGTTTTATGGTGACATGGTACCCCTGACAGAATTGAATAAGACAGCAGGACTCCTTCCTGAAACAACCTCATGAACACCTGGCATGGCATTGAGGGGGAATATCATATCCCCTGTCATGCACCAGCCTCTGGGAAAATCGAATGACAATAGACTTAAAAACTACAGTGAGAGCAATGGGTGCTGGGACATGCAAGCATTGGGATACTCATTTAGCAGAAGCCACTTGGCTAGTTAACGTGAGAGGATCTGCCAGTTGACCTGGCCCTGCCCAATCAAAACCCCTGTACTGTGGAAGGAGATAAGGTCCTTGTAGTACATATGAGGAACAGCTGGGAAAAACAATCCGGGTTATCCCTTCCTCAGGAAAGGGTAAACATATTAATGGGATTGTTTTTGCTCAGGGACCTGGGTGCACTTGGTGCGTAATGCAGAAGGACGGTGAAGTCCAATATGTACCTCAAGGTCATTTAATCCTGGGTGAAAAGAATCCATTATTTGAGCTGTATGATGGCAGTGTTACAGGATGCTGTATGTCACCACCACTATGACTGCCATATATCAAAGGTACTATAGCAGGAGCCTCTCACTGCTAGCCAAGCTAGAGGCAGGAGGAGGAATTCATTGGGATGGCAAAACTTAAGGCCTACTCCAAAGGGACCAGGGGTTGGGAATATAATGTATGTCCTTTAAATTTTTGTAACCCATGGTTTCAGTTGCATGTTATAGGAATTACTATAGCAGGAACCACCCAAACCAATGGATGACAAGCCTTACAAGAAGCAGGGCAAGTGCAGCAGTGACCCAATCTGAGCTGGCTTTGGTGCCCAATAACTCCATGCAACACACCACTTCTGTCCTGAGTGGACACCATAACAGATGGAGCCCAAAGTCATGGACTAAAAGAACTAAATGAACATTTTACAGACATTTCACAGGGGTGGTCCATAGACTAAGGGAATGATATCTGTGTATTGTACCAAAGGATGGGAAGGGGGATGGTGATTAATGAGGATGTATTGGATAATGTGGGACCTGAGCATGACATAAATCGTATGGAATAGGGGGTGGAAAACGTGCTGATTTTGGCTGGGATAGAGTTCATTTTCTTCATAGTAGCTAGTATGAGGCTACATTTTGGATTTGTGCTGAAAACACTGTTGATAACACAGGGGTGTTTTTGTTATTGCTGAGCAGTGCTTACACAGAGTCAGGACCTTTTCTGCACCCTTCTTGCACCACCCCACCAGTGAGTAGGCTGGGGGTGCACAAGAATTTGGGAGGGGACACAGCTGGGACAGCTGACCCCAACTGACCAAAGGGATATTCCGTACCATATGACAGCCTGCTCAGCAATAAAACTAGGAGGGAAAATACTTTGCTATTTGCCTTTTCATTACATATTATTATTATTATTATACTTTATTTCAATTATTAAACTGTCTTTATCTCAACGTACAAGTTTTCTCACTTTTACCATTCTGATTCTCTCCCATTATCCTTCTGGGGTTGAGTGAGTGAGCTGCTGTGTGGTGCCTCGTTGCCAGCTGGTGTTAAACCATGACATTGTCTCACTACTAGTTGTCAAAGAAACACAAAATAGCATTCTCTTTTTGGAAAAAAAAAAATGTTGATAAAACCTTGATTATGTTCTGCTTTCACACTGTAATAACCTCATATGGCTTGTCTGTACGTGGTCCCTATCGAAGGAAGGAGACACTAAAAAGGAGTGCCTTCCATCTTTACTGTTTGGACTTCGTACAACCTAAGTAAGAACGCAGGCATTGATCTCAGATAGAAGAGGAAAACTCCCTTTCACTGCCTCTGAAACCAGGCAGGAAATTTCTTGGACAATTTCACTGAGTCTTCCTTAACAATGCACCATTGATTAAAAACGTCCACACCACGAAATGCTCTTGCTCTCTCTCTCTCTTCACTATTGTTTTATCTTCACGTACACAATGATGTCTCTTTCACTGTCGCATTATCTGTTGCTTCCATCTGTGATGAACTTTTCTTTAGTTAGCTTCAGACTTGGTGAGACTACCAACTTCATTAATGCTGAACACCAGTTTCCCAAAAGCCAGTTTTCCCCTCTCTTTCACAAGTCCCTCTTTGTCTACTCTGCTTTCTGCCGATTCTAGAGGGAACATTTTGACTGTTCAGATCTCACCTGGGCTTTGCCTTTCTGCAGTTTCACCTACAGCCTTGTCTTGAGTATGTCAGCTTGGGAGTTTGCTGTCCTTCTATACAAAGACAGGTGCTGCATTTATCTGGTCAGCAGTGGCAAAGATATCTTTCACTTCTCTAGCCATATACGTACATGTGCCTAGTTTAATAAATTTAATAAAATTACAGTGCAAGGACTGTGTTGATGACAGCATCACAAAATGAGTTCCTGGTGTCAGTCAGGCATCAGACAATACAGCTCAGACCAGAGGTCAGCCTGCAGCCCTGCCTGGGATGCTGCTTCTCTTCCCTTTGCCCACCAACCAGCCCACCAACTTAATGAGCAGGAGCATGAGAGGGAGGGAACAAAATTTCATGCTTTGATGCATAGTCAGTGTCATTGATATCACTGCTGCCGTATGAAATGCTGTCAGCAGTGACATAGGCATTGAAGCTGTGGGAGGGTCACATCCTCTACATGTCTGCACTTGGGCTCCTTCCATTCACCCTTCCTCCCATGCACTTAGACTCACTCAGAAGGATATTCTGCATACGATGTTAAGACTGCAATAATTTGCCGAGGGAGTCTTCCTCATCTCTGATGCCATCAGAAATCCCAGGGCAGACACCCGGAATGATGCACAGGTCCCCCACAGCTGCATGCTGATGTCTTGCATGGTCACTGTTTAACAGGGTTCTTCGGAACTGTTTACATCAAAAGAAACTTGCTGGTTGTACTGTTCAGCAATGGGCTTCATCATGTGCAAAGAACAGGTTTTAAAATCTTTAATATAGCAGAGTAACTGTCACTGATATACAGATAGACCCAATGTAGTCACATCTGATAAAGCTGCTATCCTTGCGCACTCTCTGCCTGAGAAATGAGACAAAAGGAAGTGCCTATCTCTCTCCAGATATAAGGAACACAGAGTCCTAAATATTTTTTCCTGCATCACAACCAAGTTAGATACTTAATATAGCCAAAAGTAGAAATATTAATAATTCTTAATGTACAGGCTAAATTTTGAGAAAATAATTCTCGGCCTTGGAAGTGATGTCCAATGTGGTGTATATCCTGTGAAAGAACTGATGCCTTTGAACGCTTCACATTTCTGTGAGCTAAGTGGCAAAAGGCAACTCAGCAGCAAGCTGTCCTTTGTTTGAACACTTGTTCTCTTTTTTCCTTCTATGCATGCAAATAATTTGCATTACCCTGGAGATGAAGGTAGACTTCACAGAGCTCTGGACTTCCAAGACATTCACTGCTTTACTGAGTGTCTATATTCCAGTCTTTTGACTTAATTAAGCATCTTCCTGTGAGCAGACTCCTGCTTAAATTGCTTGTAGAATTTCACCAAACTAGTGTAGTCCTTCCTGATGTTTCCATGCCTCTGTCAAGCTGTTTTCCTTCTTTTACTTTAAAATTAAGTATAAGCCCTTACTTAAAACCTATCAAATAAAACAATTCATTGTTACCAAATGAGACTTTTTTGCTGAGCGACATTAGGCAGTAACGGTCTGTCTCAGAAGTAGTCGTGGATGATCGAAGCTATGAACACACTTAAGTATCTTGAAGTGAAACCAAAATAGAGGGCAAGTTTACCTTGTACATAGAGAAAATCTTTAAGAGAGGTAACAGACAACATCATTGTTTTTCAGCAAGGACAGTTTCATTTTTCCCAGTGTGGTTCATTTTCCACCAGATCTCTGCCTGGAGGTACTATGAAATTGTTTCTTTAGTCTGTACAGGGTTTGGGGTTGAAAAGACAGAAGAACAGAAACCAAACACTGAGATTTTAAAACATTTTTACTGACTGACTTTTCGTTTGTACGATATAGACCAAGACTAAAAATTAAAAGCATGCTAGAGATTTAAACAACGATTCACACACTATTACAATAATTTTTTTATACTGGTGGCATAAATAAAGTCCTCAAAACCTGCAGGCATCATTAGAAGTTTTATTAAGTACTTGTCATGATTCTCCAGGAATTATTTGTCAATCAATACCATACTAATTAATGCTCATGTAGAGTTCTAGTAACCTTATCGTTATTGCTCTTGTCATAGTAAGATTTAACCACTTTACAGAAAGACATTTAATCAGAGGCACTTTGAAATGCTTCACTATAGCTGCAGCACAGTAGGGCTGCGGGACAGATTACTCTCAGGAGCTGCAGAAAGACAGACTCTGGGTGACCATTGCAAAGATTTGCTAAACTGCCTCTTCAAGACTTTTCTGGTCTGTCAGGGCAGGGAGTGTCCCCAGTGCCCCTGGCCCATGCAGTCCATGCCAGAAGGACAAATGGCAGCACTGCATCACCCTGTTCATCTAGGCTTGTCTTCTGGGAAAATCCTGTGCACGTGAGCAGGGGGCTGCAGGGGGCTGCAGGGTGCCCTGCGCAGGGGGGAGGTGTGCAGGGTGCACTTTGGGGTACTCGTTCCTCATAGTGAACACTCAGCTTGAGTGTGCCCCTTCTACACAGCAGATGTGTGTCTTTACTTCTTAGGGAAAAGACATCTCTTGATACAATCAGTTCCCAGCAGGAGATTGAAATTACTTTCCCCATCGTTTATAACGTTTGCTGCTTGGTGTCCGTAAACTGCTTCTTGAGCAACCTATGCAGAGTACAGAGCAATGATTACAAACAGTACCCTTAAAATAAATTTTTTGGGTTTTTTTGTTTTTTTTTTTTTTACAGGACCCACAGCAGTCTGAAAATAAATTTAATGTAAGAGAGGTCTATCTACACAGTGGTTTATCTCTGCTGCTCTGACTTGGCAATGGCAAATTCCAGACTCCAGGCTGCTCTTGGTCAGCCTATCTGCCCACCACCGCTAGCACAACGCACTTCATGCAATTTATCCTCTTCCCTGTCTTGGCAAAGCAGCCTTGTCAAAAGAGTCAGGTTACAGGACGACATGTCTTGTCTGAGAGGAGGCTGCTTTATCTATACTGTTTTTTTACCTTTCCTACCTTAATCCCTAAGCATTCAGGAGAGCAGATATCACAAGCACACATGAAGGGACTTTTCATGTTTATATTTCTTAGATGCCTATTTGGAGAAAGAGGACAAGCTTTTGGCACTCATCAGGTTGCTGTTGTTCGGACTGAGGCTGATTCAGCCCTAGACTTGTGTAGCAAAACAAGGCAAATCCCATAGTAATTAGTAGCTCCTTTATAAGAGGGCCCTAGTTAACGCTGCTTTATTACACTTAAGTTAATAGGAAATGCTGCTAATAGTGCTGTGTATTTGAATAGCATAACTACCTTGCAATCACGTCAAATGTATTCAAGATTATCTTAATTTAAAACTTAATTATTTATATTATTTCCTATCTTGTTGTGAAGAGTGAAAGTGTCTTTGAATCTCCTTTTCAACTTATCAGAGACAGAGACAAGCTGGACTGGATTTCACCAGCCCTAACTTCTCCCACTAACCTCTGGCCTGAGGACAGGATTGATTATACTTACAACATCCCTGGCAGGGAGCAGTCCAACCTTTTCTTACAGACCTGCAGAGAAGGAGATTCATAATGAGAATAAGAGAAGCACTAAAGACATTGAAATTAAAATAATTGCCGTCTGACATCAAAGATTTTTACTTTGTTGAAGTAAGAAATTAGATTGGTTCGACAAGGTTTGCTCTGGAGAAAGCCATGTTGGCTGTTGTTCATCTTCCCATTAAATTTTAGCTGCCTGCAAATGAACAGTCGATTAGTTTTAGTATTTTTCAGGAGCTGAAGCTAAGCTTGCAGTTCAATAACTCCCAGGTCCTCCTTTTTTCTTTTTAAAGATAGGCATATTCTTGCCTTTTCCAGTAACGCAGAATGCTCCCTGTACTCCATAAGCACTCAAAGATAAGCATAAAGAGGCCTGAGACTTCATTGATCAGTTCTTTAAACATCTCAGTATTTCATCAAGCCCAGCCAATGTGTAAACATTCCTCTTCATTACCAGAGGGTTAGCTCTTACCTCTTTTACTGGTTATCAGTGTCTGCCATGCTGCAGCTAACCTTTTTACAGAGGGCAGATGCAAAAAGTAATTGAACATTTTAGCCTCCTCAGTGTTATCTGTCAAAAACTTTCCCAATTTGCTGAACAGCAGAACAACTCTTTGCTGGCTCTTCCTTTTAGCACGCTTACAGATGCTTTTTCCAACACATGACATTCCTGGCAAGTTTTATCTTATTTTGCACCTCAGCCTTTCTAATTTTGCTTCTACAATCTACTCTTTATATTTTTAATCATCCAGCATAACCTGAATTACTTCTCGTTGTAGAAGACTCTTGGGTTTGAGGTCAATGAAGAGTTCAGGATTTAACCATGTCGACCCCCTTTCACCCCATCACAGCTGGATGGCCAGTAGTCATGTCCTCCTCCCTATTCACTGGAGGAACTGCCAGTTCTCTTTTCCCTTCACACCATTTTCCCAGCAAATCTAGAAATTCTCTGAAGGTTTGATTCTGGGAGATGCAATAATGTAAATTAATGGTTCAGAGCTGCCAAAGTAGGGAAGGGCGAAAACCTCAGTTTTCGTCTTGCTGCCTTTCCTCTGGCCATATACTTTTGTTGTGGATCTTGTGCCAGCTCTGGCACCCATTCAACCCTGAAGTGTTGAATAAGCCAGCAGGGAAATTGGACAGTTTTCTGAGGTTTTACTGAGTTGAATTGACTCATGGGGGAATTTTACATTTGCCAGAATGGGCAGATCATGTAGCCAGGGCTGGAGGGAAGGGATTGTGGGAAAGAAAGGAATGGGGATGACAACACTCATGTGGGGATGGGAGAAATGTGAGAAGATAACCGCTATATCACTAAACAATGATATGAGTTGACTTAAGCCATCTTTACATTGTTCCTAGTCTTCCTTTTTAAGAGTAACAAAGTGCAGGTTAAGCAGAAGTAAACTAATTTAACTTTTTAAATGAGCCAGGTGTTATAAGTGAATGTAAGGGTGGTGTGGGTAATCTGCAGCTCTTTCCTATTTTTACCTTATCTGACTAACTGAAAGCAGTCTTATAATTTTTCATTTGTTCAGATGTAATTACTCTTCTATGAACCTCAATTCTAACATCTAAAATTGTTGCCTGCTCTTCTACAATGGGGTTCATCAGTAAGACCAGTGTAACATCCTCCACTTTCCTCAGTAATAGCAAGTATTACTGATAACTGCTGAGGGGAAGTAATCGTGAGGAAATGAGATAATTTTTTATTGTTCCACCTGAAGAAAATTAATTACTGTAATCATTCCAGGGCAGTGGAAATGACACTGTACAACACTATGTCTTCCTTTGTGTCATAAAGAAATTGCAGAATGAAAATGCTTAATTATCTGCAAAGATTCCTTTGAATGTGTTTGTACTGAAAGATAATGTTGATTGGGCCATACAAAAAAAAAAAATCAATAAAATTAATCTTTTTCAATATCTTTCATTTTTCTAACAGAATTTATGACTATTGAACATTGTGAACTAGTTCAGCACACCATGAAAACCAAACATAAATGTGTTACTTTAAGGTAACCACATCACTGAAATATAAACAGACCCAAGAAAAGAAAGATGATTCTTTCTTACTCAGAACTTGATGAATAATATAAAGATGAAATATTATTTTCTATATCTGTGACAACCTTTATTTATTCAGAAGAATTTCTCATAAAAGCACTGGTCAGACTCTCCTCTGGTGTATTTCGGGGTAGACGCATTGTGTCCATTGGAAATGCGACCCATATCCTGTGTCACTGTCCTAAATTATTTTAAGCTGTCTGTTTATCTCAGTCTTGTAAGTAAACTTTTAAATACAAACATGCTTGACTACATGTTACAAGTAACTGAAATGGGGGGATATTCTGCTTGTATATGAAAAGCAGTGGGATAAGAACATCCCTTTCACTACTCAGAGATAGAATTTAGGCCCCCTTTCTGGTCATGAATGAAAAAAAACAACAAATCCAAACAGTGTATCTCAAACTAACCCTAAGTGCAACATTAAGAACAATCCTTGCTTATAAGGGATTCTGTCAAGAGGATTCGGTGAAGACTTACAACGTTGTGGTGTCCAAGGTATTAATACATGGATGGAACAACCAGATTAAAAAATCCTTTTAAGGAGTCTTATGCTTAACAGAAACTAGTTTGCTGGTGTAGAACGGTATAATGAGCCCATAGCTTGTTAGAAACTAAAAAAAAAAAAAAGGCTTGGATTCTTCTTAAATGTATGACTGTTCATCAGCAAATTTAACACTGTTATGTAAATACAATAAAAGAAAAAAAAAAAAGAAAAAACCCAACTCCAAACAAAACGTATTTTCTAACCCAGTCAATCATGCTACAGTTTCCAAATGCAGATAGTACTTGTGTCAATGTTTAATATCTAGAAGCATAGATAGTTTAAGTATTACATGAAGGTAGCTGAAGATACTCAATTTTTTTTTTCTATTTAAGGTCAAAAGTTTTTTATAACATGGTTATACCAGTATTCCTCAACATATGGACACTGGATGTGTTGGGTGCTAGGGAGTAAAATGAAGACGGTATTGCTCAGTGCTACTCCCTAGGAGGCAACAAAGCCTGGGAACCACCAGGAATCTCCTGAAACGTGTGACCCTGGGGACCTGCAAGCGAGACAAAAAAGCTTCCTCCCGCAGCCACCAAAGATCGATGGCTGGGATCTCTGCTCTGTGATGAGGCTGAAAGAGGTGCTAATTTATTGTGAATGGCACTTGGACTGACTTGTTAGAGCCGCACTGCTCTAAACACTACAGCAGTTCCTCTCATTTACAAACACCAAATTCAGGCATTGTGTCTGTAATATACAAGTGAAAGAAGACTTTGAACGACAAATAAGCCCCTCCAATTTGACCTGACTTCGCATTCAGAGTATCTCATCTTTAATTATGTGTGTGTGTATTCTGCAGAGGTTAAGACATCCCATTCAGCATGAGTTAATTAACTTTGTCTCAGATTTCACAGAATTATTCTTTAAAATGAAGAAAATAATTAAAGCCTAGACAAGTAGGCAATCTATTCATGAAAACATCAAGGGACTTTGTAACAAATTAGACGTGGCAAGATTCAGCCCTGAAACTGTGTTGATAGCCTATTTGCAGTACAAGATATACAGGGAGCTGGAACATACAAATTTCATAAAAGACTTGTGGGTGTCCTTTGCTCTTCTGGTTTGTTTGTCATTATTGCACTTTCAAAACAGCAATGTGTTTGAAGTCAAGCTAGTTGTTCAAGTTAAGTTTACACAAATGGGTAAGTGATGTTTTCTGACAAGAAATACTCATCTGCTGAATCTGAAGTGGCATATAAAAGAAAATAATTGGATGAAAACTTTTACTAGTGATTACTTAATCATATTTTGCATGGATTTGTTGGGGTGGGGTGCATGCAACCAAACCACATGGGTGTTGTTAGGAGATTTGCAAGAAATATTGCTTACTCCAGGCACACATAGTATAATAGAATGGTTTAGGTTGGTTTAGGTTTAGCTCTAACTCCCCTGCCATGGGCAGGGACACCTCCCGCTAGACCAGGTTACTCAAAGCCCCATCCAACTTGGCCTTGAACATTTCCAGGAATGGGGCCTACACAACTTCCCTGGGCAATATTTTCCAGTGTTTCACCGCCCTCATTGTAAAAGATTTCTTCCTAATACCTCTTCTAAATCTACCCTCTTCCAGTTTGAAGCCATTGCCCCTCATCTTATCACTACATGCCCTTGTAAAAAGTCGCTCTCCAGACTTCTTGCTATAAGGTCTCCCCAGAGTCTTCTCCAGTCTGAACAACCGCAGGTCTCTCAGCCTGTCCTCATAGGAGAGGTGCTCCAGCCCTCTAATCATCTTTGTGGCCCTCCTCTAGACCTGCTCCAACAGATCTGTATCTTTCCCATGCAGAGGGCTCCAGAGCTGGATGCAATATTCCCGGTGGGGTCTCACCAGAGCGGAGTAGAGGGGCAGAATCACCTCCCTCGACGTGCTGGCCACACTTGATGCAGCCCAGGATAGGGTTGGCTTTCTGGGCTGTGAGCACACCTTTATTACTAACTCATTTTGGAGAATTAGCAGCTAGTTAGGAACTACTCCTAAGGAGTTTCTGTCCAGGTGTGCTGCAGAAAGCAGAGCACTCTCCTATTGTAAGGATGAGAAGATTTATACCTGCTTTTCTCTGCTGGTAAGGAGGTGTGTTTTCACTGTTCTTTGTTCTTTTTGGACTGCATTGCCCTCCATATGTGGTCCCTCATCACAAGCACTGCAGCTACTACTGCAGCCTTCCCAGAGGTGTCATTCCACTCCAGAGCATCCCTGATACAGAGTCAAGTGTATGGTTCAGGTTTTATAGTGTGACCATCTCTATATGTGATGTTACTTTATATATGCATCTTATTTTGCTAAAACCTTAACCTTGAGAGAACTTTCTTCTCATCTGGCCAAACTGTCAAAGTGATGGATGTGAGCACTTGTAACTTTATCCTAAACAGTTTAGTTTTGGCATCTTTCTTGCTCCTGACTTAAAGTGGGCACAGAACGGACACTGTTTTGTCTCCATTCTTGTACAATTTCCATACTGCAGTCTCAAAGATGCTCAGGGTAAGAAATCAGGTTTTTACCAGCATCTATCTGAATTGCAACATCACTTTCAAGAGCAGGAACTGAAGTTGGTTTCAAGCCAGGAGCTGTGGCTTTTTGAAGTTCTCTAATTAACTACAGTCAGTTCCATTTCTTCAATGTATGGGTCAAATCTTTTTCATATGGGATTCACTGGAATCCATTAAGGATATTTGCTTTTGGAAAGTCAGGGAATTGTTTGTTAATTGCAAACAGTTGGTAATGGGCTCTTTTTTATGTTGCAAAAGGTACAGCTTTCTTGGTTTCTTGATGTTTAGGATGTTGCTTATCAAATATCTGAGAATTGTAAACAGTAAAAAGGCCCTCTTCCTTTGTTAGCTTTACCTACTTCCAGTAATTGCCTGACCAACCTAGTGGCCTTCTATGGTGGAGTGACTAAATCCATGGACAAGGGAAGAGCTATGGATGTCATCTATTGGGACTTCTGAAAGGCCTTTGACACAGTTCCCCACAACATCCTTCTCTCTAAATAGGAGATATATAGATTTGATGGGTGGACTGTTCAGTGGATGATAAATTGGTTGAATGGTCACATCCAGAAGGTATTGGTCAATGGTTCAATGTCCAGATGGCAATTGGTGACAAGTGGTGTCTCTCAGGAATCTGTACTGGGACCAGTACTGTTTAATACCTTCATCAGTGACATAGACAGTGGGATCAAGTGAACCCTTAGCAAGTTTGCAGACCACACTAAGCTGAGTGACACACCTGAGAGATGGGTTGCCATCCAGAGGGACCTGGACAAGCTCAAGAAATGGGCCTGTATGAAACTCATGAGGTTCAACAAGGCCAAGTGCAAAGTCCTGCACATGGGTCGGGCCAACCACCAGTATCAGTACTGGCTGGGGGATGAAGGGATTCAGAGCGGCCCTGCAGAGAAGGACTTGTGGGTACTGCTGGATGAAAATCTGGACATGAGCTGACAATGTGTGCTCACAGCCCAGAAGGCCAACCCTATCCTGGGCTGCATCAAAAGAAGTGTGGCCAGAAGGTTGAGGAAGGTGATTCTGCCCCTCTGTTTTGCTCTGGTGAGACCCCACCGGGAATATTGCATCCAGCTCTGGAGCTCTCAGCACGGGAAAGACACAGACCTGTTGGAGCAGGTCCAGAGGAGGGCCACAAAGATGGTCAGAGGGCTGAAGCACCTCTCCTATGAGGACAGGCTGAGAGACTTGCGGTTGTTTAGCCTTGAGAAGAGAAGGTTCCAGGGAAGACCTTATTGCGGCTTTTCAGTTCTTAAAGGGGCCTTATAAGAAAGATGGGGACAGACTTTGTAACAAGGCCCATTGCAATAGGACAAGGAGTAATGATTTCAAACTAAAAGAGGGTAGATTCAGACTAGATATAAGGAAGAAATTTTTTACAATGAGGGTGGTGAAACACTGGCACAGGTTGCCCACAGAGGTGGTAGGTGCCCCATCCCTGGAAACATTCAAGGTCAGGTTGGACAAGGCTGTGAGCAACGTGTTCTAGTTGAAGATGTTCCTGCTCATTGCAGGGAGGTTGGACAAGATGACCTTTAAAGGTCTCTTCCAACCCAAACTATTCTGCGATTCTATGAATTTATTATTTTAAACAACTATAACATTCACAGAAATTTTGTGCATCTCACTCTCAGCACAGCATTTATATCTACTGTCCAAAGCTGCCATTGCACATCTCTTAGAAGTGGTTTGTATCCCATCAGCATTATTCAGGTAACAGCTGTGCATACTCTGACCTTCTGCCTCTGAGCAGCTCTCTCCCACCCATTACTCATGCGAATTTGATGAGTCAAGTTGCATTTCTTGGTTGGCATCATAAAGTCCCACAAAAGGGAGGAGACATTTCCTTACTATAGTGGGATAAAGAAATAATAAAAAATAAACTTCCATTTAAGCACTGTAGGACCCTTGTATAATGTCAATGGAAATACTGAAGCCTTAGTTTTGAAGGCTTTTTTATTTATTTTATTTTCACTTTTTTTTTTCTCTTTCATATACAGCAGGAAAAAATAAAACCCACAAAACTAGAGACTAATACCTAGATATTAAATTTCCCTTATACCATTATATATCTCATAGGATGTGAATTATATTTCTAATTAGCAAAAAAAAGTCTTATTGGGTAACATGAATCTGGAACTGGTTTAGAAAAGCTATCACAAGGTTATTTTAAATACAAGTGGTGAACTTGTATTGTTAACTCAACCAGCTCCTGTGTGAAATGATTAATACTTGGATATATGCACTCAGAAAGCAGAACCATGTTTTACAAAATGAGGATGGCTGGAAGGAAATCGGTTCCTTCTTTAAATCTATTAGAAAAGCAGGCATCAAGCAAACATTAAATACTTACTTGGGGAAAAAAAGAGTTTTTTAAAACGCATAATATTGAAAAGGATAATAAACATGGTGGAATATTTATGTTAAATGTTGGTGATGCCCCCAATGGAGGGCACACTTAGTGCACTGGCATGTTAAATGATGTACGAAACAGCAAGAGAGAATATCTTAATAAGATTATACAATAGCTACACTTCGAGGATATGAATGTGGAAGAAGCAGAGACTGTTAAGACTTGGTTTTGCTACATAATCTCTGTGAACAATATCAACCATAGGCAAATTCATTTCAGGAGCACTTGCCCATAGAAATCTCATTGGAGCTATTCATTAGAGTAGGACCCAAACAGTGTAGCACAAAAATATCACATCTAAATGGGCAAAATTTTGAAAAAACATGACTCGGGTAAATTAAACTATTAGATCGGCAAATTTCCTGAAAGTGGATTCAAGGGAAAGAAAACTGAAGGGACACACAGTCTGTGTTTATTGCTGTGGTTCCAGCAGCGCAGCTGTAGTTCTGGTTGAGTTGGTTCCTCCATTTACAGCCCAAATATCTCAAGGTTTATTGTCCAGGATGTTTCATACTACAGCAGGTTGAAAGTGAATATATGGATGTTAGTGAAACAGGTTGTGTAAAGTCAATCCTTTCTAAAATTACAGAACAGTAATATACAGAAGTGGGAATGTGATTTTAGATAATGGGGAAGTGAGATATCCTTTTTATTAGCTTCAGATGAAAACATGTTGTTTCAGAATACACACATTTTTGTAGTAAGAAAGGAACCTTTTAATGTCTTAAAATGAGGAATGAAACATTACTATTTGTTATGCCTAGGCAAAGTTTTCCTGAAAAGCTTTTATTATAGTCACAGTACTTCATTGTGAATTTAATTACAGCTTATTTTTGGAACAATAAACTCACGGGATGAGGATGTGGGTATTCTGACGTATAAAAAGATGTGTTGAAATAAATCCTTGTTTATGATCCACATCAATATTTTACCCCAAAAAAAAAGCAAAAAAATAAAAGCAGATCTTGTTCCAATACTTTAAATATATATTTTAAGCGTATTTCTCTATAGGGATGGAGGCCAGCTGTATGTATTTGGCACAAGTCAGTAGGGAATCTTTCCTGAGTAAAGACTGAAGTCACTGAAGCTAGATGATAATAGAATAGCAGAGCACTGATGGATTCAGTTCTAATTTCCATTTCTGCCTCCATGAGCACCTTAATCAGTAGTTATACTTCTTGGTTTGCTTGAGCAGAGAGAGACAGTGTCCCGACACACCGGGTGGCTCTGTGCTTGTAACCCAGAAGGGCATGTGAAGGTGCAGAGCCAACAGTTGGGGCCCTGAGAACTGTGTTTTGAGAACAAGAGCCAGGTTGCGTGTCATGTGTGCCTAGGCGAAGGGAGAATTGAGCACAAACCCTCCCACTGTGCCCCGCTGTGTGATCTTTGGCCCCTGCCCGCTGCCTTCCCTCCACTGCCAGCCCTAGAGCAGGGCATCCACACCCACGAGGTGCTGGCTCTGAGTCCCCTCAGCAGTGGAGCTCACAGCCATAAAACAAGTACCCTGGCTCCTTCCTAAACACTGCAGCGGGTTTCTCATTTCACATATCAGCAGAAGCACTGGAAAAAAAAAAAAAAAGGTTTCTTTTTTACAGTGGCTACTTGTGCATCTGCTGATATTGGCTTGGTGTTGAAAAAGCTGCCAAGGGAGACGAAGCACTCTGCCTGCTCCTTATTAATACTTGCAATTGTTGCATATGGCATAAAGTTGCTGAGGCAGAGTGCTTAGGGAAAACGCAGTGTGCTAACAGCAAGCTACAGAACAGAAAGTCTGCTGGGGTAATTCTTCAGTATAGACTTTAAGGAAGAGTACATGTAGTGTAAAGGAAACAACTTATTTTAGGATATATTAGCCTTGAACTTATAAATGCAGAAGAGTATAAAGAGCTTGCAGGAGTCAATGTACTTCATTCCAGAGAAAGATTCTTTCCTTAAATGAAGAGCAAATACAACTTTTTCACTTAACTTTCCTCTCAGCAGTAGTGCAAAGCCAATTAAGCTTCACTTCAACAGCTCTTATGTGTCACTTGTGTCTGCTTCGTCTAAGGAACAAACCTCTGTCCTCTCTAGTCCTTTCCTGTAGGGAATCTCTGTGTCCTTGGGAATAAGAAGCTATGAATCCCTAAAATCATAGAATCATAGAATTGCTGAGGTAGGAAGGGACCTTTAAGATCATCAAGTCCAACCATTAACCTACCCTGACAAAACCACTTCTAAACCATGTCCCCAAGTACCACATCTACCCTTTTTTTAAACACCTCCAGGGATGGCGAATCCACCACCTCCCTGGGCAGCCTGTTCCAATGTTTAATAACCCTTTCAGTGAAGAAATTTTTCCTAATATCTAATCTAAACCTCGTCAGACATAACTTGAATCCATTTCCTCTCGTCCTATCACTTGTCACCAGGGAGAAGAGGTCAGCCCCCACCTCTCTACAACTTCCTTTCAGGTAGTTGTAGAGAGTGATAAGGTCTCCCCTCAGCCTCCTCTTCTCCAGGCTAAACAAGTCCAGTTCCCTCTGCTGCTCCTTATAAGACTTGTGCTCCAGACCCCTCACCAGCTTTGTAGCCCTTCTCTGGACACGCTCTAACACCTCAGTGTCCTTCTTGTAGTGAGGGGCCCAAAACTGAACACAGTACTCAAGGTGGCGTCTCACCAGTGCTGAGTACAGGGGGATGATCACTTTCCCTAGTCCTGCTCACCACACTATTCCTGATACAGGCCAGGATGCTGTTGGCCTTCTTGGCCACATGTGCACACTGCCGGCTCATATTCAGCTGACCGTCCACCAACACCCCCAGGTCCTTTTCTGCCGGGCAGCTTTCCAGCCACTCCACCCCAAGCCTGTAGCGCTACATGGGGTTGTTGTGACCCAAGTGCAGGACCCGGCACTTGGCCTTGTTGAACCTCATATCATTGGCCTCAGCCCATCGATCCAGCCTGTCCAGATCCCTCTGTAGAGCCATCCTACCCTCAAGCATATCAACATGCCTGCCTAGCTTAGTGTCATAATCCCTCCTTAGTCCTTTTGGGACACCCAGTGATATTTCTTGCACCCTAAGGACAGTCCTCAGTCCCCCCTCCTATGGGACTGGCTCTTCCCTCCCTCCTTCCCTGCCCTGCTCCGCTGCTCATCCCTCCCAGTGTGGGCTTACCTCCCTGTTCCTGCCCCTTATCCCTCCCCCTCCTCTTGCCGCCAGCTTCTCCACAACCTTGCAGCAGTCTGACAGATATTTTTTACCCTGATACGAGTCGCCAACAGCACACAGCAGTACTGTGTCAGCAGCTGTATGCTTTGAAAGCCCCGCTGCAGTCTGATGACAGGATAAAAGCTATTCTCCCTCCTGCACAGACTTCAGAGCTCCCTTTCTCACCTTCTGAAGGAGCCAATTCCCCAACACCAGGTTGTGAGGCGGAGGAGAGCAGGGAGAGCCTGGTGTGACCCATTCCTGCAGTGGTGTAAGCTCTGTACCCAGGAGATATTGTGAAATAGCACGATCAGGAAAGCCAGTTTCTCCCAAAACAGCCAGTGAGACTGATGAAAACAGGCACGTGCAAGTGAGACTGATGAAAACAGGCACCTGCACCCCAAGGGGAGGCACAAAAGTCATGGCTGAGGTAGGGGCGTGCTCCCTGTCAGTGAGGAGCCCTCCCAAGGAGGTGGTGGATGCTGGAGCTCACGGCTGAGAGGACACGCTCGACACAGCCGTTCAGAGGACGCACATGGGGTCTGCGAAGGTAAGGCAGTCTGTTATGGGGATACTGCTTGAACATCTGTCTGGGAAGGACCCGAGGGTTTCTCAGGAAGGGGGAGAACCTCGATCCCTGACCAGGTCTTTGTTTCCCTTTCTCCCTCCTAAAAAATGACATGTTGCTACCTAGCTGTGAATCCACCCAGTCCTTCCAGACCCTGACCATTTCGAAGCACATGGAAGCCATCAGCAGGTTGTGTATTTAATGGCATCCATAATCTGGTTTATCTTGACTCCTACTTTCCTAGTGCTTCCAAGAAAAGTGGAAAGGTTTTGGACACTGCATTGTGAACACATAAGCAAGAAGTGAGCAGGCACGGCCCATTCACCCCTTTGCTTCCTGTTTGCGGTGTACACAAGCCCGGTGTCCCGCTCTGGACTTCTTGCCTTGTGAATATTGGAATTTCTTCTGAATTTGGTGTTGTGGGTTTTTTTACAAATAATTTGGTTTTCTTTCTTACACTGTCCTGGAAGCCACATTGCTCCTCTACAAGCTCACTGCAGCCTTGCTGACAGCTTCTGGGGCTCAGCCCTACCCAGAGGTGCCACCAAGGTCTCCTCAGTGTTCATGGGAACGTGGGAACCCTCCCAGGAGCTGGCTTCACTGTCACAGGATTCTGGGCTTTGCTGCCTTGAGACAGCTGTGCCTCTGGAGCCTGCTGGGTGAAGGAAGAGCCCAGAGACCTTTCTAAAGGTTTTTGTTTTGTGTGGGTGTAAAATACATGTTCCTGACATCCTAGGTTTGCAGTGATAGGTCAGTCCCAGTGTGTGTGATTTAGGAAAGGAAATGTTTGATTTGAACTAGAATCTGAAACAAATAAACAGGTATTTAGATCCAGAAGCAGATTTTGAGATGGACCTCAAAGAAGACTGCTGTTCCCAGGCAGAGGACTGGAGAGCTTATGATTCAACTTCAGTAAAAAAAAATGCTTTCCCCCCCCCCCCTCTTTCTGCTCTTTAGGTTTGTACAAATTATATAGTGGGCAAAATTATTCATAGCAAGTCTAAGTATTGACAAGCATCTGTGGTCTGGGAGGTTTTAAGCATGAGTTCATCAGCCAGAAGCCTTTCTCAGAGGTTTGGTGGAGACTGGTCATGGTATACACATCATATGTGCAGACAGTTTACCTTCTCCCCTTCCAGTGCAAGGTCCAGGTGGTGAAAGGTCCTGAAAAGGGGATGCAGTTCAGAATGGTGCATTGTTCCCAAGTTTGAAAGCACTTCTGTGTCATCCATTAATGCATCTTTTTAATGTTAATGCATCTGTAACTGAAATTATTTATATTTGCCAGAGTAGGGTCTTCTAGACAACAGAAACATTATGTATATCTGTCTGATAAAGGTGTTTATCTGTCTGATAAAGGTATATATCTACCTGTTGGTTGATTGAAAAGGAAAGCTTCCCAATTTTGAAGTTTTTTTCATGCAAAGAAGTGTCACTCATAAGGAAATGAGGCAGGTGAAGCTCAAGGCAGAGGAGAAAAATGTGACGAAGGGCACAAAGTTTCAGTCTTCCTTTAAAAGAGTAAGTGCAAGTAGCAAATCGGAGTGAAGGATGGGAAAATGAAGACTTTAAAAAACAGAAACCAAATACAAATGCTTACAGAAGTCTGATACCTGCTTGATAAGGTGACAGTCACAAATGGATAAAGCTCTGGCTCTGTCTGGTGCACACAGCGTGCAGCATCCTATCTGTCCATATGAGTGGCAAGTGATGGCACAGAGAGCATGAGAACATTGCTGGGTAGCTTCTGAGACTGTCTCCATCTTGAGAGACATTGCCTGAGTCCCTGTGCGTGTATTGACAGTCACTCAAAAAGCAACTTATTCAGCAAGAGCCCCTAAGATCATCTGTAACAGGCACTGCTCCCAGTGCCTGTAGTCTGTGCCTGACTGAAGACCAGTGGGCCAACCAGAGCATCCTACTCCAGTGTACTCTGCAATGCAGGCAACAGGAGCAGGGAGGAAGAGGAGAAGGAAGGCTGTGGCATGGTGTCTCTGTGCTCCCAGCTGCTGACATTTCTCACTGCCTCCAGAGCTGCCAAAAGCGCTCTACAGCAGCCACGAGCTCGCGCCTGACAGAGCATTGGGAGGTGGAAAGCGGGGAGGTGGGACGGATGATTTGGTCCTTCCACTCCCTCTGTCTTGGGCTGGTGGTGGCTGCACACAGAAATGGGCACGTGCTCTTAGTTGTGCTCGTTAGTGTTGTGCCAGTGAGCGCTGGTTTTGCTCAGCTGGCCTCGTGCCAACCTCAGCACAGCCTGTGACTTTCTCGGCAGCAGATGCTGGGTAACTCTCATCCTTCCCAAGCAAAAGCCAGGCTCTACATATCAGGCGTGATTATCGAACTCCCTGTTCCCAACTGCTAGCCAGCCCACAGCACAGGCAGGCTGAACTCTCCCTTGGGCATAAGAGGCATTTTGGGAGGGATTTAAGAAAAAAGCCCTTAACTGTAGCTCAGTAATCCTTGGCTTGAAGCAAACGGGAGCTGTGCTGTTGGCATTGCTGGGATGTAGCATGTGTTTAGCTGAGCCCTGCAAAATGTCCGTGCCAAAATCTGGAGCTGCCATTGGCTGAGAAGAGGCTGTACTTGTATGCCGTCAGGGTTGATTAAGATTGATGATAACAATGGTTATGATGGCAGGCTCTAACTAGTTTTTCAAATGGATGTAAAAATACTGCTGGGAATGTTAGTTAATAACTTT
The DNA here is from genome assembly GCA_008711295.1 of Anarhynchus alexandrinus. NCBI lineage: Eukaryota > Metazoa > Chordata > Aves > Charadriiformes > Charadriidae > Anarhynchus > Anarhynchus alexandrinus. Next base: position 7,971,222 of record VUYV01000017.1, on the reverse strand, counting down.
AAGCTGAAGAGAGTATAATATAACTGTGATGAATTGGAGCTTAAGACAATTTGAAATCTGACAGTAAGTTGCATTTCTACCAGAAATGTAGAACTGTTTCTTTGGTTTATACAGTGATCTCACTTTTTAATAAAAGTTTTAGACAGTAATAAAAATTCAAAAAGAAGTCCCTAATGCTTTTTTTTTGATTGAAAAATGGCAAGGCAGTTGATGGTGGTTTTCTTTCTGGTATTGGAATAAAAAAGAAAGGCAAGTAGTAAATTGAAAATGCAAAGAGCATGTAGGGCATTGTTGGTTACAGATGAAGAAAATAAAGAGTATGGGTGTATCACTAAAAATTTGATAGGAGAAACCCAGACTGAGCTCTATGAGCGCTACTACTATCTGTTTGCTGATCATACTGTTGATAATGTGATTGCTCATTGAAACAAATCATGAAGCTGTCCTTCTCATGCATAGGTGTAGCGCTGATTTTAATCTTTTCATCATCTTCAGGGGTTATGCCTGAATAACCAGTATGTCACTGAAGTGCTGCATAATTGAAATATGCAGAGAAACATTTTGTTTCAAGTAGCACCAAATTCTTCATATTGTTTTAACTGGGTTAGAGAAGCTGGATTACTCCGTAGAGGTAGTATATTTAGTATTACTGAGAATAGGATTAGGTAAAACCTGGCATATAATTTAGTCTGGCATTAGACTGCACTGAAATTTTTATGTGAAAATGTTGTATGTTAAGGGCAAACCACAGAGGATTCTGACTTTCCAAATAGATTTTCAATGATTCAGTCATTATTTATGACCAATACCTTAGTTCAGTGTTACTGAGAATAATAATCAATGGATTTTGTTGTATTCTACATTTATCCTCAAATAATTTTTAAGCATCTGCTTTGGATAAAGAAAACATTCTGATTCCACCTACTCCCTAAACTGAAGAGTTTAGACTTATTTCAGGTGGGACACTTCAGGGTGTTTCTAGAGCTGTGCAGTCTTTTTGTAATATTATACTTTGTAAGCGTAATATTAATAATCTTCTTTTGAAAAGCAACTATCCCAGCCTCCGTGTCTGGCAAAGGGCTTTGTACAGAAGCAAAGGCAGAGGAGAGAGAGGCTGTGTTAGTGCTGAAGAAGTATGTGGAGGTTACTTCTTTTGTGGATGGTCATTCTGTGGAGGACCTTTGCTTTCACACGTCCTATGCTCTTCAGGTTCTGGATGTGCCTTGTAACTTCTCAATGCCAGATTTTAGCTTTGAGGCCAGGCCACAGGGTCTGCTTAACTACTTTTGGTTTTTGGGGTTTTTTTTTTAAGGATAGTACAGTTGAGAAAATGGGGAGCTGGAACGTTACTATGTGTTACTGACTTGCATAACTCTCTGCAGTGTTCATTGAACTTTTTTGGTATTTTTAAAAAATGACTTTGCAATTGGTTAAAATGGTGTTGTCTTTATATGTCTTTGTTAATGAAGCAGTTAATAAAGTGGGTTGGGAAAGCACAGGACTTAGGTTAGAAGTAGGAAATTAGCAATTCTGAAATAAGGTTCTTCAACACTGAAAACTTTGTAATGACCAGTAAAATATTAATTATGCTGGAGTTTATTTCTTCGTCTTGTGTTTAAGGGATATTGGCAGTATCATGAGTAAAGAGACTGCTGAACAACAGCTTATGTCCATGACAGTTGCTGCAGGACACAACGGTCTTATTAAAATATTTTGGAGATTAAAGTTTCGTAGCTGTTACCAGTTCCTTAACTCTAGAGGAAGGAAATATACTTTGTATGGAGCTCTGACTGCCTAGTAGCCTCACACAGGTAGCAAAGCTGCCTTGTTGCAGATCTCAATGAGAAAAATAGGTTCTTCACAAGCTTCAAAAAGTAAGATTGACTTTAAATATGTCTGGACAGAGAAGAGACCTCCTTAGGTAGGAATTCAAATTATTGCTACACAGGGAACAAACTCAGGACTGCCAGGGCAGCTGGGCTTAAGTGTGCCCCACAGCACTTGAGAAGCGAGAGGCTGGGGAGCCATCCTTGAGCCCTCCAGAGCCAGGGCTCTCTGAGGAGCCACAACATCCTGGGATGAAGGTCTCAGACATCACTAAGACAGAAACTGTGTCGTACAGCACTGCCCACTCCTGTTCTGGGCTTCACACAGGCACAAAGGGAGAGGAACATGTCTCCATTCCCACATCTCCTCTGATGTGGAGACAGATGCCCTAACAGGCAGAGGTGCTCAGCTCTTCCTTTGCCTCCAGAGGGGAAGGCAGGAGTGTGGGGCTAGGTACCATTTTAAGGAGCTTAGGGAGCACTAGCAGTAGGCATGCTACAGCTTGGTGACTCAGAACATCCTTCAACAAATGTTCATCTAGTCCTTGCAAAAAGATGTTAATACTCACTCCCATCTGCAGAAATAACACCAGTGCGAGCACTGATCCCCGGGGGACAACACTGCTGACTCATCTCTAGCCTAAAAAGTGACCATTCAGCTTTGCTTTTTATCCTTTGCTTCTTACCCTTTAACTAGCTTTCAGTACAACTCCCTCCAGGTCGGTGGGAACATAGTTTCTCAGTAATTTTTCGTGCAGAAACACATTATCTCCGTGAGCGTCCCTTATCCATGTGCTTATTGATGCTTTCTTAGTACTCCAGGACATTATTGAGACAGGATTGCCCTTTGCAGAAAACATGCAGGCTCTTCGCAAATAGGCAGTGCTTCTCCATAAGCACAGTGATTTTTTCCGCTCTCTTTATAATAGACTTTATTCTTTACCCAGTGATATTTTTGAGGTAATTTGTGAAGTCAGTAAGATTTTACCATGGTGCATTAGCTGGAAAGGCTAAGAAATGATTAAAAAATTAATATGAAAAGTAGTTAAACATGCCTCTTGTATTGTATCCTGAGGGGGAGTGTTGTTTGAAGTAATCCGCACAAGCCTTTTTTGCCATGACCTATTGAAGGAAACAAATTATTTTGGCTTTTCTAGTAAAAAAGGTGAGCTCTGCCCCTTGATTACTGCATGGCAAAAACTACAACATTCTGTAGTAACTAAGTTTGAAAGTGAGATATGACCCTAGCATGGAAAAAAGTTTTAATCTGGCACAGTTTAATGTCAACCGATTCTAAGAATTGATACCTTAGTGTATGATTTAATGAGATCTTTTCCTTCTCTTTGTCCTAAATCATACAGCACAGATTCTGGACTGCATTTTTTGCTTCCCACTCCCATCCTTGCACTATCCCAATAGCTGACTAGTTCCTGGTGTATGTGCTGGCACACATTTTCAGTGCTCCTTAATCTTGGTGATACCCCTTCCATTTGCATTCAGAATCTGTGGACTGGATCATGCTAAGCTAATGACGGGATCTTGCCCTAAACTGTGGTTATGCTTTGTGCACTTATTACTAGATAGGAGGAACGATTACGTACCCATTATGGGCTGAAAGAAAGCAGAATAAATCAGTAAAGAATCTCTCTGTGACTGGCTGTTGTTGTTAAACTCTCCTTCTGATAGCCACTGACTCTGCATGATTGTCACCCCGTGGTCAACACATTGGGAGCGATCCTGCTCTTACGATGCCAAAAGTTAGTTAAAAAATATTAGAGCTACCTTTCAGCTGGGGCTCACCTTTCCTACAGGCAGTCTGAATGTCCCATTCCTGATGCTTTTCCTAAGCCAGCTTGGTGTCCACCAAAGCCAGTGACATGGCTGTGTTTGATGCTTTCTGGACCACAGTCGGTGCAAAATGAAGTATGAAGGGCTTCTCAATACAGGTATTTAAGATCCTTTCTTCATCAAAATCACAATTCACAGACCACTCCAAAGTCATTCCATGGACACAGTATTAAGGTTCACCCTGGTCTTCTCTGCACAGCCTTGCAAAGAATTAGTCCCACAGTGGGCATTTCTCGTGCTGGGCTTGTCTTCACATGGGGTAGCAGAGTGGGAAACTGTAGTGTAAAAGGTCCTGAAGTTAGGAACAGGGAACTGCAGACCTCCTGCTGTATTTTCTATGGTCAAGAACTTATGTGGGTGAGGTCCAGGTGCATTACAGAAAGTGACAGGCAAGAAGGAAGTCTCAGGAAGCAACTGAAGACCCAAAAGGGTACAGCTGCTCTGAACTGCTGAGGGGAACAGCTTGTGATAATTTACAGTAGGAGTGGTCAGAGGCTAAAGGCCTAAACTAGGCCTTACAAGCCACATAGATAGACTTATGGTTTGTCTTACGAGTTCATATTATGTAGTTAGACCTCCCTATAAAAGGTAGGGATGGCAGGGAGAAATGATGGATGAGGATTTTAGAGTGAAAACACTTTTACCTTACAGACTGTTAAATGCACATTATTTTGGCAATAATAATTTCGATACTACTGTTTTACACAACATTACCTTATTTCCTAGAGGAAAATATAAAAGCATACCTCAGCCAAGTTCCGGCTGTATGTGCCTCCTTTGCAAGCAGGAGCTCTGAACATTATGGTTTCTGAGGGGCTGTTAACCAAGGAGTGTTGCCTTTTCTATGCATGGAGGTGGTGTTGATTTAAATGTGATCAAGGTCCACAGGAGAGTTTCCATTGCTCTTTTCTGGATGGCAAAATTATACATTTCTCCTGTTGAATGAAGCCATGTCTCCTAACTCGATTTTTCTTCTTTCATACAATGTGAGGAGCAAGACATGGAGCTACTCAGGTGTAGTGAATGACTTGTAGGGCCTCAGTAGGACAGCTGCAGGTATTGTTCTTCAAATATAATAATTCAGACATTACAAAAAGTCAAATGTTCTTAGACTCTGTACTCATTAACTGGAAAGGGATGGAAATTATTTATTCTCCTCCTTGCCTTAGACGTACAAACATGAACATGTGTATGTTTGTGCACCACACGTCATAGTCATCGCTGTCAAGCAAAAAACTGTTTTTCTTCTGAGCATCACACACTGATTTGCTAAAAAAATCAGTAAAACTTGTTCCTAACTTAGGTGATTCTAATACAATATTTCTCGTTAATAAAATTATAACAAACTTATAACCTTTCCCCCTGCCTTCTTGTTTTTTGTCACCTGGTACTGTAAGATGAGGACATAGGGCTTCACTGTCCAGCGGAAGACTTTTTCTCAGCATATGGAAACTTCTAGGTAAGCAATGATGGTACGCTTGATACAAGATGCCTATTGAGGATAAGAGTGTTAAGACTTTTCTGCTCCAGAAAGTGCTGTCATATATTTAAGTGTATTATGTTAGATGCCAACAAATAGCACAACAACTCTATTCACTCCCATAAAACCCATGTGTTTTCAAGTGAGAGGTTTAGTTGTCTCGGGAAAAGGGCTGTCCAAAACCTTCCTAAAACTAAGAGCGAAATGGTTGCTTAGTTTGACACGCAGTACTGGAGGCTAGGACTGAGTAACACCATCATCACTAACTGTTAGTGATACATATTGTACACATAACAACATAAAAGTCTGTATATGCAACAGGCATTTGTCTCCGGAGTTCCCTATGTATACCCGATCTGCACAGATCTTCCTGGATAGGGTCTGCCTTCCTTGTAGAATAGTGCAGTGCAGGAAACAGCCAGAAACTTTAAAGGTATGCCTGCTCCGAAACTGTATGCAGTTCTTATATTTGAATGAAGCTATTAGATTTTTACTATAAGAAGCAACTGTAATATTGTGTTAATGATACTTAAATCTTCAGCCTCTGTTCCCTCAAAGAGGATTTTACCCGATAACTTCTAGACACTGTCATTTTATATTTATATTATATGAATGTATTTTCCGTATATACACATACATACAAATAATCACAGAATGGTAGGGGTTGGAAGGGACCTTCAGAGATCATCTTGTCTAATGCCCTTGCCAAAGCAGGGTCACCTGGAGCAGGTTGCACAGCAATGCATCCAAGAGGGTTTTGAATATCTCCAGAGGAGACTCCACAGCCTCGCTGGGCAGCCTATTCCAGTGCTCTGTCACCCTCAAAGTAAAGGAGTTTTTCCTTCATGCTGAAATGGAATTTCCTGTGTTCCAGTTTGTGCCCGTTACCCCTTCTCCTGTCGATGGGCACCACTGAAAAGAGTCTGGCCCCATTCTCTTGACACCTGCCCTTTAGATATTTATAAGCATTGATGAGATCCTCTCCCAATTTTCTCTTCTCCAGGCTAAATAGACCCAGGTCTCTCAGCCCTTCTTCACAAGAGAGGTGCTCCAGTCCCTTGATCATCTTTATAGCCCTCCGATGGATTCTCTCCAGCAGTTCCTTGTCTTTCTTGAACTGGGGAGCCCAGAACTGGACACAATACTCCAGATACAGCCTCACCAGGTCAGAGTAGAGGGGGAGGATAACCTCCCTTGACCTGCTGGCCACGCTCTTTTTGATGCACCCCAGGAGACCATTGGCCTTCTTGGCTGCAGGGGCACATTGCTGGCTCATGGTCAACTTGTTGTCCACCAGGACTCCCAGGTCTCACTCTGCAGAGCTGTTTTCCAGCAGGTTAACTCCTAACCTGTAGTGGTGCATGGTGTTATTCCTCCCTAGGTGCAGGACCGTACAATTACCTTTGTCGAACCTCATTATGTTCCTCTCTGCCCAGCTCTCTAGCCTGTCCAGGTCTGGTGTGACAGCCGCTCCTCCCAGTTTTGTGTCATCAGCAAACTTGCTCGGGGTTCACTCTGTTCCCTCATCCAGGTCGTTGATGAGTATGTTGAACAATATACATATATACCCAGTACTGACCCCTGGGGAACATCAGTAGTTCATAGAATCATAGAATCATAGAATGGTTTAGGTTGGAAAGGACCTTGAAGATCATCGAGTTCCAACTCCCCTGCCATAGGCAGGGACACCTCCCACTAGACCAGGCTGCCCAAGGCCACGTCCAGCCTGGCCTTGAACACCTCCAGGGATGGGGACTCAACAACCTCTCTGGGCAACCTGTTCCAGTGCCTTACCACCCTCAAAGTGAAAAACGTCTTCCTAATGTTCAATCTAAACCTGCCCTCTTCCAGTTTGAAGCCATTCCCCCTTGTCCTGTCACTACATGCCCTAGTAAAAAGTCCTTCCCCAGCTCTCCTGTAGGCCCCCTTTAGGTACTGAAAGGCCGCAATAAGATCTCCCCAGAGCCTTCTCTTCTCCAGGTTGAACAGCCCCAACTCCTTCAGCCTCTCCTCATAGGAGAGGTGCTCCAGCCCTCGGATCATCCTCGTGGCCCTCCTCTGGACACGCTCCAGCAGGTCCATGTCCTTCTTATGTTGGTTCTCCACAAAGTTATAAGAATATGTAATGGTGTCCTAAAAAGGCAGGAATAAAGCTTAAAAATAGTTGTGTAGTTTCTCAGACAGTAAATTTGTTTCTTAAGATTGCATAGAACTAAAATAGTACAACCCCACTGGATGTGAGCCACGATTTTCTGGAAGGAATGGCTTTTCCTCTTTCCCTTCATCCAATAGTCAGTGAAGTGAGCAGCTCCTCTTTGCACTCAGACTGTGATGAGCTGTTCACCACAGTCTCGCAAAAACTTGGTCTGTGTTGTGACACACTTGCTGCAGTCTGTGACTAACTCTTCTAACACACTGTACAAGATGTGCAGTTCTTCTCTGACCATATCTATAACAAATAAACAAAATAATTCCTGGAAAATGAGTAGCCAAAACTTCCAGTCAGCTTCCTTCTGGCTAGAATATTAAATAGTAAACGTGTCATTAGAATGAGATTTGGGTGTAATTTATTTTCAGACTATTACTGCCATGTGTTTGTGTGCCTAGATACAATGATTAGATTCTTTAGGAAAAAAATGCCTCTATAGGTAGATTTCACTTTCCCACGGTACTCGAATTTTTCACCTTATTACAATTGAAGAAATTGTATTTTCCCAGGCTTTTATTACTGTTTGCCTGTCTGCATCTGGATATGGAGCCTCTTGATCTAGTCAATAGTTTATTTCATCACTAAACTTATTGTGCATAATGGTATATAAACAGCTGACAATAAAATGAATAGCTACACATAATGAAAAGAATAAACTTTTTTTCTTTTTAGCTGCAAGTTAAATCTGCTTGAAAGCCAAGTCACAAACTTCTTTAGCTGAATTATAAATGAAGGTGGGTTTTTCTCCAGATAGTTTGATAGATTCCTACTAAGACAATTTTAAAGACTTAGAAACTTAAGATTCCTGAAATCTCATTTTTTTCAAGTCATCTTAGAGAAATAGATGATTAGGTAACAAAATTTAGTAGTTTTCTTCATGAAAGGAATGTGAGAGAGAAATGATATCTTAAAAAACAAGAAAAAGTCACAACCAGATGCCACAAAACATTCATTTTGGTACTTTTGAGCCAAAAGACAATAGACATAAAATTTTTGTGGGTGGAAACATATCAGCATTTATTTTGTGAATGAAGTTCTTAAAAATATAAAAAATACATAAGCCACTGAATATAAATTATAGAATGAGGTTAAATTCTGCACACAAAGTTGGACAGTGAGGGGACTGTGGAAAATCTGCAAGTACTCCTAGCTGTTATGTCAAAATGTCATCTTAGTTTTTTGTAAAAGCTTCTGAAAAGTATTACACTTGTCAGCTCTGTCTTCTTATTTCGATATTGCATTTATCTACTTCCCAACAGAAATTTAAAGAAGCTTGTACTTTTTGTCCTCTTTGGTCTTATAGAATGACGACCATTGGCAAGAGGCTTTTATGGATAAAACTCAGGGATTTTACGATTATCCTATTCAAGTCAGTGAGACTTCCACACCAAGCAACTGCCCTGCGTTTTCCCACCCTGAAAATATCACTTCATTGCCAGGGATTGTGATAGGAGGATGTGGTCTATAGTGTTTGGTGGGATGGGGAGAGGGGAGATTTCTCTTGCCAGGCATATGCACACTTGGGCTGTTATGCCAGAGATTCATGGCAATACAATTACACACTCTGTGGGCAGCCTGGTTACGTGCCTGGTGGGGCAGAGATAGCAGCCTGCACACGTCATCGAGAATAGAGTTGTGTAGGAGCCTTTGTTGTGCCCTATATGAGTGCTAATGAAATAGGGATAAGAGGAGATACTCTCTAGTTTAAGCTGTAATAGACTATTGAACTTAATGAGAGGATAGTCTGAAATGCTCGCAGCATAGCACCTATGCCCAGAGAGGCTTTGATGAGTAGTTGAGGAAACAGTGCATGGAAGAGGGGTTTATGCTAATTATGAATTGCAGGTATAGCTGGAAACATTAAAGAAGGAATGGCATTTCTTCCAAGCTCTGTCCAAATCAAAATGGAAGCAGGCTTGTGGCACTGAAAAGTTGATAGTAGAGTTATTTGAATTGAGGGAAGACAAAAAAGGAAAGAAGAGCATGGAGTTTGGGATGACACATTCTGTAGGGATGAAGATATAAGAGTTCTGAATCATCCAAAAAATGTAGGGCAGATCTTAAAAAAACCCAACATTTAGTTGGAAAGTGGTGAAGAGTAGTTTATACAAGTAAAGTCCTGTTCTACCACACACCAAGAAATAAGGAACAAAACCAAAATTAAATTTAAAAGTTCTGTGGCAACATTAGGAACATAAGAAGACTGGTAAACAATAATGCTGGGTTTTAAATGAGGTACTGATATAACAAACACTTAAAGAAGAATAAAAGAAAGAAAGAAATTCAGACTAAATGGGATTGAGAGAGTACATTAGCCAAGGACTTACACTTATGTGTCACTTTCTGACATAAACTGGTTAAGTAAAGTTTAGATCCAAATAAGGCAAATAGTTGAAAACATCAACAAGAACCACAGAATATAGAAAGAAAAAACCCCATCATTTTTAAATGGAAAAGCAGTAATGGCCTACTGGAAATACTGGCCAGCATGGTGACAAACACACTGAAAGAGAGCAGAAAACATAACACGATGGGAAACTTCAGTCTTCACGAACCCGTTGCTTTTATTGCAAGAAAAAATTATGTGTTTAGACAGCAGAAATTATTACTTCTCAGAAACCCATCCAGTCAGAAACTTACATAAGGAGATAAATTTGCTTTAGTCCTGATCAGTGAACAGGATCTGGTCCAGGATGTAATTATAAAAAGGACACTCAGTAACAGTGATCAGGATGTACATTTGACTGATAGAAACAGGAAAGATTGAAACTTCCTAATGAATTTGATTCTGAAAAAAAGGCTAACAGTATAGAAAAGATAGACAGATCCTGAGGAACAATTTGATGAGGGAGTAAATTAAAAAGAAAGTCTAAAGCCCCTTTTCAAATGAACCAGAAACAAGAACTCATTAAGTATGAAGGGCTGATGGAGTCAAATGTGTGAAAAGAAAAAGCAGTACCAGAAAAGGGAAATAAACTGCTTATCTTAGTGTCACTGTGGAAGACCACTGTGTGAGTTCTGTATCTGAACCACTGTTTATGAGGGAATCTCTGAAACATATAATTTAAACTATTTTTAAAGTCATTTATGATTACCTAATCATAAAATGTGTAGTTATCACTAGCAAGACCAAAGAACCACTTAGTACCCATTTAGTTACTCAGAATGCATTCTAATGTGATTGCTCTAAGCTGTTAACTGGTGGTTAAACTATTTTACACTAGAGGAACGAAAAGTGGCAAATGTGAAAGGAATTTTTTAAAAGGCTTCAGGGAAGACTTAAAAACTGTAGAAAACTACTTGCCTGGTCGAGTGCTGGACACTAATAAATAGAATTAGCAGATGCAGGGCTAAATCCAATGCAACAGGAAGAATCAGCAAAACTACTGAAATTCTTTAAAGGTGTTGTTGGATATGTTGATAATGTTGATATGGTTGACACGGTGTATTTGTGTTTCCAGAACAGTTCTGAATGGAAACCTAATTGAACCTTGTAAAAGAAATTAGCCATAAAGGTACAGTAAGAAATCTGTCTCATTGACTGGTGACTGATTGGCAAGGCAAAAAGTGAAAGACTATTAGTGGAAACTCATGAGGTCTTGTGCTGGTGTCTGGTTTCGGTTACTGTTGAAAAAGAAGTCTGCCTTTACTGTTAGCTGCAGAAGCAGTACTGATGATGCAGATGCTAACGTTTTTGCACAGATGAAACCAAGCATGTGTGGTCACTGGGTAAAGGAAAACAGGGTGGTGTTTCTGCTGCTCCACTGTAAACATAGCTTCCTTGCCTGTGTGAACAAAAGCTATGAAAGACAGAATTTAACAGTGGTGTATGAGGAATTTGGGGTATAAAGGTTTTCCTTTGCAGAGTAATAAGCAAATAACACAGCCTAACACTTAAGCTCCTCTCACTCCAGGGAATGGTAGAAAAAGTATTGCTCTCATCTTAGTAGAAATAATCTTCATTTGAGACCAATTTTATTTTGCTTTCTTGTATATTTTGTTTCTTACACATACATATGAACTTTTTTGTCAGGGCTTATATGTTAGATGGGATGAGTATCTAACACCTCAGCACATAACTTCTATTTGTGTGGCCTGATCTCTCTGTAGACAATATGTTTGGAAAAGAACGGGGGAAATAGTGGGTTCTTCTGATCCAAACTGCTTCACAAATCCAGTTGCATGACTTTCTTTATGCTGGGCAGCTGACCTTCCTTCTAGATAAATCCATTTCCTAGCCTAAAAGGCAATAGTGTTCAGTGCTTCAGAAACTGCTAGTATACCTGATGTAGTTTTCATGCATGTTGTAGTAGGGATGTTCTTATTTGTACTTTTAAGGAAACCAACATTCATCCTTTTCTATTTGTTGTTAAAAAAAAAGGAAAAATAAATTTTGTAAGCTATGGTTGTGATCTTGCCACACAACATTTACGCATGACAAAAGCAATACTCTTATGCTTCATTTTTATGACAACATCTTATCAAACTAAGGTCATCTTTCAAGGGGAGAAGTTTTGTGAGATCTGTTGAATAGGCTTGAGAACAGCAGAGACTCCCATGAATTGTCTAACAGGTGCCAGCCAGAATTGGCTTGAAGCTGTTTTTTTCAAGATCTTCTACCAAACGAAAAAGTCTTCTTCACTTTTGGTGGGATTCATTTATCCTAACAGCAGGTGTATTCATATGAGACATTAATCTTGTCCCAAGAGTGATTTACTTCATTTTTAATCACAAAATTCATGTTGGGATGATGAAAAAGGCATGATCTTCCTGTACTTGCACGTTAATTTAAATGACAATGTGAGAAGCTGCGAAGTGAAAAAAGGTGAATCGGGATGTTTAGCAATGGAAGAAATATTGATAGAATCAATCCTGTCACAAATATCCAAATGTGCATGCATTGGGGTGTTCTGTCATGTTCAGGACCAGCTGACACACTAGTATAGGATGCAATTACAGAAACAGGATCTTGTGGGGTATGTGAATATATTTTCAAATTGTATTCAGACGTATAAGGCAAGTAGCAGGCTTCTAAGCAGGTTGGATACCATGTTTTCTCTTTGAAAATTGGCAAGTATCATAGAGTTTTCAAATGCCACAGGGCATCTACCTTTGATACTTAACACTGTTGGAAATATGGTTCATAACTTCTAATTAGATTAATCCATCTGGCAATATTTGTAAAAAAAATTTGAATATTCCCCATCATGAGATGCAAATGGAATGGTATTATTAAGCTACAAGTTTACTGTCAATAAAAGTGTATTAAATACTCTGTGTGGAGTAGATGAAATCAAAACCAACTCTAAAAAATGTTAATAAGATAAAAAATTAGCTGGCTACATGTAGCAGTTGCATTAATAGATAACGACAACTGAATGAGTAATAAAACCCACAAAGCACAGTTTCTAAAAACAACATCCACAGTGGATACTATGTGTCAAAACTAACATTTATCAACACATTTTATAATAGAAAACTAGGTTAAAAAAAAAAGATAAAGTTAAAAAATGAAGAATAGACCATCTTCCTATTAGCTATTTATTTTACCTTAATGGTGTCAAAGAAAGAATCTTTCTCCTAAGCAAATCCGGAAACAGAAGAGGTATTGTGGCTTACTTGACTAAGTATTAAATTATTCAAGACACATAATCTGTCTTTGAAAGTGGAAATTTAGCTAACCTGAAACCAGCAGAAAAGCCAGTTATAAAGTAGTAAGACAGAGAAAGAAAATAATAGGATAGTATCTTTCAAAGATAACTTCTTCAAAGTAGCAATTTGCTTATGGGAACAATATCTGTGAATGTCAGGGAGACCAATAGTTTGGAAGGATTTAGGCCAATATTAAACACTAATATGGAAATGAAAACCAAGCATATTTATGTTAAAGAGAAGAGAAGAAGACCTGGAGCAGGCCTTAAGCTATCTACTAGTGAAGGTTCACCTACTATGCTAAAAGCAAAGAGTTTGTCATTCTTTCTTAAAGGATTGCAAACCCTTCCCCTGAAATTCTAGGTGGGAGTTCATGGACACTATTATATTGGACTACATAGTGCTGTGCTGCTCAGGTATGGCAATTTCTGTGGTTCTATCTTTAAGCATCTCCACTGCGACTGGAACATGAATGCTTATCTCAAATACATGGACTAAGATTCTGGCTGTCACCATATCTGGACCGCACCACACAAAGCTTCATTGTGTCTCAAAAGAGTAACTCAGAAAGTTGAGAGAAATAGTCTAGCACTCTGTGCAGGTTTAGAACTGTGAATGAAGAATGACAAAAACCTATGCTCTCTTGCATGGCAAAAACTGTAATGTAGAAAGTCTCGCAACATGGAGAATGTCTGAACTGCAGTTTTTCACATGCTCTCATAACATGGATGGTGGATAACATGGATAACGTGGATCTGGTGTATTTGAGTTGTTGATGGAACCTTTTTTTCTCATGGAGCAGTATTTATGCTGGAATTTTTATAACTGAAAGAGGATCAGCAAAGAAGCCTAATTTGCCACCCTTAGTTTTTTCTGATGTAAAATGTATTGGCTGGAGATATTTTGAAGTACTGTATCCTTTTATAGCCAGATATGCAAGCACAGACTAAATACATAGCAAGAATGTGATAGTTTGACTGTGAAACCCTAGAAAAAAAGGATGTTCAATTCTCCCTACAAATCCCAGATTTGCAAATGCAAATGGACTTTTAAGAATATAAAATAGTTAGACATATGCAGAAAAGCCCATGTGCACATCAAATTATGGCCCGACACTCACAATTACAACAGCTGCTTAGAAAAATGGACATTTAGCTTTTTCCATAATGCATCTTTAGATGCCTGTCTAGTGTACACATGTCATCTGCCAGTGCCTTGGAAATTTGAATTTCTCTCTATCCCCTCTCTCTCTCCACTTCAAAGCTAAACCAAACAGTCCCCTCCTAACTCTGCGGACCTCCCACAGAGAAGCAAAGTGATCTTCTCCTCCTCCTGACAGCTTTATGCGTTACCTAGCTTAACTCTTGTCCATCGCAATTGGCTGAAAAGACTTGAATATTTACTTTTCTGCTTATTAAATATCAACATAGCTTTCTTAACCAGTGCAGACAGGACTGAATATTTGCACAGTAGCAGTGGAAGAACTGGAAAATCTCTCTCCGACGTGCAAATCTAAGAAACAGAGACACTTTCCCTAGCAGACCATGCCCCAGCGAGACACAATCCTGAGCAGAGTCCAGGCAGGGGAGGAGGAATTTCTGTGAATGGTGTCGGGACCTCAGCGTCAGGTTCTGCAGAGCTTGAGGCACACGCGCTCTCCCTGGGGAAGGGAAGATATTTTCTTTGTGTTTAGACAGTTTTGGTCCACTCAGCAGTAGAACTCAGAGCACGTGCATAGTCAATAGTGCTGTGCTCTGCTACCTGTCCCCCTCCTTGTCTTGACCTACAGAAGGATCTCAGCCTGTTACACAGCCCTGTGGCCGCAGGATGAGGGGGAGCATATTGACCTTGCAGCACTGGGAATGGCAGGCACATGGCAGCATGAATAAGACCACAGGTGCTCTGACAGTATCTGCCAAGCAAAACACTGCCAGCCCACAAAGGGACAAGACATGCCCACGGACACTGGCTAAGTTGTGGAACTGTGCATGGAATTAGTCTGAAGGCCTTAAACCCATACACTTACTGATCGCTCTTTGAAAGAAGAAAATGGCTTAATATTGCTAGAAGCATGGGGCAGTTTAGGAGACACACATACCAGGATCACTCCACAAAATGAAGGGAGAGTATTTGTGGTGGTGCAATCCCCCCCCACCTCTGGGCGCTTGGTACTTGGTGCAGTTTCCCATCCCTGGGCTTCATACCAGGCTAGGAGATGTCAGGCATGAATTGCGAAAGATAAAGGACCAGGGCATCAAGGCACTCCCTTAACACGCCTGGCTCCTGCTTCCCCTGTTGCTTGGGACTATCACTCCCTGACAACCTGGTACATCTGTACCTGGATCATGGCCCAAAGGGAGACGATACCAGAACTTGCAGATCTAGTAAGTTCTGGACTTGCACAACTGGTGCAAAGTACTGGAACATTCCATTATCTGATTTGGGCTGGAGCAGGAAAATATCTGACGGAAGTCAATTATCTTGGACCCTATAAGTAGCAATCCTAGAGAGACCCTTTGGGCTCTCCTGGATTGCAGCAGGCTGTGGCCAGCATCTCCCCTGAGTTGGGACACTGCTCAGGCAAACACCTTGAGGACTGAAAGGCCAGGGTGAGTCAACTCTCCATTGAGACCCAGTTATCGCCTGCTGAGGAGTGCCAATGCATTGTGAGTATTTGCTCTAAACTCAAAGAGGGAAATTTTAACTGTAGGCTAGCTTCTCTTTCATCCGCCTCTCTATACACACATTAGCTCTTACAAGTGTGGATGCTCTTATATTTTACTGGATCCAAATATTTGCTCATGCACATGTAAAACGGGGACCTGTTGACTCATTGGAGTTGTCCCTTGTGAAGGGACCTTCTGTCCTAATAGTGAAAACTCGGGTGTAGGTGTGTGTGCGACCCCCTGAGTGTTTGTATGTTCATGCTTAAACGTATATGTATTGATTTAGGATACCTTATAGTAAGTTAGCGTGAATCTTGCCATCTTTGAATCTGTAATTAAGTCGCTGTTCAATTATTTTGTTAAATAATCTTGTAAATCCTTAATTAATGATTTAATGATTAATTTAATTAACAAGTTAATGATTGAGTGCTGCTAAAACTTAACTCTTGATCTACCTTGAATCATTAATAAATTTTAAATTGCTACTACCGTGTAACTGTGTCAAATATTTCCATCCGTGACAGTATTTAAGACAAGAAATAATTGAGTTTAAATGGCAGAAAAAGTGAACTGCAAAGGAAATCCTACCACAACCTTTCTTACTACAAGGGTCGTCAAGCTCAGGAATGGCTTGCCTAAGATAATTAAAAATTGTTCAGACAAAAGAAAAGTTTTAGGTAAAGTTGACCTGCATGGGGGCTTGAAGTAGGTTATGTAACCCGTTCTCTAGTTTGGTAAGGCTGTGTGACCCACCATGAATGCCCTCAGCGGGAGCCCTATCCCACCATGTGTAACACTGAAAGAAGGCAAATTCTCTTATAAAGCTCCTACTACAGTATTTGAATTCAGGATGGTTGTCGTAGCCTTCCTTGCTATCCAGAAAATTACAGCATTTATGAAACTGCTTGGGAAGCAGGGAAGAAGACTGTCTCATGGTCTTGTGAAATAGCCAATAACTATTTTTAGCCTGGTTTCACATAAAATCTGCTTGTTATGTGTGATTGCAGCCAAAGATAAATTGCTCTGGTAGTGTCAAACTTGGTTTGGCCACTAAACCTGTATATAAACCTGCTGCAAGTATTAAACTCATTTTGTCTATTCATGTCCTTAATTATCAACCTGTGAAAACGATTTGTAGATAGAGGAAAAAAACTAGTGCTGTCTATCCACAGGGATCTTGGCTTCTTTAAACATGACAGGATGTCTTCTCAGCAGTTGGTAAGAGAAAGCAAACACAGAAAAGCAAAAAGAGAACTGAGGAAAAAAAATTCATGGAGATATTTCTCTCTTACTTTATAGATAACTTCAGACTGCAATTATGTCTGGGTCAAAAGCATAATGGTATTTGGAATGACTTTTAAAAAATCAGCACGCTTTGTAATTCCTCATTGTTGCCTAAGAAGAAAAGGTCTTTATGCCACAGCAATATAGTAAAGAGCCGTTCCACACAACCGTGCCTGTTCTGTGCCACATAAATCTTTCTCAGATTTATTAAAATTAAAGACTACTGATATATATTCATGCTACAAAACCAGTGTCATCCATTTGCTCTTCAGACAACTTACCAGATAAAAATGTTCCTGGGTTTTCTATGTCATTTCCAATATTACTTCAGCTTCTATGGTGTCATTTTTTACCACTGGCATGGAGCCAGGGAAGCCTGAGAGGGTACAATTTGGGGATTTATTTGCTTTACAATGGAGATACAAGGGCCATATAGCAGAATGAATAATACAGTACAAAAAAGGCACATAGGTAGATAGAATTAGAATGATAGAATCATAGAATGGTTTAGGTTGGAAAGGACCTTGAAGATCATCGAGTTGCAACCCCCCTGCCATAGGCAGGGACACTTCCCACTAGACCAGGTTGCCCAAGCCCACATCCAGCCTGGCCTTAAACACCTCCAGGGATGGGGCCTCAACAACTTCTCTGGGCAACCTGTGCCAGTGCCTCACCACCCTCAAAGTAAAAAATTTCCCCCTAATGTTTAATCTAAACCTGCCCTCTTCCAGTTTAAAACCATTCCCCCTTGTCCTAATCACTACATGCCCTAGTAAAAAGTCCTTCCCCAGCTCTCCTGTAGGCCCCCTTTAGGTACTGGAAGGCTGCAATAAGATCTCCCTGGAGGAGAGATCTCACCCTCATAGGAGAGGTGCTCCAGCCCTCAGGTACTCCTTGTGGCCCTCCTCTGGACACGCTCCAGTAGGTCCATGTCCTTCTTATGTTAGGGACTATAGAGCTGGATGCAGTACTCCAGGTGGGGTCTCACGAGAGTGGAATAGAGGGGCAGAATCACCTCCCTCGCCCTGCTGGCCACACTTCTTTTGATGCAGCCCAGGATATGGTTGGCCTTCTGGGCTGCAATTGCACATTGCTGGCTCATGTTGAGCTTCTCGTCAATCAGCACACCCAGGTCCTTCTCCTCAGGGCTGCTCTCCAGCCATTCTCCGCTGAGCCTGTATTTGTGCTTGGGATTGCCCTGACCCAGATGTAAGACCTTGTGCTTGGCCTTGTTGAACTGCATGAGGTTGGCTTGGGCCCACCTCTCCAGCCTGTCCAGGTCCCTCTGGATGGCATCCCTCCCCTCCAGCGTGTCTACCTCACCAAACAGCTTGGCATCATTGGCAAAATTCCTGACGGTACACTCGACCCCACTGTCCGTGTCACCAACAAAGATGTTGAACAGTACAGGTCCCAGTACCGACCCCTGAGGAACACCACTCGTCACTTGTCTCCATTTGGACATTGAGCTGTTGACCGCAACTCTTTGAGTGCGACCGTCCAGCCAGTTCTTTATCCACCAAGTAGTCCATTTGTCAAATCCATGTTTCTCCAATTTAGAGACCAGGATGTCGTGTGGGACAGTGTCAAATTACTCTAAACAAAACATGTTGCATTTGCATTCAGTAAATATCAGTGATTGACATCCTTTTATAATGTTTCTCCACTGATAAGAAAGATATGAAACCAATAATGAGTTTTGTGTGTCCTGTTAAATACCTTCTTTTGATTATATCTGTATTCCAAAATTCCAGGTATGCAGGGCCACATCACATAAATGACTCCCCAGTTTGTGCTTGATACAAAAAAAGAAAAAGGCCTCAGTGTTGTGGCATTCAGCTTTGTAACCTCCTAATGTGATGCACCTGGGTATATGCACTGAGCTAGGCTGTGAGCCCCGTATTCAGAATTACTCACGGCACGTAAATCCAGCAATCTTGAGAAGTTTAGCCCACACTGTCATCAGGGTTTAGACTGTTTCCTGCCTAACTCCTTACCAACCTCTTGCTGTCTTCTCATACACTAGTCAGATTTTAATTCTTTCACGCTGCATTGCCATTTTTTTTGTCTTTACAAGTGCATACAGTGCTCATTAGTTCAGACTTTATTTAATGTTTTACATCATTCTGCATGTTTTTTACTTTGATATATCATCTAAGCATAGAAACAGCTATGGCTTCATCTCTGATCATGGGCCACGTTACCACAAAACCTGTGTGTCACAGATCTAGCAGGGTTTCCCCGGCTTGGATAAACTCCAAAAATCTGTGTTAGACCTGACATATATAAAGCAGCTGGATCTAAGCAGGCTGTAGACATCACTCCTATTTTAGCACTCACAGATCCTTTCAAGAAGCAGATCCTGCCAAGCCTCCCTTCCTGAAGCCTAGCCTTGATTGTAATGCTGGTCCTACCTCCCAATGATCATTAAGGTGTACATGTGCAGTCTGTCAGAATCCCAGCTGGGGACAATCTGAGCTTTGATGCTGAGGGCAAATACTTCTGGTGTTTCCACAGGGCTTAATGAAGACTCCATTGCTCTTAACACATAAAGCACAAGGGAGAGAGTTCATTGGAGATGAAAATGAAAGTGCCTGTTCTATCCAGGAAGGCACGGCTCCTCTATGTGATCAGATTCTTGAAGCTGAAGCTCTTCTCTTGAGCTGTTAATATGGCCAACAGCTAAATCAGCACACTCCCCTTCATAGCCCTTCAGTTTTCTCTGTCTTCAGAGTCGTGGCAAACTGCTCCTGCTCCTTCAGGAGGACTCTTCCTCGGTTATGAGCACACACACAGCGTAGAGCCCTGAAAAGCTGGCTGTCCCTGACAAGCACCCGTCTCATGTTTTCCAAGATCTCTCCATCTAAATGGAGAGTGCTCAAAATTTAATGTCCTTCTACTGTTGACTTGGTGGCAACTGGCAGAATTAAAGACAGAGATAAAACCAAGGTAAGAATTGGCCCTATAATGAAGATGGAATTTGCTTATTCAGTGTAGTATCTGAGCGCAGTTTTCTTACTCACTTCGCAGTTCACTTATTCATTTACTAAGGATAGTTTGCTTATTCATGTAGTACTGGACAGACTTCCTGCATAGTCATTTCCAAAGTCGTCACACCATGATGTTCTTACTTGGAAGTTTCCAAGTAGTATAATGAAAATAGACACATTATTGCCACTTAAGTTAAAAGATATGTCAGAAGCTCTTTGACTACTTTAAAGAAAATTATGACTACTTTAATTTGGATACCAAATAGTGGCATTTTTCCAGGTAGTGGTATGATGATCAATGCTGAGCCACTCAGCACTCAGTGAATTTATGCACAAAAATCTGTAATTACCTTTTGCTAAAGGACAGAAGAGAAACAAAGACTGAAGGTAGGGGAAAAAGAGAAAGCAAATTCATCTTAATTTACTACAGGCCACAAGCAAGCCTTTAGAATGCAGTGTGCGTGGGTGAGATCATGAGTTTGTCAATAAAATCAAAACACTCATAACTTGTAGAGGAGGCCAATGAGACAAGGAGCAGAGAGAAGCTGCAAAAGGAGGAAGCAGGCTGACAAGACAGCAGAGTTAATAACAAAGGGTGGCTGCCTTGAGTTTGAGGGTGTTCTCAAGGTTGAAAAGATTTTGGACAGGAAGCCAGTGGACAAAGCTGATGAGGGGAGTTAATGTTCAAACACGCAGACAAAGGAGATGAAATAAAAAATAGTGATTTATGTGGGCTGACGAAGGCAATGACTGCATTTTAGAGAATCTTTTACTAATCAAGGCAGCATGCATGAGGGTCTGAATGAGATGTTTGGCCATAAGGATGGAGATTATAAGGATTGTTCTGTGGAGACATTGAGGACAAAGAAGTGGCAGGTTTCTGGAAATGGATTTGTCATTAGCAACACTAGTGAGAATAGTATCAGTGTGGAAACACAGAAAGCCAGATTGGAAGGTATCCAAAACAGATGAAAGGGAGAAAATTGTTGTATTTTGCAGTATAATTAAGGATTTTAGAAAGAACAGGAAGGAAAGAAATGGGCAAAAGATAGAAATGGGCAAGAAAATTCAGGGCTGACTTTTGAGGAACGTGAGACCTGAAAATGCATTTGAAAGACATAGGGGGAAATTTGAATAGGACAGTAGCAGTAAGAGGAAGAAAGAGGATAGTTCACCTGGGAGACAGGTCAATGCTGAGCAACAAGGTAAGAAGAGAAGTACAAAAGAGAGAAACAATTTGGTAGGCCTCAGAAAGACTCATCAGCAGGAGTGTGAGCTGGCCATAGAAACAGCTGTTCCCCACTATCTGTATTCAGAACAGTATTTCTTATTCTCTTTGGCTGTAACCACATCTGGAAATTATGGTATGTCTGAAACCAATCTCTGGCCCTGGACATGTGGTGCAGAGAGCCCATGTCCAAATTACTAAATCCTTTTACCTGCCAGAGAAGAATAGTTCTGTATAAATTGAGTGCAGCTCCTCCTAATTCTTAAACTGTGGCTTGTTTGGGAAAATGTTGTTAGGCACAGGTTAAGCATGCATCAGGGTCACTCTAATAGTTTGACAGTTTGAACAATATAGTTCCAAAACTTTTAAAATTTTATGAAGATGCTTGCACACATATACAAATTTAATCTAGGCAGTCCAGGGTTTCTTGCTGAAGATGGCCATAACATGTCTGATTGGGTAAGCTGTATATTAACAGAGTGAAAAGGGTAGGCTTAAGTTGCCAAGAAGGCCCGGTGGGGTTCAGCATTGGTGCTGACCTGCGGGATATTTTAATCTTTACCATTGCAGATTAGCACGATATGGGGTTAAACACATCTTTCCTTTGGTGCATATTTTCATCAGATGGATTCTGAGTGTCTCACTAAATTATTAAGCTTACAGTCTTCATGGGGACTGAGGCTTTCAGTGTAATGTAAAATTAATCTACCAGTTAAAGAATATTTCACATTCGCACACTCTGGGGAAAAAAATGAGCCTGTCATCACAGTGGGCTGTAGCAGCTGCGAGTAACCAGCTGTCTCAGTCTAGCTACCAAGAAGACCATCACAGATCAATATCTATTGTCCGGTGACTTTCTTTTGTAAAACTCAGCACAAATAAGAGGATAAACTGGAAAGAAATTGAATTACCTTCATTTCAAATGAAATCCATTACCCAAGTGTGGTAGACTAGAAATACATTTAGCAGGAAACCAGACTTGAAACGCTTCTAAGCAGAGAAGAGAGCTGTTGTGCTGTCTCAGCCAACAGAGCATGTTGCCTCCCAAGAGCACATGGGCAGCACCAGCTTCTGCAAGAGAAAGCTGCAAGAGACTGTGTAGAGAGGCAAAGCAATTCCAAAATGGTTGGGAAAAGAGCTTTTTATTCCACAGAACCTGAAGACTGTTTACTGACCAGAAGAACTAGGTATTTTATCTCCAACAACCTTCTTCTCAGTCCTTCTCTTCCCTACTGCCTATCCTCTTTTCTGCAGCTCAGGGTGTTCTTTTTACATCTCCAAATGTCTTTGTGAGGATTCACCTCTGAGCTGTAACTCGATAATCACAGGCTCAGTGTTGTCATCATTGTCTCCAATGCAACTAGCTAGATTGTGTAATGAAAATAATCGGTTTGTATTCTTCTGCTAATAGAAGTATCAAATTACTGTGTTCCATATTGCAGAGGCATTGCAGTGATGTGAGGGAATTCAGAGAAAGGCTCTGCTTTTTAAAAAACATTTATGAATCCCAAAAGGTACAATTTTACCAGATATATTTTCTGTAAATAGGAAAATTTAACAGAAGGTGTTATTTCATATTCATTACATCCTTTAGGAAAACAAGCATCCATTGCAGCAGTATAAACAACAGATAAGCAGAATGCTTGATGCAAACAAAAACTTCTAGAAATTTCATGCTTCCCATCATCTGGATTAGGGTGAATTGTTATCTTGGCAAGACTTTTCCACATATGGCTGCTTTTGTTGCAGTATCTACTTTTGAGTTATTGCTGTCATTGTCAGATGAGGAGTTGGATTTAGTATACAGGACAAAAAAAACCAAACAGTAAAGGGAAATAAAACAATAATTTATAGATAAACTACAACATTTTTTTACAGTCACATTAAAAAGATATTTCCTGATCAGTTTCTGGGAAATTTCTGTCCCAAAAAGAAAGTAAACATATGAAGAACATTTGGTATAAATGTAATGTTGTGATTAACATTCTTGGTATAAGGAGGTTGCATAATTTTTTTTTCTGTAGGGATGAAACTATTCTTTTGTGTATGTTCTCACACTGAGAGATTCTTCCGGTATTCTCATTAGAACAGGTGATGAACGTGGCTTGCAAGCTTCAGGGATTCCTAATGTAAAAATTAAAGAGGTTCTCTTCACCTGTGTTTTCCTCTCCTTAGGGAGCACTGACTCCAAAGACTCCTTTCCTCTCTATAACCCCTCTATCCTGGCTTTTCCCCGCTCCCTTCATTCTTGGTTTCCTGCAGTGCATTTTATTTCTACCTGTTTGTACAATACTGGTGCACTTGATCAGTGTCTGTGCTGCCTTTCTGAATGCACATTGCATGGTTAAAAATCCCTTTAGAGAATTCCACGTTTCTAGCCATTTACCACTAGTGATCCAACAGGGAGACCTAACGTCAGGAAACAGTGATTAGTCTTCAAAGAGCTCATAAAGATAAGGTAGAGAGTTATGCTAAGAGACTTTTTCCATTTCTGCAAATTTCATTCAAAGAGTAACAATTCAATCAAAATTAAACCTCTGTGGTTTGTAATGCTGTCCCAGTTGTGTAGGGACACTGAAGAGTCCTCATTAGAGCTGCTGCTTCTTCACTCACAGAATTGACCTTGTGCAGCTGGTGTGGCAAATCCTCCCAACTGTGCAAACTGTTGCTGCTGCTTCTGGATAGCAAATACCAGCTTTTGAACCTAATTCAAAGCCTATTGAAATTGATGGAAAGACTCTTCTTTCAAGAACTATGGATTACTGTTGCATTTCATGGACTCCAACTAAAAGACTATTAAGTCTATGAAAGTGAGGTGGATCCACATAATGTACTACCAAAGCTAACCCAGCTACGCAGCAATCAAATCAGCCCAATCAAAGTGACACCAGCATCAGCAGATGTATTTTAAAATACTTTTAGCCTCTGAAAACATACAAATATGTCATTAAGAATAAAATAAATCCTCATCAGTGATGGAGTTCAAAACAGACAAACTCAAACACCTGCTAAGCTATTTACATTCATTAACATCCAAGATTCATTTCAGTAGAGGTGGGGCACCTGCAAAATTCACTTTGCAGAAAAGGATTAAATTCCTTAAGTCAGTTCCTTTCAAGTTNGGTTTTTTTGTTTTTTTTTTTTTTTTTTTTTTTTTTTTTTTTTTTTTTACGTTAAAAATATCTAGGATGGAAATGGTATGAAGAAACTCCATGAATAACAATTTAGTAAGCAGTAGAAGTTTTGAACTAGTAAAGTTAATTTTCAACTTTCCTTCCATGTGATTGATAATAGGCAATCAGAGATCATCTGGCAGACAAAATGAGGAGCAACAGTGCCTCTTTACCCACTTGTTTCCTTGTGCATTTAGAGGTGAGAAACTGTTCACAACTGTTTCAACCAGAATACTAACTTCTCAGAAAATACATTATTCTAAAGCAGATCTCTGTCCAGAAATACAAAAAGATATTATTTCAGTTGTTACTTTTTGGTGTGACTCACTATAGAAAGACTAGTAAATTTTTCTTCTGATTTAAGTATTATTTGAAGAAACAATATGATGATACAACATCATCAAGAGAAATTCAACCTCAATTAATAACTCGTAATTCAACATTTCAAGAAATTCTGAATATGCTAACCCTTTGCCAGGTCTCGTGGGAATTCATGTTAAAATCCTGCCAGACACCATAATATGTACTTGAATGTCATGGTGATTTATACTCTATTGATGCTGAGAAAGATGGAACATTCACAGTTTTTAAATGAGTATTTGTATGGCTTAAACTTAATCTTTTGTTAACTATTCAAGCTTTGCTGTGGGACAGATTTCTTGAGTTATGCTTGCCATTAGTCTGTCCGATGAAACATTAAAAAAGGCAGTTCAAGCTAGTGTTATTTTAGAATTGTTAGGTGAACATGACAGGATATCAGCTGACCCACAACTCAAGTTATATTATTGTTACTGTTATAGGACAAAATATGTGTTGGAAAAGATGAAAATCTTGCTGAAAAGCAACAGACAGACATGCTAGCTAAAATGTTATGTTTGTTACATATTAGTATCACAGAGTCTGAATATTCCTCTTGAACTATCTCAGCTTTCTGATGTTATCATGTGCTTTGTGAAGGCTGAATTCACTCCCTTTAAGCCTCAGCTCCTTTAGTTGTGCAGTTGAACAAGAATCATAGTAGGAACTCTGTTCTTAAACAGAAAGGTAAATGGAAAGATTACAGAATGTATTATTTTCTTATTTTTCTTTTCTTTTTTTTTAATTGCTTTCTGGTATTTACTGTTGCTTGCTAAGTACACAGATCTGGTAGCACCTCTATTGTTTTTTTTTTTAAGTATAACCTTCATCAGAGGAAGACCTATGTATGAATTATTGTTTATGTAATTAGTTAGGCTGGTGAAATATAGCAGTAGAGTTTCTTACTGGTCTCTGCTAGTATATTTGTCTCTTTTTTCCCTGTTTTAACTCTCTTTAAGAGAATACTTAAATTTCACAAAAATTTAATTTAACAAATTTCCTAGTTTTGGCCCAGCCTAGTTACCTCTGGGAACACCTAATCCATCTATATATAGTAAGAACTTTAACAGGACCCATTATTCCCGAGGCCAATTGAATACACTGAGGATTGCTAACTTCAGTACCTCAGAAAGAAAGTCTCAGAAGCTCTCATCAGGATTAAGGACTGTATATACCATGTTACTGATCTCTATTTAAATTTTTAAATATCTTCATAAACCCTTATACCTGCTGGATAGAAAAAAGTAAAGAAAACACAGTGAAACTCATGAAGTTCAACAAGGCCAAGTGAAAGGTCCTACATCTGGGTCAGGGCAATCCCAAGCACAAATACAGGCTCAGTGGAGAATGGCTGGAGAGCAGCCCTGAGGAGAAGGACCTGGGTGTGCTGATCAACGAGAAGCTCAACATGAGACAGCAATGTGCGATCGCAGCCCAGAAGGCCAACCGTATCCTGAGCTGCATCAAAAGAAGTGTGGCCAGCAGGGCGAGGGAGGTGATTCTGCCCCTCTATTCCACTCTTGAGAGACCCCACCTGGAGTACTGCATCCAGCTCTATAGTCCCCAACATAAGAAGGACATGGACCTACTGGAGCGTGTCCAGAGGAGGGCCACGAGGAGTATCTGAGGGCTGGAGCACCTCTCCTATGAGGGTGAGATCTGTCCTCCAGGGAAATCTTATACCAGTCTTCCAGTACCTAAAGGGGGCCTACAGGAGATCTGGGGAAGGACTTTTTACTAGGGCATGTAGTGATAGGACGAGGGGGAATGGCTTTAAACTGGAAGAGGGCAGGTTTAGATTAAACATTAGGGGGAAATTTTTTACTTTGAGGGTGGTGAGGCACTGGCACAGGTTGCCCAGAGAAGTTGTTGAGGCCCCATCCCTGGAGGTGTTCAAGGCCAGGCTGGATGTGCCCTTGAGCAACCTGGTCTAGTAGGAGGTGTCCCTGCCTATGGGAGGGAGTTGGAACTCGATCATCTTCATGGTCTCTTCCAATCTAAACCATGCTATGATTGTATGATTCTATGATTTTGGTACCGCTTCACTCCAAAACCTACTTGACACCAAAACCACCTCATCTACTTCTCCCTTGTAACAGTTCTGCCTTCTCAGGCTCTCTTCCCTCTCCTACAGTGGTGGGATTGGCAGCAGAGTCCCATCCCTGTTTCTCCTCTACAGCAAGGTAAATGTGGAGGAGTATGAGCAGATTTTCTCTGTGCACCTTCCCTGTCTGGTTTGCCAAGCAGTGCAGAGAGGAGCTGTCTTACCTGTCACTCTGCTTGAGCTGGTGTCTTCTTCTGCTCTGTCATTTCAGCATGTGCTGATGGATAATTTTATTGGGAGTCTGAAATGATCACATCCTCCTGGATCAAGGAGGTGCTGTGGTCTACTCTTGGCACTTTGCTTGCTAACCTTGGAGACATGGAGATAAGCTCTTTGACATGCATATGCCAGCATGAACTTCAGAAAGTTAGTTGTCAAGGCAAGTCCACTTCTAACCTTGAGAAACACAGCTAGCACTTGGTTTGAGCTCAGTCACACCATCTGAGATATGAAAGGGAAGGGACTAGCTGGGTGCAAATTTTTTTTCCATTTACAACATTTTCAGGACTCTCATTTGGGGGGGGGGGGGGNAGGAGTGGGGAAGAGAAAAATAAAGGCTAACAGCAATTTTACAGAACAAACAAAATTGGCCCCAATCTGACCTATAAATTAGTTAGCCTTCAGATTTTATATTATGCAATTCTTAGGTAAGACATACATATTGCGAATGACAAAGCAAGACTCATGTCTTTCAATGCAACCTGTTGCTGTGAATTCTTGCTTCTGGAGAACTTTGTTGTGGTCCAAGTATCCCTGTTAACAGATCACTCTGCAAGGTCAGGACCTAAATGTGTTTAAGTTTGGGGTAACTTTATTAGTAGAGAGAAGCACAGGTGTGAACATGACTTTCACTATTACTTCCATCTCAGGAAGTCCTTTAATGCTTTAATGGATTGAACAAACTGTAAATACTCCCTTTTGTAACTAAACTTAAAAATGCCATGCTGGGAGAAATTACAATTTGGGGTATTTAAATGACTCTTAAAACATAATAAAATTTTAAATAAATGTAGTAAGGGTACGATATTTGTACATATTAAACTGCTGTAGTTGATTGGTATTTCAAACACATAGTAAGTGTACTGTGGCCTGATAATCAAGTTCTTAATTCAATAATTAATTTGCTGTTCATACTAGCGTGGAGCAATGAGTAAATCCACACGGTACTTTGGTTTATTTTAGATTTGTATTTTCTAGGTGATATTCCAAAGACCTTTCATAATTGTTTAACTGAGTTAAAAGTGTCAATTTTGTTCAATATATTCATTAATGACCTAGATGAGGGGACAGAGTGTATCCTCAGGAAGTTCGCTGATGATACCAAACTGGGAGGGGTGGCTGACACTCCAGAGGGCCGCGCTGCCATCCAGTGTGACCTGGACAGGCTGGAGAGCTGGGCAGAGAAGAACCTAATGAGGTTCAACAAAAGCAAGTGCAAGGTCCTGCACCTGGGGAAGAAGAATGCTAAGCACCAGTATAGGTTAGGGGTGGACCTGCTGGGAAGTAGTTCTGAGGAGAAGGATCTGGGGGT
>VUYV01000017.1:7903362-7942650 GCA_008711295.1 Anarhynchus alexandrinus | reverse complement strand
CCAGGGAGGTTGTGGAGCCCCCTTCTCTGGAGATTTTCAAGACCTGCCTGGATGCAGTCCTGAGTAATGTGCTCTAGGCAATCCTGCTTTAGCAGGGGAGTTGGACTAGGTGATCTCTAGAGGTCCCTTCCAACTCTGAAATTCGTGATTCCGTGTCAGTTTAATTTTGCATGGCTGTCTGCAACCTGTGTCAGCAGACAGTATGGATAATTTATGAGGAAATTACAAGTTTTACAAAGTGGGGGAAGTTTCACAAAAAGTTAACTTTGAGAAGTGGGCTGCTTTTTAATATTCTCTAGGATCACTAAAGTAGATGAGAAAAGGAATATAATTTCAGTCATGGCCATTCTTTTTCTATGTTTCTCATGAACAACTGTGATCAGATCTGCCAGTGAAGTCATTAAACAAATTAAAGTGGTTACTGAAAAAAGTCAAAGTGACTACTGATAATACTAAAAACTACTTGACACTGAAAATCTTCATGGAAATAATCTGTTGTAAACACCAGTTTATGAGTTACCTTGTGCTTTATGCTATTCTGTGGCTACAAAAACGAGAGCATTATAACTTTGTTATGCAGACTTTAGGTGAAGTGTCTTTATTTCAGAGGAAGAAGAGAATGAAGGAACTAAAAAAGGAAGCCCTCCTTTCTGAGTTTTGAAGTATTCTTCTGTGCAACCTGAATAGTCTCTGAAATAGCTTTTGGTATATTATTACATATGTAACACTTAGATTGTAAATCCCCTGACTGAGGAACCAAAGTACAGTGGTGTAGGTCTACTGGTTTTAGTGGAACAACACCAATTTGCACCTCCATGAAGATGACCATGTTGTCTTCTCTGAACTTATCATAGGAAGAATATCTGCCGTATGGTCAATTTTACGGAAATAATCCTGGTCTTGACAGCTGTTCACGCTAATGTCTGAGGAAGTGATCATCTTACTGCTCAACAAAAAGGGTAGCTGCCACCGATCCTGTTAAAATCAAGGTCAGGATTACTGGATTACTTTATGGGGAGAGAAGAGTTTTTCTTCTTTTTACATAATTTGCAGTGGTGTAAATGTTTCTGTTTTCCCTGTTGGTGCAGGGAGAGAGGCTGCAGAAATGTCCCTAGAGGCTGCCAGGCAGGTGGGAGGAAAGGCTACGACACATTGGTGTGGGAGTGAAATCTCAGTAGGCAGACTGAGCCTTGCCAAAATCCTGTGCCCTTCCTAGTCTATCAAGGCAAAATCATTACCCAATACTGGAATAATTTGGGTTCAACAGAAACATAGATGAAATAAAGCGAGTCAGGATATGAAGGGGGAGAGTGGAAGTCTGATTGGAAGAAGGTTGGTGGTACCAGATGCACAGAAAAATAAATATCAAGGTTGTTAAGATGCCAAAGTTATGGAGCATTTGAAGTTCATAAAAATCTTAGCTAAGGGAAAAGAAACGCAGGTGGGATACATCATATTGTTGAAGGAAATGTGATCTTCACATTCTGCAAAAAGACTTAACTAAGAGAGGGAAAGACACTTTTTGGCAAATGTTCATGGGTAGCTGCTGCACAGGAGATGCTTGGCCGTTTCTGAGAGACAGAGGCTAGCAATTTGCTGGTAAAATAGACAGATTCACCAAATATCCTGAGTTTTCACACCAAGAGAACATGAAATTAGGTGCAGCAGAGTCTGTAGTGACCAAACCCACTAGATCTAGTGTCAAAGAAAAACTATGTGCAGGGATAATTGCCAAATCATAAGTATCTTGCAGGGTTTCTGAAAGTCCTGACACCCACACTGTACCTTCATGGTCCAGTACTACAGAGTCTATCAGAGGGACCCTTCCTGACAGTCTATGTCCAAAGACCATGAAAATACAATATGTTTCCCAGTGTTCCTAGCAGTACATGAATTTATACCATCCACTATTTTGTGTAGAGCACCTGAAGAGGAACAGCAGAATCTGGACTGCTTGTATTTCAGGCCCTCCTTCAGCTCCTAAACAAGATTTTGATGTAGGTATGGCTTGGATTATCGGAAAAGCGTATGTAATGGCTCAGACTACCAAAAAATTAGTATGTTGATATGGTTACAACATGTTTGGGCTTCCAAGACTGGGAAAGAAAAGTCACTGAGAACAACACAGCTAAAGGGAAATATTAATCATCAAGAGAAAAAAATATTAATAAAAAAATCGATAAAGTATTCAACAAGAAAATAAATGAACGTAAGGTTGACATACAGACTAGGAAAAGATGGTAGGCAAACAGAAAATGAGAGAAGTTGGCAACTTATTTGCTTAAGTTGGCAANTATTTCAGTCACAGCTACAATGAATCAATATGACCCAACTCTCAAACATCTTTGCTGTCCTTAGGAACATAAGCCGAATAAGTGAAGCCCAGCACTTTTGTCACAGGTCACATGGACTTTCATCTGAAATACAAAAAAAAAAGCTTAACAATGCTGACAAGAAGGAAAAATCAGGTATTTGGTGTGAAGAAAGAATGTGGGAGGGAGAAGGGGGAATTATTGGCAACCTGAGGCAAATGTAAATTATTTGCAGATCTGTTAAAAAAAAAAAAAAAACAAAATTGAAAAGAATTTGGAAACACTGCTGCTAGTCTGGAAATGATTATGGGAAACAGAACCTAGTCCAGAACATTAAGAAAGTAAAACTATCTGGGAGTTATAGGGATCCCTAAAAACCTGGCTAGTATCACATATCACCAATCCCATGGGAATCTTTTAGTACAAATTATTATGAGTTTACAGTGGCACCAACAAGATGGTTTTATCCCACCCCTTTTTGCATTCACCAGTTGCTTTGGTTTAGGTTGGGTTTTTTATGCTATGCATTCTATAAAGCCAAGCAATAAATCCCAGGTAGGACTCACCCTGAACATTTATGTTCAGAAAGTCCTTGACATCAGAGACAGGTACCTGGACAAATTCCGAAAATCTCTCTATTCCCTAATGGGGAAGAAGTTCCTTCTAGGATGTCCATCCTGGGTTTTTTGTTTGTTTGTTTGTTTGTTTGTGTTTTTTTTACAATTTACAACCAGGAATCTCCCCTCTGCTACCAAAGAAGTCAGAAGAGCAAATCCTCTCCCTTTCTTTGGTAATTGTTTCTTAAAGAAGAGTTAGATGAAACAGGCACTAAATTTGCATGCTTATTAGTTTGTTTAAAGGTGTGCTGTCATCTTATAGCCACCTTTTGATCACATCAGGAAGATCAATAGATTACTCGAAATGGCCAAACACATCAGTCTTGTGATCTGTGCATCAAAAACAAGATTTATGAAAATCCATGTGATCTCAGATGTTCTCATCACTCTAAAAGCAACCTTGAGACTTGTTGACAAATTTTGCTGCTTAAATTAGGGGCATATAATAGTTTGAGATGTGGATTGGTTGTAGGTCTCTACAGCACAGAACATTACTGATTTCTCACCACCCTGCCGTCCTACATACGGTCTACCTGGCACTGGCCTTCTGTGTTGTGCTTTTATTTATAAACTTTAAAGATTTTGGGCTGAGGTACAATCAGACAGGAATATTTGCATTATTTGAAGAAATACTAACAAATTATAATAAAAAGGCTGCAGACATACTTTTAGCAGATGTTCTCATCTAATAAATCCAAAGCCAGACTATACAAAGATATTTTTTATTCGGGAAATGAAAGTTACCACAGTAATTTTATGACCTTTGATATTCTTGAAAATGTTCTTCCAAAGCAAAAAGTCCTGCGTATCTCTGATAAAACACTACTTAATTCCTTCCAGCTATGGCAGAACTGAACCCTGGATACCTAAACGAATTTGCAGACTTTGTCTAGTGCTATGTTGTCATTTCTAGATGTGATAAATGGAGTTATGTTTGCCTAAGTGATGGAGATTTACAATGCAGTATCAACTGGGTTACGTTCCTTCACCTAGTAAGGATGTACCATATAGAGGACTATGCAAGCACAGAAACTGTTCTTGTGTTGCCTTAAGAGAACTCTTTCAGCCCACCTCTAGCATATTGTTAGACCACAGGCTGCATCAACAAATTTTGAGTGCCTGATAAGTTTATCAGTGGGCATAAGCATACTTAAATTTATGTACTTACAAAATTCTGTTACAGTAGATTACAACTCTATCAGGCAACCGTACAGTAACTAAAACATCCCTTTTAATTAACATTAGTTTATTGGACACACTTTAACTATTAGTGCATTGAACTGTGAAAAATAAGTAATTTCATATTCCGAATTTGCAATGTTTGACTTTTTTTACAGGTGCTAACGGGGGTTTATGTTTTAATTTCAGCTTTAACAGTATGTAATTAATGATATTTTCATATAGTTAATCTAAAATGCCTTTCATAGAGCACTATATTATTCATGTGTTGTCAATCTCAGGCATATAAAATGACAAGAATGGGATTTTGTCTTAATTCTGTATTTCTGTTTCTACATCCTATTGATTTATGGATCTTCGCTTAAAGTTTCTTCAGGCTTGTTATTAAAGACAATAATAGATATCAAAATAAAATTGACTGTGACTGGCAGCAAGTGAAAGGCCTTTCAAATATTGATAAAGAAGAATGGAATCTAGTTTTATGTTTTATCCTTATAAGCTTTTCTTTAGTAGAGCAAATAAGCACCCTGGTAGCCGTTATTTCTGATATTGTACATGCTAGGTTCATTGTGCTGAAGCTCCAGAATAAAACTATATGCTTCATACGTTAAACTTACTTGAGAAGGAAAACCACTTACACCCCACAGCCAAAAAGGCAAGATTATTTTTACTGGATTGTTCACATTTTCTTTTCTTTTCACCACGTATTTCTTTGACAAGAAGTATCTGGCAATTGTTTATGTACCCCCAAAATATTACATAGGTAGTATATAACATATTTCTTTGCCTTTTCAAGTGAAGGCAGCCAGTGCCCTTTAAATTCAAAGTCAAGATATTTTCTAAATTGGCCATGGGTGATTTTCGCCTTAGCTAGCTTTATGATCTGAGAAATTTAAAGGAAACTTTATGTATGACTTTAGCAGGGGATGAAGTCAGGCCATTATGCTTTCAGGCACAATTAGGCTTTCTTGGACTCTTTCCTTAGGATGCACATAGAGTCTTCCTGGAGGATAAATTTCTTATTTGACCTTCTGTTTCCCATTTGCACTGCATGGTGGACTTAAGAAGTGGCTTGAATGACTTTCACTGAGAAAGCAGTAGAAAGACAGAAGCAAACTTGTGTGGGAATGCTTCTGATGTTGCTGAATACATGGTTTGATTGTCCTTATGTGCAGTCATTTATTTGGAGCAGAAATGAAGCACGGTCATTCAATGGGAGCTCCAGGAGTTGGTATCTTGGGAGTGGGGGAGGGGGAAGAAAACAGCTTCTGGAGTTTTGGTATGAAGGAAAATAAGATGAGTCTATTACTGTGTTTTGTGCTAAGGGTGTGGCAAAGGGCTTTAGACCGGCTTCTTCTGTCACTCTCACTATAGATGCCAGAGCTGATAGCTCTTGCTCCTTTTCCCCTCCTTGCATGTACCTGCAGGCCTGAAATCTCAGGAGTGACATCTGTGGTGAGCAAAATTCCACTCACCTTCCTGCAAGTTAAACCATGAGCACTACCAAACCTTCCTCGTTGTGTTCAACTACTTAATGTATTTGAGCTGTTGCTGGGATACACGCGTGTTTTTAGAAACTGAGTCAAAGCAGACTATGTTTTTCTATTTTTAAATTAGGGATACAGTCTTAATTATTACTAGTGTCTTTTAGCTTCACTCCTACTAGCCAGCTTTCTGTGTTTGTTTTCTGTCCTTTAGTAACCTTAGACTTCATGTTGACATATTGAAACACTTTGTTTTGCGGTACTGTTTACAAAACAGTATGCTCAATAAGAGAGGTTCTTTTCAGAGCAATCTGAATAATCCCAAAGCTTGGGAAGGAAGAATAATTCAAACCATTCAAATGAAAAGCTTTTTAATGTTGAGCTTTCAGTGTCGGTGCAATAATAAAACGTTCTAAAAAGATGCAGATTATTTTAGAGGTGAAGGTCTGCATCTTCAAAAGAGCCATCAATAGAATTAGGTGCTGAACTCCTTTGAAAATGCTTTCAAATTTCCAGCTTAATTTTGTTTACTCCTGTGGAGTCAGTCATCTGAGTACAAGAGGAATATAAAATAAGGAGGAGTCACCCTTTCCAAAATGTGTATTCATGGCTTTAGACAATCTGGAAGGAGTTCAGAGGGTTTTACCATCCCTTTCATCCTAGGGTGCTCCTCTTTCTCCATGGAAGTTTTAATGGGTCTCAGCTTAATGGCTGTTTCCTGCATCAACATTACAAAAAGAGATTCAGTAGTGTTAAGGTGTTGGCAAGCAAGACAATCCAAAGACATGGAGGACAGTGAAGTAAAACGTGTGGTTTCTATTCCTCCATTTTTAATGATGTGTTCTTGCTAGAATAGAGGCAGAGAGAAAGAGAGGCACAGCCTTGCCTCTTAGCTCAGAATGTAGACTGGTGTTGGACAAAAAAATCCAGCCAAGGAGAAGTGTTCAGAAGTGTTCTAGATTTAGACAACACAGTAGGCAACTGAAAAATACTATAAAATATAAAAAGCAGAAGCTGTGCCCCTCATTCCTGGAGAAGACTCTTCTACTACAAAAATTCATCCTTATGTTAAAGTGCCTTAAAAATTTCAGGCCCTATCCCTTAGATCTTTTATACTTTAAAATCTCAACTTTTTTGTCTAAATTATTTTAGAGTATCAAGTTGAGTGCTTTAATAGCAGACTGAATACCTTGGCGTGTGAAGGTTGTCCCAAATGGAGATTTTTCTGAAAAGCAAGAGAACTTCCAGAGGCCTCTGAGATACACAGAAGAACTTTGTGCACAGTATGCAGCTGTGGATCCAGGCGGTAAACTGGCAACGTTAATTTATTTTTTGACAGACATTTTAATACAAAGCAAAAAAAGACTCTTAGCATCCAGCCAACAATGGCTTAGATCTGTAACTCCTAGTGCAATAAAAGTTAGATCCTAGTCAGAATGGGCAGAAAAATACAGTGTCTTTATTCATTACAAAAGGACAGCTTTTTGTTTGGCTACCTCTTAGGCTAACTGGACAGTCAGAATAGATATTTGCCCAGATTCTGAAGCAGCATAAGAAGCTAAGATTTTACAGTAGTAATACGGTAGTGAGTATTTTCACCATCTGGATAGTTACCTATACATAAAGCTAGATTTTTTAGAAGAGAAAAAAAAAGTTAATTTGAAGTACTTGACCAAAAGACAACAAATTATATTATATTTCTTAGTGGAAGCAGTCAACCAGGGTTTAATGGGCTTGAGCGGTAGCATAGGTCAGTTAACTACAGACAGGAGGTATGAGAATACTGCTTAGAGAATTTCTCTGCCCTCAACAATTCTAATGACCCAAAATATACTTCAGTGACAGGAAAAAGCTATCAATTAGAAGGGTATGGAAGCACACTGAGCAATTGACTCTGTTTAAGTCTTCTCATCTTAAAATAGGCAGAGATTAGAGACATCCTTATGTGCCACATTAAGGAAATGCAGTATATAGCTTATTGAAATCAGTACTCTCTGATGATACTGAAAAAGTGAGAAAGTAGGAATACTGAATGACTACTATACTAAAATCTCTCTGCACAAAAACAGCATCTCATGTTTTGAATATCTGTATTTCATTCTTACGTATCCAGGCACTAAGCCTCTAGTTTCTCTTAGCTATCGCTTCTCTCTTCCCTCACTGCACTGCCAAATTTGATCATCATTGTGATGTTATGAATGTGCTGTCTCACCTGTGAGATGATCTAGACTTAGCAACTTAGCGGCAACATATTCTGGATATATTTGTAATACCCAGGAAGTCTTCCCCTCCTCATGTACTCAGCTATCCGAGATCTGGGGATTGATAACTTTTTCGTAACTTTGATAGGCTGTTCTGTGTTTTACTGCTGTTTTCATAAAATGCATCTCTCAAACATCCATCATCAAAGAAATAAGTCTGCTTAACTTTTTTTCCCCTGAATAAAATACTGAAGACTTCTTTTGTATTTTCATTTGTACCTCTGATTGCATTTTCTTCTGTACAGAATGGCCTAAACAACAAAATCTAAACCTGAATTTTCCTAGTTTGTAAAGTGGGAAGGCTTAGGACATCAGACATTAGAAAACATGCTTTGTTTGGATCACTGCCTTTTGCCTTTCACTCTCACATCTGAACATGTTGAGAAACAGCTAGAAATACACAGCGGTGTAGCGTTTATGGCAACCTATTTTCAAATTGTCTCACAGGCATAACTGCCTGCTTTTGTTGTAATTCAACAGATTGCAACAACTAACTGCATTTCTCCCAAAATGGAAGTCTGTGTCCCCCTTTGTTATAGCTGAGAGGCAAAGGCAATGATGCTCAAGAATTGGTCAGTGACCTGATCTCCCACTGCCAGGTGTGCTGTGAATACATGTAGTACAGCCACAAACACAGATTGCCAGCATGTTCTTCAGTGGTTTGCTTTTGTGCTACCCTCTTTTTTACTAAAAAGGCTGCTTGTGGAAAAATCTTCCCTCACTGACAAACAATTAAACCCTCCCAACCCTGTGGCTTGTGGGAAATTTTGGATGCTAATTCCTTTAGCAGTAGAGAAAAGCAGGAGAAACCCGTACTGAGTTTTGGTTGGTGGGTTTTTTTTCTTTTTTTTTTTTTTTCAGAAAAAATAGTATTCTTGTTCACAATTGCAGGTGAAAAATTATTTCAAACCATAAAAAGGTATAATGAACCAATTAAGAAACCATATTTTGCCTGAATGCTTCTTTGGGCTACTCACAAGTAAAAGCCACTATAGTGAGAGGAGAACGTGTGTATCTGCTTACAGGTGGCAGCATCAGTGTGGTCATGGAGCAGGGCCTGAATGTTCTCACTGCAGAGGGGGAAACACAGAAAGTTACACAGACTACTGAGGGCTTGGATTTGCCAAAATCCAGTAAATTCTGGAAGGTTTGTATCCAGCAACTTGATCCAGTTTGGTCTGATTAGTTTATTTTGCATTTTGGCTGTCACTGTTCCAATTCAGTTCACTACCTGGTTACTCGCTAACTCTAATGTGAAAAGGATTGAGAGCTTGACTTAAATTTAGTGATTAGTTTGTGATTTAGTGGATTCAACACAGTTAACTGTGAAGGAACTAGAAAAAGGCAGCTGAATAAGTAAACAGAGAGAGTGAAAAGTTAAATCCTAATGATGTGTTAATTAACATGAGAGAAAGATTGCTTTTCATCTCCAAGTGCAGAAAAGCACTTTCTTTTGAAGCTAACACATGTCATCAGACAGATTCACCTGCTACAGTAGGATATTAAGGAACCTTGATGATCTTTTTGGAAGAACAGTTGCTATTCTTGTCCTTAAAATGTAGCCAATGTGGGTATCTAATGACTGTTCAGTTTCTCTTCAACACCACCTTTGCAGGAGCAGTCTTTAGTCATAAAAACTGCCAGAGAA
This sequence comes from Anarhynchus alexandrinus, assembly GCA_008711295.1. Classification (NCBI taxonomy): domain Eukaryota; kingdom Metazoa; phylum Chordata; class Aves; order Charadriiformes; family Charadriidae; genus Anarhynchus; species Anarhynchus alexandrinus. The sequence continues at coordinate 7,933,149 of VUYV01000017.1, read as the reverse complement.
AAAGCATGAAGTGCGGACATAACAACAAAAACAATAATGTAAGGATTTAAACATGATAGGAAAGTTGCTACTTATACCGCCATCATCTTCAATGTACCAAAGGAGAGTGCTAAGAAGAAAAGACCAAAGTATTGTCTCCCAAAGAACATTTCTTCCAGACAACCACAACTACGGTGAACTGTTTGCTGTTGCAAATAGAAAATTAAATGTGAGATCAATACTTTCAATTCTCAGACCCTAAGACTGACATAACAAGTACAGGTTTCCTTTAGGGAGGTATATGTAGTCAGAGCTCTTTATCCTGTGCTGAAGCTAAAATGCCCTTGGGGATATTTCCTGTAAAACCACCCAATGCTGTAGGTGGAAAGACTGAAAGAAATAGTGACCTGTTCATGTGAAAGCTATTACTCTGCCACCCTGGAGATACCTCTTTTTAGACCCTCTTGGTCTTTGCTGTCTACAGAGAGCAGCCTAAAAAGAAAATTCCCACCATCCTCTTTTCCTCATGCATAGTGTGTCTCACACTAACCAAAATCCTTGTTTCTGCAAGCACTTCAGTGGGTGTGTCAGTGGAGATGTTCATGGACTTAACCTTGTGCCTAACATAAGCAGAGCAGGAACCTAATCATTGTGTATTGCAGTTTGTACATTTTGATGCTTCTCCCTGCTGGATTGATTTTTTTCCTCTTGGGAAGATACAACTGTTGGTCCGGGCTCATTCTATAGAGGGAATAATACTCCTGGCCAACAAACAAGGTGCAGAAAGGAACATCAAGAGTCTCAGAGGCAGCACAAAATTTAGGAGCTGTCCTTCTTCAAAGCACTTATGGTTAACTGCATGGTTATTGAAGGAAATAAAAGTTACTGCAGGATCATAAGCAAGGTAAAGACCACTAAAATGGATGGATTCAAAAATTTTCTTCTGGTGATATTCCTATCTTGTCAGTCACTCAGCCAGTCACCGGTATTTGGGAAAGATCTCTTTCCTTTCTGTCTCCATGTTCTAACACACAGCACGTCAATTCACTGGTCTTTTTCATATGCCTAAATCAGGGCAACAGAAGAAGCGTTAGGCAAAGTTGTGTGGTGCACTTTTAGTGTCTGCTTTGAAATTCAGGGAACCCTAGGCTTGGCCATTCCTGCTAGTTGCAGTCCCCGAGAGGCATACACAGAGGGTTTCTGGGTTGAAGCACTCTCATCCCTGAAGAAGCTGTTCCTCAGAAACAATAACCTCTAAATTGTGCAAATGGCATCTACTGAATTGCCTGCAATCTAGATTCATCCAGTCAAAGAATTTGTCTGATCAGGTGCACTGCCCTCAAACTCCTCTTGGTTATCACACTCCTGAGATGTGTGCTTAAAAAGCTAAGCGGTTCATCTTTTTTTAAAAGGTGCTAAAACATTCTCTGGCACAAGTGCTAGACTTAAAAGCCCTACAGTTTTCAGCAGAAAATCTTTTTCCTTACTGAAACTGGCACAACATTGGTCTTCATCTACTTCTCTGCCATCATGCAAGTACTGTATACTAGTTTTCTGTGTAATTTACAGATTATTCTGGAGGTGTATTCTGTGCAATCATGCTAATTTCTTTTGTGTCAAAAATAAGTGTGTGTTAAAAGGCTGTAGGGACAAAAACTAAGCAGATTTTTCTCTAGACAAACAATTCTAGTGAATTCAGTTACATGTCACAACATCTTGCTTTCAGTGTTTATTTAAAATGTGTTGAAAATTACTCATTGTTACCTGCCATTTGTGTGAAATATTGATTCTGATTTTATATCTCACCAAAAATAGAGAATGGCAAGCTTAGGTGCAACTCCTACAGGAAAGCTTTTCCACTTGTTATTGCAATTCTCCAAAAGCTGTAATCTGAATACAGTAGCAGCTAACTGGTATTAAAAGATTAAAACAAGAGGAAAAAATAGTCATAAAGATTGCGTAGCCTGTAAAACCTACATACAGATTACACTGATATTGTATGTTTCCCTACGAAGAAGGACTTCTGTTCCTCTGCCTAATGTTATTGTGTCTTCTCATGCAGTCTTGAATAAAATGGACCTTGAAATCAGTTAGGACATACCCTAAGTGGAGGTTGCCGGGAGAAAATAATTTGTACAGTCTAACAGTCTGACCTAGCATCCTCCTTATATTTATAGTAAAAAATGGGACTTATGTTGCAAATACTAATTAAAATATGACATTGATACAGAGACCAACATGTTTTGATCTAACTAAGCATTCCAAATGAAAAATATTTCATATTCAGAATACCTCACAGATGTGCCTTTTTCTGCAGTCATGGATAAAGGTCGTTATAACATTAATTGAATTGTACCAGTCTATAAATAGTTATGTCATCTGTGACAGGTACTTTATTCAAATGATGAATAAAACGAAGCCAGCTTAGTAGTAACATTTAAAAATATTTTATTGTCAGCTGTTGCAGAATGCTATTTAGACGACAGCAGATCAGAAAGCTCTGAAGCTGCTCACTGCATTTGTGGCACCCTTCCTGCAAGAGTGAGACACGTCCTCCTTCTGTCTTGCTTTGTGTTTTTATAGAGTCACACTGGGGGTGAGGTGACATATCAGAGCCAAAGAAGTCAGCTTAAGACATGATTTGCATTTCAATGACTGACTTTCCACAAAGCACTGTGATGCTGATTGCAGTACAGAGCAGTTTGAATTAGGAACATATGATGCTGCTGGACTGCAAGTAACTTGTGGTTACAGCAATTATAAATAGGTTATGTGAAATGAGGGCATTATATTATTTATACCTGTGCATCACATATTGCAGTGTAAAAATAGGGGCACAGACATCCTTACAATTAATGTGTTGTTTCTCAGAGATACTCAAACAAGAGATTTGTTCTTAGACATGCAGGTTTACACTGTGGCTTTTTAAAGATATACAAATGTTCTGCCACAGCATTTTAATACCGCTGAGGTGAATAAGGTTGTACACGTGTAACTGTAGGTGCTGCTTGTCTCAAGCGCCTTGTTTACTTTTGGAAAGCTAAAATGAATGCCTTGGACCCAAAGATAGGTCTTGTGGTTTGCTGGACCACTGTAAGGGATTCTGTAATCTCTGGGATTCAGTGATTTAATATTTTCAAATATTATGTTTTTTCCATCTGGCTTCTTTGGTGTTAAAATGTAATCTCCATTCACTGCTATATATTCCTGGAGTCTGCTTGCACCAAAGCATGAGTCAGGTCAGAGCTCAAAACCTTACCTAGTAATTTCTCTCGGTCCAAGATGGCACTGCAGACCTGGCACTCGAAGATAAGGTGCATAGTAAAATCTGGGGCAGATACCAACAAAGTAACCTGCAAGAATCTGCTTGCTGCTGAGAGATTTTCCCCTTTTGCAAACTTAACTAGGCTAAAGTTGCACCTTTGTTCTCAGTTACCCACCAGGCAGTATACAGCTTAAAATGCTACAGAAACTTTTTTAATTGCTCCAACAATCATTTGACAACTTCATGAAGTGGGGACCAAATCCACGTGACTTTCTGCCACTTTGTATATGAGAATTGTGACATCAAAGAGGGAAAAAAATCAGAAGGGGCCTAGGTGGTGATGAGGATATTTCAGCTCATCTCACTTATTAGAAGACAGTGACATCATTTGTGTGCTTGGGGAAGACTCATCTTCCCTGCTGGTCCAGATGAGCTGCTGGGTTTGTTAAATATGTGGAAAGGAGGAAAATTAGGGTTTGTGATCTTAACTTGCAATATAAACTAGTCTTGAATACCATTAAAGCACAGTAAATATTGGTCAAGATTACAAGGGGGACATTTACAGACTTTCCATAGCGTAAAAGGAGCCTACAGTGATGTATTGCTACATCATCAATCTTCTTCACAGTCTTACATTATTCATTTTGCCGGTAGGCTGTCTTCAGAGAAGGGCCGTCATCTAGCAAGAGTTCCAGGTCCCTGCAGTCACAGCTTACATTTTCTTTTACAAAGAAAAGAATTGCTATAACATGCTCCATTCCTGGCATCAACAGGTAAATCTGAAAGCTGAGTTCAAATCTGCATGCAGGCTAAAAACCCCTCTCCTTGGGAAATCTAGATTAGACAGCCCCATATAGAGAGAGAGAGAGAGGATATGGCCTGACCAAAATGTATTGATCAGTGCTGACGCCTAGGTACCGGTGCCACAAAGTCATGTACCACAAAAATATATTACAGTGAAGTCACACTGCCCTAGAAGAACACAGAATCAGCTTTTATGAGTAACTTTAGTATTCAGTTGAAATGATGTGAAAATCAAATTCTAAATCACATTGCTAGTATACATTGCCCCACAGTTCACAGAGTTCTAAGAAATAAAATGCCTGTCACCCAAAATATTAACTCATTTCTATTACATGCTAAGAAAATTATTTACTTTGCCTCTGGTCACAACAATATTCGTCATGATATAAAATATAAAAAGTTAATTGTTCTGCTTTTTGAATCTGGTAAAGTTGTAGGTTGTCAGATAGCTATACTGCTTGGAAATTAGTACACACATAGTGAACTAAATGATGTTACTTTGGCAATAAGATGGATTTGCTGCCTGTTTTTCTTGAAAATTTAGGTCTTAAAAGTAAGTTGGACTTAGAACTCAAAATATTTACTGGTTGAGGGTGAATCAGGAGCACAGCACTTTTTGTCTCTCTTTGATGGGCTGTTTATCTGGAGTGTCATGGTGCTGTTTTTTTTTCATTTCAAAACTATTACTAGTAAACACTACCAAACACTCCAAATCTTCCTATCTTAAGGTGGGTTTTTTTTGTACTCTCTGTAACATATTTTCAATCAAATGAATTAATTTACATTAAGTAATACTACTTATGTATTTTAAAATATATGAATATGGTAGAGCCTTGGGTGACATTAGAATGTTCTTAGCCGGGACTAACAAAAAATAAAATGCAACTCCTGGAGCAGGATATTCCTGCCTGCTCATAAATATGGCAAATAGGATATCACCACCTTTTATATATTTGCTGTAGCTCTTCTTTCCTCCTTTCTTTGCAAATTACTGTTAAACACAAATTGTGACACTGAATTAAAGCTCCACTTAGGTCAATAGAAAAAGCAAAAAAATCTCTTTGCAGAGGTTACAGTCAACATTGTCATCATCCTTTGGAAAAAGCTTTTCCTTGCAGGTCTTTACGAGTGTCCACGTCTGTTTTTTATTAGGATTCTCCTACTCTGGAGACAAATAAGCTGTTTGTACAGGACTCCCTGCTGGATTAGAGCTCCCTGTCTCTAAATCCTTGGAAAGGGTTTTGGGAAGTGGAATGACTCAATTCTTCTACAGAAGTGAGAACCTGAATATAACAGTTATTACCAGTAGTTGTTTCATGGACTAATGGTATGTATCAGACTCCTTATGTGGGACATTCTGGACTGGCTAGCACTTTTAGCCTCAAAGGAGACAAAATTCAGTTTTAATATTTACACCTAAAGGTAGGGTACTAAATACAGAAAACTTTACTAAACATCCCTTGAAACAATAGTATTCTTAATAATTGTACTTCTAACTCTTCTTTCAAACTAAAAAAATTAAAAAATAAAAAAAAACCCACAACCCTGTAACTCTCTGGATTCTCAAATCTCTGAACCATAACAGTAGCAATAAAATTTTAGTTGACCTTACTTTAATACTTCTATATGACATACCTGTTGCCAGTTTATCAATGGATGGTATATTTAATGTAATAACTAGACTTACGCAAATCTCTGAACTTTCCTCTAATCGTCAATACTGGGTCAGTAAAATACTTGTATATTGATCCTTCTTCCTTATTTCAGGAGTAGCTCTTGGCATAGCTTTATTCTGAACCTCAGCTGTTTTGGAAGACTATGAATTTCCAAATACAAGTTACTCTCAGTGGAAACCCGACTAGTACAGGTATTACAGCTTTTAGTTGTTGAAAGTTACAACAATCTCATGATATAATATTATAGCTATTAAAGAAACTCATTGCAGCACTGGAAAGTCAAAACCATTTGTTCTTATTCAGTAGGATCTGCCTTTTTCCTGGAAGAGCAGAGCTTCTGTGCTTGGTGCATCTCAGCATCAGGTAAGCCCACTGACCAGGTCCACCTTTCAAGTGATTTTTCCCATGCAAAGAGATCTTATAGCTGTTTAATGGATCCTGGCATGAATCACATGATTTAATATTAGGACATCAGAAATAAAGAATTCACTGCTCAGTTCAGGAATGGTGAGGTGGATTTGACTAAGAACAGAACAATGTACTTTAGGCTTTTCTGATTTAAGTCTAATGAATGGTGACTATTACATATGCATACGGATGCATTGCATTTCCTGATATATTTTGCTGCTGTAATAGATCTAAATATTTATTTTCAACACTACTAACTATTACATCTTTAGCAAGATGCCTAATGCACTTTTCATCGTTGATATAGCTTCATAAGTTTTCTATAACCTGGTTAAATAGAAGTCATCTCTGTTGCTCTCTGCTGAAAGACTGCAATGAATCCACAGGAATATTTTAGCACTGGTTTTATTTACAGTGAGATATGACTGCATCTCATGTTGGCATAAATTCATTTTGTACATGTGTATGTGATTATCCAGAAGTTGATATAAGAAATTGTAATAAACCTCTAAGCTGATTTGTATAGCCTAACTAAATAGTTGATTTAATATCACATTCATATGCATTTGATAAAAAAGTAATTATGGACGTAATTGCCAAGAATGGACGTAATTGCCAAGATATTAGTATTTATGTATGCATGCTTTTTTCTGTATCAAGGACCATCAAGAATTTTTTTTCCTTACATTTTCAAAAGCATTTGCTAATTTTGTTTATTCCTATGATAGTGAGGAGTAATGAACTGCTGTGTGGGAAAGCATCCAGAACTGGTGATCCTTTTGAAAACTTACACCTTTGCTATGGTACAAACCTGACCAAAGTGTTAAAAGGCAATATGAACACTAGCTCTGAATTATTCTTACAATTTAAAATTCATACTAATATGATTATCTTTCATTTGCTAGCTCTAATATGGTCTGTTTTCAAGTTTGTTCTTGCTGTCACAGTGATGACAGGTACCAGGCTAATCTGTAGACCAATTTTTGAGGCTATTTTGAAGGGAGGATAGAAAAGATAAGAACTGAATCAGCAGAAATGGCTGGTTGAGCTCCACTCCTTCTCTTTCTTCATATTCCTGCATGTAAGGGGGTGGATACTGGCTAACGAAGTCAAAAAGCTTAGAGAATTGTTAAGGAGTTTTGATGGAGTGGCAGTTTGTTCAGCACATTAGCAGCTCTTCTTCTCAGGAACATATTTTCTGGAAACTCACATTCTTATCATCCCTACGCACTATGGATTTGTCTGCTGTTTTTTATTTTTGCTCCTCTAAATCTGGCAACATCAAACATTTGTTTTGCAGCTGAATGTTTTTCTCTTTGTGAGCCTCTACTCCAGGTTATTTGTTCCTCCACTCCTACTGGGAAAAAAATGTACAGTCTAAATGTGGCATGCATACTGCATTTTCAATTAACTGAAAGCAGCTCTATTTTACATGTGGTTCCAGAGGAGCTGAAAAGTCCTGTATTTCCCTCAAGCTCACATCACAAATGTTCTAGTTCGACTTTGTCTTACTTCTTCGAGGCAAATCCTCTCTGAGTCATTTGTTTACAAACATCATGAAATTATTAACGTCTCTGAAACCATGGATTACCTTGCCTATCTTGTGTGAACACTTTCCACTAAACCCAGGTGGAACTGAATTTAACATGAATACATATAGACAAGCTAAAAATTTGTGCTGAAACAAACAACAACAACAACAAAAAGTATCTTCCCTTATTTTGAAGATTAAAACTTCGAAGAATTTCTCACAAGGTTTGGCATTTATTAAAGCCAGATAATGCATTTATTCTGGAACATAAATTCATTTATACTTGGTAAAGAAAAACTCCTCAATGTTCTTCTGTTCTCTAAAGTAGAAGGCAGAAGACTTGCAGGCATTCCAGACAGGAGACAATGTCAATATTCACTTACCACCTTTTACAAAGATTTATTTCTGTTCTCTGAATTCGTCTGCTTTAACTGCAGGCCATCCAGATTCCTTAACAAGGAAGATAAAGCTCATAAATTACCTTTATTGAGAGGAACAAAACAGCTGTCAGTCAAGCTGCTCCATCTTGAATGCTGGTGGGATCAATCTGTGAGAGTCATGTTATCAGGTGCATGAGGATGGTGAAATAGTGCATTTACATAGAGCAGGCAAACTAAAGTTACACTGTAAACCTCAATTTCTGTCATTTTCCAGCTACTAAGCATTAGACTTTGCAATGCTGTGTTCTCTTTAACAGTGTTTTGTGTGTCACTTCCTGTTTCTTTTTTAAAAAGAAAACTGAAAAGAATGCTAGAATTTTTATGAAAATTTTATGCTCACATTGAAGGCCATCTGTTATCTGTAGATGCCTGCCAGCCAAGCTGCTACCACAACTGAAATCAGTGGTAGGTTATTCTCCACCATTGCAGAAGCAAGCACTTTCCTCACAGATTTTACTGGAGGGACTGTGGACTCCTCAATGTCTGAGTTTGCTCCCCACATCCTGCTGTCATTTTTTTCCTGCTCCAGCATGTTGTTCCACTTGATTTGCTGAACCTGGTGTCCTCCTTATACCCAACTTCTTCTTGAGAAAAAAACCCAAAATATTCAGTAACAGTCAGGCTCTTACTTAGTTTTCTTTCTTTTTGTCCTACCACTGCATTTGTCTACTACTGTGCACCTTCTTCAATTCCGTCTCTGCCCAGTCCTATCCCTTCCCTACTGTTGTCCCCAGCCTGTTTCTTTCTGCTTTATTCTGGTGTTCCCTGTGCCTTGTTCCTCCTTGCATTGCTTGCCTCAGTTTCTCTTTTCCAGTCTTCTTCTACCCTTCCTGCCCTTGGTTTCTCTTAGCTTGCTGCTTAAGGACATGGTCCAGTGGTGGACTTCACAGTGATACATTTATGGTTGGACTCAATGGTCTTAAGAGTCTTCTCCAATCTAAATGATTCTGTGATTCTATTTTATAATTCTATGATTCTTCCCATGTCAGCTCCCAGCAAGGGCAATCTCCAGGACCCTACCTCCAGGCTGCAGTGCTCTCTCCTTGCCCAGGCACTGGAATTTTGACAGAAAAGGGATCCCAGCTTCTCTTTAGCAGTGCTTTGTGGTGTAGTTTTCCCTGAATAAAAAAAAAAATAAATATTGTCCTTCAGCAGGTAACCGTATTTCAGCACAAGTTGTTATTTTTGTTCCAGATTATACACAGTTTAAAGAAGTCTTGTAACAAGGTATCTTGGGCAGACTTGCTAAGGAAAGGTGGCACCTGGAGGACATATATTGTGAATTATCTGAACACTTTGTGTTGCTCCAATGGTACAGAGCAACTACAGATCTGTATTTAACTGAGCTGTGTGGTGCCCTTTATACCCACGTGGCAATGTAAAGGTGCAGAGTAATAATGGAACTTAGCTGTACGTTCATCTAGATATAGATATATTTTCTTATGTATCTGTTAAGATAAGGTCTATATTAATGATAACTAACCTATGAGTAAGTTTGGGATGTTTTGACTGGTTGCAGATTCTTTATAAGAGCAGTTGCTTTTCCACGGTCTCATGTGCAGCTTGACTTTACTGGACATAACATAACAAACATAACATAATGTAACATAAGCTGCCAGACTTTACTGGCCAAATTTTACTGGACATAACAAAATTGTACTGCATATCTCAGGCAAATAACTATATAACTAAAAATAACTAAATAACTCAGTGGCTGAATCATATAAAGTTTGGTGCTGTAAATAAGACCTGGTCTCCATGGGGCTGCTCCTACAGGCTTAAAAGGGAAACGAAGTCTACTTTTTCCTGGCCAGATTGTTTATTTAGCGCCACTTCTAAAACAGGCCACAGCGGAGACAGGTAGGAAACCCAACTGACACTCAGGAGTGAGCGGTGGCTTCCTCAGAAAACTTTGGAATAAATGATAGTTACTCTGTATATGTGTGTGTGTTTGTATGTTTTTCTATTCAATAAATTTTGAACTATGGAAATACTTAAAAGTTCTTGTACTTACCAAGAGTATGAATCATTAAAGCACATACACTAATGGTATTTTCTATAGTACTTTTAATCTTTGATTAACATAAACGCATTCAGAATCAAATTTAAAAAAGCATTAAATTCATCATCATAACTCCACTGATGTATTTAGGTCCTAAACTGAATTTTGTCTTTTTTTCCTCACCCCGCAGTTTCTAGTTTGTCTTCCCATGCAACAGCTGCACATACCAACTAGCCATAAAAGCGGCGCTGATGCCTAGGGGACAAAAAATACAAGTTGAATAACTAAAACAAATTGCACTTTTGCATAAAGCAGGGCAGTGCTTATCGTAATTACCAGGTCATTTCTTTGCCGCCTGATGAAAAGAGAGTGATTATTCGGCATTTGTGTAAATGCTTGCTGATCATTAATGTTTTATCTGCTAGCTGCCAACATTACTCTTCTCAACATTCACTTAAAAATAATGAGTTCACATAACTCAGCCAGTCAGCCACAAAGTGCAAATGATAAAAGGGTCATACTTTTTCAAACAATACAAGTGCTGAGAACTTTCAACTCAATAATTAAGCAAATACCTACAAATAATGCACCTTTTACCCTGTACATATGCATTTGTGTGAGTGTACATACAGGGCTGTTTTTCCTTCATTTTGAAAAAAGTTTAGTCAGGTCCATATCCCCCTTCAAAGAAAGTATTTTGTTCAGAAAGTCTTGGATAATCAAGTATCTCTCTCACGTAAATTGTAGATATTCTAAGCAAAAAACCCCAAGTTTAGCCTGACTGTTCCTTTAGCTTTTAGCACAAAACTAGAAGGATTATATATTCTATTCATTATATAAGTATTAAAGGATTAAAAGATTAAATATCTCTTCTGTCCTTGGATTTAATTCATCAGCATTCTGGTGGAAGGGTGTGGGCCGACCCCACCATCCTGTGTTGCTGTCCCCTGGGGATGGGTACGGTCCCATGTCTGCAGTGGGGTGGGAGCTGCCCTCAGCTGCTCTGGCTCGGAGATGCCCTGGGACCTGGCAGCCAAACCCACTGCAGGGGGAATCCCCTTAGACCCTGGCCAAGGTACATGGAAGCTGGGACCTTTTTTTTGGGTGAAATACTCAGATGTCACTAAGCTTGAACTCCAGTTTGTGTTAATGGAAAAACATCTGTTTAAGTGTCCCACCAAAGCATAGAAACACTGGTATTTTAACACAGGTGTTAGCAAGCCTATAACCAAATATTTTCTTAAACCATGTTGAGCTATTTTGAGTTTTTTTCAATATTTGATGTTATGAAAAATTTACACAGCTAGCAAGTAGACTTCTCTCTGCTGAATTCCATGGACTGGAAGTCAGGAGCTGTTTGATTAATTTAAGGGGTCATGTTTTTTTCTTTTCATTTTAGATGGTGATGCTACTTTCACTTCCTTCTGTGGGGCAACATGTGGGTAGAAAACTCATATTTGTGAAAGTTCAAATATTGCCCACTCAGCACACTGAGGTACACCAAAGTGGCAGATAGCAAACAGGCAACTTGGGCTTTAGTAAATTTTGCTTCCTTTTGTACCCCACTCCTTGCCCTGTGTGCTGCCTCTCTTCCCACACTTCCCAGCTGTGCTTCATGGCTCTGCTCGTGCTGACCCAGGAGTGAGCAGCCCTGATTTGTAAATACTCCTGTCTGTTGCAGGTGGCACTGACTCCTTCCTGTGGCCTGGGCAGCAGAAGAGACACACGGCCAGTTTTGCAAATGGCAGGTACAGTGAAAGGCAGAACTAATAAAGTCTGCTTATCTGCTGGATTAGTGTCCTTTCTCATTGTGAATACCTCCTTCTTCTGCCATTCCTTAACTTCCTCCACACCTCCCAGCGGCGTACCTTCTTTCTCAGCCACAGAACAACGATGCTGCAGTTAAATAGAGTGGAAGCAATCCTATTATTGAGAGTAATTTCTAATATTTGAATTTAGTAGAAAATTTTTACAACCTCAGTTGGTGATGATTGAATGACCTGTTATTAAATTCTGTTTAGTAAAAGCAGCATAAGTAGTTAAAATGACCTTTAGACCCGAGAGTTTATTTCAGAGTCACTGTCGGGTGATTTGAAAGCAAGATGCACTGCTGTAAAGCTTGTTAGATTTAAAGCAGAGTTAAATAGCTTTTCTATCACCGAAAGTCAGGACCAAACACTGAATTACTTATCTGTACCTATAAAATACATACGGAGAGGTCAGAACGATTAATTTTTGTACACATATAACTCTAGTTGCACAATACTGCATGTTGAAACATCTTTAAAATTTTGATTTTATGCTTGTCAGATATTTTAACTGCTATTGTGAAACTGTTCTTTAGGGCTAAGCCACAGAAAAGAAAGAATACTTAATACATGGAATACATAGAAGTAAACACTAATTTAAGTCACGCTCTGGAGCCATGAATTTGCTATTGAAGTTCCTTAAAAAAACCTCAACTATATTTCAAGCAGGTGACTTCACCCTTCCAATTTCAACCCTCCTCATCTCTTTCCAATTGCTGTATGACCTTTACCCCTGACGTACAGCAAAATTGCATATTTTTTTTTTTTTTAACTAGAATGTACCTTAAACGGTTAGATGAAAACTGTAGGTATTTCCTGACGACTGTGACTGGCTTACCCTGAATACGCTGAAGACCTCACAGAGTTTTTAAGAGCTTGCAAAATATTTCAGCAGCTCAATCAGAACAAGGATTTATTAATTTATATCAACTAGGTGTCAACCCCAGATATGCACATAATCTCATGTAATGGATCGTCAGAAATTCGTGCAGTGCGTGAGGGAGGGAGGAAGCATGGCTCACTCTTACTCATTCAGTAGCTGTGCATGCTCATTTCTTCACACACTTCTGTGTACAAGCGCTGTTACTGTCTGAGTCTGTACAACTGATGAAGATTATCAGCTACTCACTTACCATATCCTTTAAAAATATTTGACCACAGAACAAATTGGCAAGAAAAGGAAACGGGCTGTAGAAGATGCGAACTTGGCAAAACGTGTCAAGGTACAAATACTAGACTTAAATTTAGTTTCCTGGAAAGCCTAACTTTGCAAGTGGCTTGAATTTCTCAGAGGTCAAAGTAACACTGGTCTCTTCCCAATATACAGAGGTGACATCCTGCTGAAGTGGGATGTATTTCAAGTGCCTATGATTCTCTCATTTATGATTCTTCCCCGTGACCATATTCTCCAGGACTACTGTACTGCCTAAGTCTGCACTTGCATAGTTTGCAGGGGATCTACAATTGTGTTGTTAAAATAAACTGGTTTTTTGGTTTGTTTTTTTTTAGAAAAAAAAAACAGAGTAGCTTCCTTTAGGTTTGTGCTTGTCCTCTCCTAAACCACATCTGTATCCTCAGTAATTTTTATTCTCTCTCTACGTCTGACGCAACCACAACACGTAAGACAGAAGAGGCTGGAAGAGCTGCCAAACTGTGGTAACAGCTGAGTTCTGCCTGCTTCTCTCTTGCGGGGGATGGTAGTTTCAGTCCCTTTCTTCTGATCTGCATCACCAGATCAAACATCTCAAGAAGCAGCTTTCTAAATGCTAGCAGCATCTGAGAGCCTAGTATCATAATGAGAAGGTGAAATGAAATAGTGGTGGAGGACTTTAAGACCACTTTTAATGCACGTGATGAAATTTTCTAAGCCAACCATTGAATAAAACAGGCTCAGGTTTTAGGACATTGACTGTGTCTGGTAGAAAATCTCAGCTGTCCTGAGAAAAATGCAACCTCTCAAAGTCAGAGTTTTTACCTGGTTTCAATACATAACTTCCTCCTGTTTCAATGCTGTCCCTGCAGCCCAAACAGAGCTGTTCGTCTGTGCTCATTCTGCTTGAGATGGTTATTGTCAGGGTTTTGCCTCCAGTCCCTCAACACAGCAGTCCACCTTTCATGTAGTCATGACTTTACAGCACCAGCTTTTTCATCACAGAGAACTCTCAAGATTTGTAGACAGAACTTTAACTCTTGTTCTACCATAATGAAGTCTATAGGAAAAACAAAGACACACAAGGATGCTACGCTATTTCTAACTGATCCAAATAGCATCTCCTCACATAGGTTTGTAAGTAATTTGGGTGTTTCAGTGATCCATAATGCCTATAAGTAATGTTTCCTTTTTCTTAAAAAGTTAGTAGGAAATTAATGAACTAAAACACCTGGTTAAGGTAGAATTAATTATCTGAGGGCTTCTTTGTGCTCTTGCAGAACATCAGGTTCAGCAAATCTCTAAGAATCAGAAAAATTGGAGTTTTAGGCTTCCCAAACCACCTCAGATTTCAAGGTCAGTTCTGTGAAACTAAACCTAACACAGTAAACAGAGGCGAACTGCTTACAAATATCGGCATTCCTACTGCAATTCCCAGTTCCGGCAGGGTGAAGGTTAAGGGAACAGATATGTTCTCAACTCTTCATTTCCTGTGTTTCAAATCTTGAGTTATGCTTAAATCTGTATTCTTGAAGGGAGATGTAATTGTCCAGCCTTCCTTAATTACTTAATTAATTATGTCTTATCAGTAAGTTGTCAACTTGTAAAACTGCAGTTCACTGAAAACTTAAAATGGGGACAGCAAGAAATAAATTGAATTATATACAAATTGGATTATTCATTTTGATATACAATGACGTAGAAATATATTTTTTTATTTTCAGAATTTTTATCAGGATGCTGAAAAATTCCAGGATATTATTGTAGTTTCTGTAGGCTATGGAGTTCAGTTTAACTGTTAGGGACATGCCCTTACTTTTCTTACTAATAAAAAAATTACAGTTGAAAAAACAAGTTTTTTTTACAGAAGAAAAGGAAGTAATTGTGCGCTATACCTTGTGTTTCCCACTGTTCTCTGTAATCTTGAGTGGCTTCTGTCTGGGCTTAATTTAGTAATTACTACTTATTATTTTCATACAAATTTATTAATACTGAGTTGTCTAATGATTCATCTAACACCAAGTTTTTGAACTCTGATGCACTCCAAGAGTGAGTAAATGGCCACACTTCTGTAGGAACAATTGTATTTTCTCTCTCATTTTAAGACAGCTAAGGAGTATAGCTTTATTTAATTCAAACCTTAGGTTGTGACTCTGAGGTATAACTTCTCTTTTCACTTCAGAACTGCATGGAATTACCATGCTTCAGTTATGAAATATTTTTGTCTAAATAAATGTCTGGTTACAGAACTTATTTGAAGCTGGTTCCTATCGAAACAATTGAGGAGGAATCATGGTTTTATCCCAAATGTCTTTTAATTTCATTTAAGAGAAACCATCAACTCTACTGATTGCTGCCTGCAGCTGGATAAATTTCATTGTCATATTCTCTGGTCTGTGTCCCTGCACGTCCGCTGTGGCTCTGCATCAACAGTGTAACAGTAGTGACCACCCTGGCAGAGCGTCCCAATCAGGTTTGCACAAAACAGAAGGACTGCAGGTAGGGCTCAGGGGAACTTGGCTGATGGATAATCTTCATGATGACTCACTGCAAATTGGGGTATGTCGCCCTATTAGAATAGATGTCCAAAGTTAAAATGAATGTGCGCATTTTGAAACAACTGAATTGGAAAGCGTGCCCTTCTCTTTATTTGCCATGTTAGGAGTTCAGTAGTCAGCATCCCCTCCCGTTGCTGGCTCTGGCACAAGCTAAAAGTAACCTATTACAATCCCCTGTTTCTCAGCTTGTCCGTAATTACAATTCTCTGTCTATTCTTCTTTCTGCAGAGAAAAACTAAGTTAATTTGAAAGCCTGCTGTGAATTCATGCTTTCTTAGAGATTTCCAGAAACCTACCCGAGAGATGCTACTTGCAATACCACCATGGGTGCATCCTATGCACAGCCCTACAGGCATCCCATGAACACCTATTCTTGACCACCTCAAGGATATCACTTTTCCCATTACCCGGGGCCGCACATATGTCAAGGTTTCTGAAGTGTTTCTACTAGGTGTAACTCATCTGTTCCTTCCTTCCACCTGAGGCAGAGTCCTCATCTGCCCACATCTTCCAGCACCCGTACTGTTCCCCCTCTGCTATCACGTTTAGACATCTGCCACCCTCAAGGCTGCAGAGAGCGAGGCAGATGAGACAAGCAGGGGCTGTGAACACTACCACGGCATATTATCAAGACCAACCCTCTGGCTCATTTCCTGGGCCTCAGGTTGGTTACTAGCATCAGTCTCAAACTAGCAGTTCTCCAGCACACACAGCAGATTGACTTACAAGCTGGCAGTCGTTGCAGGTTTTCTCAGGCCACATTGGTGTGCTACAAAACCTTCACCAGGCTTCTGCTGGAAGTAAGCGTGAGTGGGAGGAGGCTTTCTTCTGCCTCTGCCTTCTGCCTGTCTGTCTGCTTCCCTGAAGGGAAGACAGGGTACCACCAGACCAAGGCTGCAGCTGTTCAGGTCTTCCCTAACTCTCTCTCTTTTCTTCCATCTCCCTCAGAGGAGCTTACTTTAATCAATTAACAACATGTAGAGATCCATTTGTCACCTGAAAAGGTTGGGCACAGTCGTTTTGGGCAGAAATAGCATATTTTGTCTCAAAATTTCTCAGTATTTAACTTCAGTGTTAAAGTCATTTTTTTAATGCATCATTGTTAGGAGGCAAAATATCTCCTTTTATCAGTCTAAATTGTGCTTTACTGATCCAGGCGGAGGTTAGTTCTTCACCTCCTTCTTTTAAAACTTCTACTTTGCAAATTTGTGTAACATTTACTTCCTTATCACACAGACCGGCATCATTCTTGTGCTTGAGCCAATAACTCTTCCTCTGCCAGATAGCTGAAACTCTTCTAGGACAGGGACTTTTCCTTCATGAATTATCACTTGAAAAATACACATACTTTTATCACAGTCAGTAAATAATAATTCTAAAAAAATAACACCAGACTATTAATATCTTATGTACATGATTAGTGGAAAAAGTAGGACAGCAGGAATATATTCCATAAACTCAGTGTCATGTTGTTTTCCTATTGCGTGTTGCAAATGCAAAGGTGTTTCATAACTTTCCTGATATTGCTAAACTTATGACATCAATTCTGCTATAGTTTCTACTGCAGAGGAAAGCACTGGTGCAAAAGCACCATCTGAGGAACCAGCGGTAACAGCTTCACTGCCTTCTGAATAGCAATCCCTAAGTACATGCCTAGGTAAGCAGCATTCAAATGGTGCAAGAGTGTTTTCACAATAAAGGATTATTTTCAGTACAAAAGAGATGTCTTGAAGCAGCCCCCTTGCTATGGATTGCATGCCTGTACTTCTGGTTTCTTAGATATATTAAAAAATGGTGCTTGCATTCTCCTCTGCTAGAGGAAAATTTAAAATCTCCAACAATTGTTTCCTTTTATTTTTTTTAATTCCATAAGTAAGAAGAAAATACTAATAATCAGACAGACAACCAAGGAAGATGAATATGGGAAGATTTGCTTGTTAAACATGTTAGCTGCCTACAGAATAATCTCTCCAATCTGCACTTCATCTAGGTTCTTATTCTTGCATATTTCTGCACAATGAAATTTTATTGGTTTTAACTGTGAAATCTGAGTTAACAGCCAGAGCATTCTCTACATCCCAGCATGTTTTGTGCACAACCTAAGGACAGTAATTCTTAGTCTGGTTGGCTGAATTCACGTATTGCCCCAAACTTTTTACTTTGTGTACTAGATCATTACTTGTATAGCTCATTTTGAGCTCAAATGCATTTTCTTAGTTTGGCCCACTATTGATCTTGGTATGGGTGAGTGCCAGAGCACAGGTTATCTTCTCCCAGGCAAAGAAAAACTCCTTCTAACACAGAAGAGCCACAAGCATTTAATTCCTACCGTGTCCTAATTCTGCAGAGCTGCATGAGTGGATCTACCAGCCGTGCTCCAAGAGCTTCCTCAGTAGCACGCAGCTCACACCTGCAGACATGAGGTGCAGGACTTTGCATTCACAGTAAGGCTTCCTCTAATACTGCTCTACAAAGCTACTAAATTAAAGTAAGATGGCCTGCATCCATAAAAGAGCTGCAGAAATCAGGTTTTCAAACATTAGAAACTGTTCAAAAATGAGACAAGAAGCGTTTGTGTTCCAGAGCTCATAGTGTAATATGCAGACAACCTTTTTCATTCTTGGTGAAAACCCTCAAGGAAGCACATATCCTGCTATGGTAGGATAGGGACTGCACTGTACTGCTCGAGATTTACACTAGAATTCTTTCTAAAAAGTATATCTGTCCCTCTCTGTGCCTGTTCAAATGCTGTGTTCAATAAGGGGACTTGATACTGCCTCTGTCGACGCTAAGTCAAAACTTGGCACCAGCTGCTTCAGATTGAATATATTTGATTTGGAGTCACTAAATTAACTTGAAAAAGCATTTGCATGAATAGAAACAAGAGACTTGGAATGGTACGCATCAAGTCCTCCTGTGGACCTAAAGAAGCAGAAGCAGGAAGCTGTTCCAGCACTCCTGCTTGCTGAAATGGCTTCCTGCTGAGCGTTGTACCAAGCAAGTCTTGGTTGAAGAGAGTCTATCTGAATGACTGATCACCCAGCACAAACCTTTCATCCTGATGTCTCTGCCTTTTCCTGAGCTGTATAGGTTACTTGCATTTAATAGGCCGAGAGACAGTTTTTGTGTTTGGCATACAAGAAGCGGTCCTTGCAAGCACATGCTTTAGTGCCAGAGGAAGTCAGCTAATTATTAACTGGCTCTAAACAGATATTCATATGTCATCCCATATAGGATCTAATGGATGCGCATACACTGAAAGTCCATTTACCTCTATTGCAGACAGACACAAGACATCTCTACTTGTGCCCCCAGATGACTGGAAGTCCTGCAGAAATGGTTGATGCACTGCAGATCCCAGGCTGATAGGCTCTACTTCTTGGAAAAGGGTTACATCAGCACCAAACAAGCCAGACTCCAACAGATTTGCATCAGCTTGATCCATGTCCAGTAAGTTTCCATTTGCCTACCAAGGGTTGTATGCATTTATCTTACATTGTGACTTGGGGAGTAGTAGTCCAATATTTATTTTCCACTTCTGAATGTTTATTTGCTTATCCATAGAAAATCATCTTATCTACACCCACATGTCTATTCGAACGGCGTTTCTTATGAAATAAGATAAGCAAACAAAAAAAAATTAAAAGTCAAAAGCAGAAGGAGTTCTGTGGTAAAGATACTTTTGTGTGGAGAGTAAGAAAAGGTACAGATTGCATAGAAAATTGCTTTGAAGAAACTGCATGGTCATTCTGAAGAATTTGAGACAGTTGCAGGAAGAAATTGTGCTGTTCTGAAAACTGACAAGCCTATTTCAGACATCAGCTCATCTGTCTTGATGGTGAGTTCTGCACGCAATGCAGCCAACTGGCTTCTTACAAAGTAAAACCTCACAGCATGCTGGCACAAAAGCAATAAACTTTTCTGTGCAAAATTTAGCCCCCCTTACATAGATCAGATATTGCAGAGCAGCAGAATTATTTACTTGATAAATGTTCGGTGGACAAACCGAGAATAGAAGCAGGCAGAGGAACATTAAATTCCTATTACCTCATTTGTAAATCAGGTATAAGCTTGGAAAAATCAATGATTACCCTGATAATCCTTTTACTTACACCAGAGTAACTTTGTTAACTTTAGGGAATAGGATCCTGCTTTACAGCAGTCAGTCTCAGGGCTCTCTACAATTTCAAGTACAGTCCAAGCTGACTATGGACTTCAGCTAACATAGCCGTGTCAGTCCAAGGAGCAGTCCCGTGCAGATTTATAGCAGGTCGTAGTGTTGACAGGGTTATGCAAGCCGTTAGCATAGCAGGGGACTTCCCTTTATCAGAGCTGAGAGCGGAGGTTTTACTTGTGTGTATAATGTACAGCCTTCCTGCTTTACCTGTCCCCAGAGTATGAATGTTTTGTCTCTACAAACGGAAAGACGGTTTTCATACAAACTATTACTCCACAAAGTTTACCTATAATGTGGAAAAGGATAAATTGCACAATGTAGATCTTTATGTATCTAGTAAAACATTATGTTTGCAAAGCTAAATGTGGGACTCCTCTCTGTGCAAAGAAAGTATGCAGCTGACGAAAGGGGAATTTTAATCAGCGTGGAGTACCAGCATTTTAAGAGATGTGTCGTTGTTGTTTCTGTGTGAGCTTTTTAAAAACACTCTGGTGGTCTGTTTTGTATCCCAGTGAAATCTGTGTATGGCCGAGTTCTTCTAAAAATACCACTGCGTCCGAGAAGGCCTAGAAAGCCTAAATGTAGTAATAAATCATACCTACTTCAAAGAGTTTATATACTGTAGTGGAAAAATAAAGTGGGTTTTCATTTCCACTGACTTTTGCAGAAAGCTAGAAGTATCATTTCTAACCTACCTAAATTGATTAGAGATGTTTTATCTGGGAAATTACATTTCTTTTATGGTATCCTTCCATTTCAGTGTTGAAAGATATGTTCAAAGGGATGATCTTCAAAAATCAAAAGGAAGCTGACAGCAAGACATTCTCTTTGAGGAGAGGTTGACTTTGCAACCTGATCCAAAAGATTGGAGTCCATCATTCTCTGCATGCTGCGGTCCCATCCACTCTTACATGATCTGTCTCATCAAGAAGTGATTGTGGAGTTTTCTTAAGCTCTATGGGATTGTGTATGCTAAGAGTTTAAATCGGTGCTGTTCTGTCAGACCATTACTTAACAAGGAGAGATGGAAACCTGCTGATTGAAAGGATTTATAACTGTTTAAGTAGTTAGATTTGAATTTACATTAAGAGTGCCTAGAACTTCAAAAAAATCATATTTGTTGCCTTTACGATGAAAGAAAATGTATTTAATGTAAGATAATTGGTATGTAATGCATGGAGGATTCTTCTTTCATAGTAGTAGATAAATGATTTCTCAGCATTCACAACATGTGGGGTTTTTTTTTCTGTTGTTGTTAAAACATTAGAATTCAGAGCAAAAGAGGAATTGGAGTTGTGACTGAGTTTCTCAAGTTAGCTGTAGAGGAATATTTGCATCTTCATACATATACCAAGCTGTTTTTCTCATCTGCTTTGGGGATCCTTGAAGCAATATTTGATTGAAAAAAGTCTGAGCTACTGTGATTTTTGAGGAAAAAAGGTCTTGCCTTTGACACATTGTCTTGATGAGGTAAAAAAATAGATCTAGTGCATGGGGCGACACTGACAGTTGCACATGGGCAAGTTGATACACAGAACCTGTATGAAATGCAAGAAGACAATTTTGCATCTGGAAAGGAGTAGTAGGAGCTACATTATTTGTAGGTTACTTTGGTTTCTCCACTTTCTATGGCTTACTGGTTTTACTTCTGTTCCTCCGTGGGTTGCTCTGGAGGCTAAATGACACCTAAAGCTAAATGACACCTCTAAGTTGGACATGGAAATATATGGACCATCTGACATTTGTGGTTTTTCATTGGGCGCTTAAGCTTTTTAGTCTTAAAAGTTGACAGGAGAGCATAAATGACAACCTTAGCTGTCAGGTAGCATAACTTGAAAGCATGTATGTTCTCTCTGCCATTGAAAGCCATGTTTTTTCCTATCAAAAAAATCCAGTAAAATGAGTGCAAATGCACAAACATATTTTAGAAAGAATATTTTGCTATAATTTCAAAATTACAGAATATAGAAAGATTTCTTGATAATTTGGAAGCTAACGATATCAACCATGTATTATCATTACCGTGCTGTGACTGTTTAGATTCAGTTTTGTGAAGTGGCTCATTTTCTTTTTTTGTGTAGTACTGTTGTTACACTGTTGATATATTACTCTGCTGCATAACATCTCTCTTTTTGTGTCATTGGACCCAGTTCTGTGCCACTTAACATTTCCCTGAGAGGTATGATTCGATATAGCAGGATAATCACATTTTTTTTGCTTAAGCAACCATAATTTTTAGAGTGTAGAGGGCAGAAAAACCTGCTTTGCTTCATTTTTTTTTTCCTATCTTCTGTGAGAGGATTGAGTTTTGTCAAGAAAAATCTCTTTTCATGCTTTTCATCACACTTTTTCTCTCAGAGCTTCATAGCAGAAATCACTAATTCTGTGGATTGGGATTTTTTGTTTTTCTTTTTGTGTCCTTTCCACCTCCTTGCTGCCCCCTCAGCTGACCAAGCTCAGCTGCTTGCATTACTGAACCAGGCTGTCAAGCTAGCATAACCTGAAAATACCTTTTCGGACCATCATACTTTTACGTAGAAACAGTGACCCAACCTGATTCTTCCAGTCACTCAGCAAACATTTCACAGAATCACAGAATGGTCAGGGTTGGAAGGGACCTCTGGAGCTCACCCAGTCCAACCCCCCTGCCAGAGCAGGGTCACCTACAGCAGGTTGCACAGGACGGCGTCCAGGCGGGTTTTGAATGTCTCCAGAGTTGGAGACTCCACAACCTCTCTGGGCAGCCTGTTCCAGTGCTCCACTGCCCTCAAGGTAAAGAAGTTCCTCCTCATGTTTATATGGAACTTCCTATGCTGAAGTTAGTGCTCATTACCTCTTGTTCTATTGCTGGGCACCCTTGAAAAAAGACAGTTCCCATCTACCTGGCACCCTACCTTTAAGTATTTATAAGTATTGATATGATCCCCCCGCAGTCTTCTTTTCTCTAGACTAAAAAGACCCTCAGCCTTTCTGAATAAGAAAGATGCTCATGGTCATCCTGTTGTCCACCAGGACTCCCAGGTCCCTTTCCACAGAGCTGCTCTCCAGGAGGTCAGCCTAACCTGCCACCAAAACAAAAGTACTTTTAAGTATTTACCTAGAAATTTTACCATTTCCAATGTGCAGCCTCCTCATATCAATCTATTTGGTAGCACTTGAGCTGCAGATTCACTTCAACACTCCTTTGCATGGTTGAAGGTGTCTTGGCTTTGGAGTGTTGCTGTAGCGAAAAAGGAATAAAAGGCAAAGATAGGACTGGCTGATTATTCTTGCTAATGCAAAAAGACTCAGGAATACATTTTCTAGGGATTGACTCAGAACCAGTGGCAAGTGACTCAGGTTGTTATGTCCTGCTTGGCGTTTGAGAAGTGTTTGTTTCTTCCTGGAGTTCAATAGACTGGCCGTACACAGACAGAGGTGGACTTTTTCCATCCAGAATTGTTGGTCTTCAAACGTTCCAATGAAGACACCTGAAGGTCTTCAGTAAGACCTGAAAGCAAGGTCCCTGGATTGCTCCATGACATTTTCAACCTTTCTTTGGGACTGTAATCTTATTCTCTCTTTTTCTTACTGTTATTTCATTGCTCTTATCCATTTAGCAGTTCCACTGTGCTGTGAAACTTATGCTTAACATTCTCCAGTACTGTTTCTGCTAAAAAAATTTGTATGTTGTGCAAAACAAATGTTTGGAAAAGCCTAAAGGAAGCTCAATGCTGAAGAATACTCAAGTGGAAAAAACAACCAGTATGTTTTTGTCCTTTCATAGAAATATAGATTTCTCTCAGTTGCTTTTGTTCTTTCCCTTGGATATATTTCTCTGAGCATTTTTCATTCCTCATAAATCTAAAAGACGGATAAAAGGGAAATTTGCTTTCGGATAGGGCTAGGATGTTAGTGAGTTTTTGAGAAAGTTGGACGTGTTCAGACAAGGCTCAAAATTATTATCCACTTGAGCTACTGCAACCAAGGGAAAGGCAAATCCTGAAGTTTTGCGAGATGATTCTGAGATTCTAGCTTTTGCAGGTTCTATATTTGATTGGATTATTCATGGCTTAATTCAGCTATTTAGTATCAGCCTGTTAGACATAGAACACACACTTCTAACTGTTCAGTCTGCAAATCAAAGAGCATTTCACAGCTTGCTTTAGTCTTGGTCTCAGAGCAAGATTAATGCTGTTCTGATTATAGCATATTTAGGTTGCTCCTCTTGGACCGATTGATCTTGCTTGCTGTTCCAAAAGAAACATTTCAGGTCAATCAAAAAAATTTCAGCAAAATAAAGTTGGAAATTATTTGAAATAGAAAGGACCGCTTCATTTGACATAAGATGGTTAACTTGGATTTCAAACATCATGTTAAAGCACATTTGGAGGGGTAAAAATCTTGCCTCAAATTAGAAAAATTAACTGCTTCAACTGGAAAAGGTTAATACTTTGCAGACTTTAGAATTTTTATTCCTTGCAGTGCTACTTTTTTGTGCCAAACAATTCAAAGAAAGATCATGAATTTTCAAAGGGTTCTTCTGCTGTCAAACTCTCGTTTTAGTGAAAAAGTTTAATGAATATCTTTGCTATGCATTTGTCTAATGAACACATTTTCATATATATGAAGTGTATAATGTTATATAACACTCTACAGTATGAATAATTTTTGTAACTTATTTTACATGTATTACACAGTTAAAAAGTAAGATCTTAATACATTATCATCAGTTTTTAGAGACTGGCTTGTATTATAATTTTTACCTGAAACAACTTATCCAAACCTCTTTTTAAATTACTTAACTGTCAATATGTTTTTTTTCTGTTCCAACTACCTGCTCAGAGCAAGACCTGTTGTACTAGGTTGCTCAAGGCCTGAAATGTGATTATCTCCAAGTAGAACCCATAGCCTCCTCAGGGAACCTCAAATCTGGCACCAGAGTTCACCTTCTCCAGCTAAACATCCTGTTGATACAAATTTGGCTAGCATGAGCTCCTGGGTTCAGTGGAGGAAGGAGCCTTTTGACATTTCTACTCCTTGTTTATTGAAAGTGTTCTGCACCAAGGTCCTCCAACAAGGAAATACGGAAAGGCTTAGCATCATGACACCATACTTAGACATCAATATAATTGTGCAATATCTCTCAGTATTGGATGTTTTTCCAACTCACTTGTAAAGCTCAGTTGCTCACCTGTTATGATCCCTTTCTTGTCCTGGTTTGTGTTGATTTGTCCCTGCAAGGGAGGGATGAGTCTTGGTTCACAAGCTGTATTTAGTGTAATGGTTCCCTATGATTACGTACCTTTTAATGATCATCACATAATCTCTAGATAATCATTTCTTTTCATACCCTAGAGGATGTTACATAAGAGAAGATGTTGAATGCATTTGCTTCAGAGACTACAAAAGCAGATAGTGTTTCCCTCTGCTAGTGTGTGAAAAATATAGGAATATTTCCGTGCCATGAAAAAATAAAAGCATCTAGAACCATTTAGTTTTCTTTACAGAGCATTCATGCCCCAGAACATGGATAAAGCAGGCTTCCTTTCTTCCTGCCTCTGACATCAGAGGAATAGGTCTTTCTTCTTCTCAACTACATCATCCCTCTGATTGTGCAGCAAAGCCGGTATGCCTGTCAGCAGGCTTAAATGGTAGGCACATGGTAAACAACACTTGTACGTTTCAATTTGCTTAGCTCCTGTCCTGGGATTAACCCTCTTTCATGGGTAGCTCTTTCACAAGAATATTTTGAGGCATGGAGTGTATAATCCATGTTATTGGGAGCTGTGGCACTACACAGCACAGAGGTAGAGAGGGGGTTTTGTGTTGATCATCACAGGGAAAATAGGACATTTTTTAATATTTGGGCAACTTATTGGTGAGAACTGTGAGAGGAACTGGTCCTTCTATTCCTGCAAACCAAAATCTGGGATTCAAGATCAAGTTTTATATGTGCCATTCATTCCCATCTCATCTTCTGAGCCCAGACAGGTGACTGTTGGCTTCATGTCAGCAAAGTCCTTCCTGCCTCTAGACAGTGTTGAGCCCAAATCAGTTCTGCTTCTCTAACCCAGGCATTTACCCAATGCCTGTGGTAAAATTCTACCCATCCTTGCTATGCTACCTGGCCTCCTGCACTAGGGAGATATCTCACTTGTCAGTCTTGGACTAATTCAGAATATTCTTCATAATGAAGGAATAATCTAGCATGGGCTTTTCCTTTCTTTGAAGGGCATTGAAAGGGAAGTAAGTGGTGGAAATTGGATGCATTACAGAGAGGGGGACTGAGAGAAGGGGCTTGGAAAGTTACACGAGATTTTAGAAGGCAGATCCCACCTTCTTCCCCAAGCAGCCTTCAGGCAACTGCCTGTGTTGCCAGACAACACAGTAACAGGGCTACAGACCCCTTACTCCACCTTTCCTCTGAGTACCTGCCTCTAGCCTTAAACCATGAAGAAATGGTCTTGTTCTCCATTTTTTTTAACAAGTACCTATGATAGAAAAAATATAAACAGGGTTAACTATCTCATAGGGATCCAGCTACTGATAAAACACCTCTATTTCTTCTGGCACTTTTCAGACAACCAAAAATACATGGCATTACTGTCATCAGTGCTTATAGGAATGTTAAATTTTCAAGTAAAAACTGCTGATAGTAAAATATTTAACTTAAAATCAATTCAGTGTTTTGGAATACTTCTTTCAAAAATTGCACTAAATGCTCAGAATGAAATATGATTTTTCCTGTAACTGTGATTCAGATACAGAAGATTCACTGAAAACAATATATTCCTTAATGAGAAACTGAAAGAGTTGGAAATTTTTCAATATAGGGTTTTTTCCATGGGAAATTTTCAGCTTGTTCAGCCTGGATCCTTTATGGAAATGTATCTGCTTCATCAAGGCTCAGCTCCAGAATGTTTGTGATTAAGATATTCACCATGTATAAAATATTTTTTATCTATTTTTTGTTTGTATGTTTGTTGACTCTTCTGCCAGTTTTTGGTCTTTGCATTTTGTTTCAGAATAACATGCCAAATGCTGGATCCATTATATTTTTGATGAGATTAAATGCTTGCTTTCTAGCTAGTTTTGATCAAGCCTATACCTTAAGGCAGTCTTTGAAATTTAATAAATTCAATTTCACTGTAAGAAAGGGACCAGAAACGTAAGAAGTACTGCAAGATAGGTGTGCCTTTTAACTACAGAGTCTTACTTTTTTTTATTATGCTGATTTTATACATTTTGGTAGGTACAAAGAATATTGAATAACATGCAGCTTCTGATTAGTGATCATTATCTGAACATAACGTTAGAATAAACTGCTTACTGCAGATTTTACCTTTTTTCTTGCTACTTTGTTTTTCCATTTCAAAGGCCACTTCCATTTAAATCATATTAACACATGTTAATAACTTTTCTTTTTACTGATTCGGGTCCTGTACTGAGTGTTCAGCATAAGCAACCCAACTCTATTTTACTTCATTCTGCTTCAATGACTTTGTAAGTCTTCTGTCACAGACTGTTTATGTTTTTATTGGTGCTTCTCTCATCAGGATTTATTTTCATACACAATTAATTAGAAAGAAAATTGCATGCTTCTGCTTCATTAGGAATATTATTAGTTTTTTTAATGGTAATTCAAAGCACTAGTGGAGAAATTCATCCTGATTTAAATAAAGTGATCAAGAATGTAATTATTGTCACATAGATTAAATGTATGTTCATTCACTTGAAAAGCCAGATTGTACCCTCTCCAATACCTGTTAATAATTCAACATCTCTGTTACAGCTAAATACCTGAGATAAACCACAAGACAGCCATAATCACCAGAATTAACAAAAATAATGGGAAAGACGACTCTAGGCTTTAAACTGAGGTGGATGAAATCTAAACCATAGGAATTACATGATAAATTTAAAATAGAAAGCATGAAAAATTAATATATGGACTTTTTTACTAACAGATAAATACATGCTATTAGCGTTTGAAATTTTCATTTCTTTGTCTTTGTATTCTTTACACTGTGATCATACAACCTCTTTGGATGACTCGCGCTTCTCTTTTAATGAAGTCTTGCCATTGATCTGCGTAACCTACTAATATGTCATATGTACTGTCTACAGGGAGTCATTCATGTGTAATGAATTGTAAGTATATTTCCTCTATGTGTAATTCATAAAGACATGCAATAAGTTGGAATTTCATATGTCTGTAAAAGGAGGAATTGGAGGAAATTTTAGTTCAGCTGGCTTCTTAAGCCACCAGGCAAATCTACAATGGTACATCAGCTTTGTAAGGCACCTTTGCATATCAAAAATTACCCAGCTTGTCAAACTTAAAAAAAATTATTTGTATTCTTTGTCACACAAAGCAAACCATGTCTGCAATGTAATTAGTTTTCTTAATTATTTAATTTGTAAAGCTGAAGAAGAAAGGAAACTTCAAGAACTGTCTGGAAAATTCCTTTTTCTTGTAATGATGATGTTACAGCCATCATTGTCTGTTGGTAAAAGTGAGACAAGATTTCCTGGTATTTTTAAATAGGATGTATCATCCCAAACTTGTTTTAAATGGCACTCAACAGCACAAGGTAACCTCCTGTGTAAATTGCTTAGTGGAACTGGGACAGGGCTGCTCCCTCAAATGCAGTATTTTGGAGCTGGAAACTATTCCTTCTCTTCTTCAGTCACAAGGAACCTTATGCAAGCTTTATATGGCAGATAGTCCAACAGAGATCAATGTCAAGTGTATTTTAAACTTTAGCTTTCCTGTGACCAATTTCCCTTCTTCAATTGTTTTGAGCATTGAAATAATTAAACCTTTTACTCTAGTAGAATCAATCTTGTTTTCCTTTATCTTGCCTAGCAGTTAAAACAATGAATTTAGACACAGTGATGGTACAAACAACTGTATGAGGTTTTTCAGTTTCCACAGGTATGCAAAATCTGGTTCATGACACGAGGTCCACCTACGTTATGAGGTACCACACACTGTAGGGTAAATCATTCTTGTTGCATTAAGTGTTTTTCTCAATTGTACATGAAAATTTGAAATCACAATTTAAGCTACAGCATAATACTACTAATATGCCATCAAATATATCCTACACAGTCATAAGACAGTGGGATTTTCCTAGCTTCTCAGAAGCTTTATAAAGAATGTATTTTTCATATGCAGACATAAACTGTTGTTCATGAGAGATATTAGTGCACAGTGTTAATGTACTACTGCAATTCATTTTCTTCTTCCATGGCATAGAAACTGCACACAGAGACAGGACTTTCTTGATATGTGGGGGGTTATCATCACATTTCTGCAGTAGAATGGAGAAGACCATGCATCATAATTGCTATAAAAGCAAATATTGATCTTTGAAAAGTCTTTTCAGATTTCATTATAAAAAATTACTGGAATTTAAAAATAGGGGCACTATGAGAGCTAGAAGATGATAGCATAAGCAAGAGCTTCATTACCATCAAGGGTACAATAACTGAATCCATAATGTCTCAGGATCCTCTTGTATGTTGTATTTATGCCCCAGCATGCCCTCGAGTCTCCTGTTTTTAGATAAGAATATCATGGTAAAATACACATCTTCCTCTAATGCAAAAATATCAAATGTCAGCCCACAGAAGAAAAGAATAACCTGGTATTTGCTCTTTAGCCTAATAGAAACGCTAGTGGCAAAGAAAATGAAGAATAGAAGGTTAAAAGGCTGATTTGCATTTTTGTTAAAACAAAGACTACACTAGAACAAAAATTAATATAATGTGGTTAACACACAGAAACCACGGTTATGGTTTGGGCAGAAGGCAGACACTTAGCACAGTTTTGACTTGTAGAAAAGGAGTATGAAACCGATGAAAACAAAGCAACTGAGGAATCATATTACTTAGGCACTGGTAAATTCAAAACCTGTCCATGTGTAGCTTGAAAAGAACAAAGTCTGTTGTACAGTTACAAACAATGAAAAACAACTATTTATCAAAAAAAAAAAAAAAAA
>VUYV01000017.1:7890691-7902931 GCA_008711295.1 Anarhynchus alexandrinus | reverse complement strand
AAAAAAAAAAAAAAAAAGGAAAGTGAAAGCAAGAAAGTATACAATATCTCAGAATCCTTTTTCTATTCTAAAAATTGATTCATTCAATTCCATAATAACGTCTACCACCAGTGCAAAGCAGAAAATGAGTACAAGAGGTCTAGGCCTTAGAGCTCATGAAGCTGATGAAAAGCTTTATTTTTTATCCTGATTGCACATAACTTATGTGGAATTGCTAGTTAAATTCCTTCAGAACTGGTCCTTAATGTTAAATTTCTGCTACTTCAACATTGATTAAAGACACAGAAGAGATCCTCTGAAAGTCTTAGGAGCAATTCACACAAGCGAAGGAGCAAATATTTATTATTCAGCTCAGTAGCCTAGCGCTTACCTAATCTATAGCTCATGCTTCAAGGGGATTGTTAAGTCTGACCAAAATTCTGTAAAAATAAGACCTGAGGATTTGCAAGCACTTTGCAGTCAAAATGTACCTTTATTTCCATACAGTTACTCTCTAACACATTCTGTGAGTTTTGAGGGACAAATTTAAAAGATATGGAGATGGAGAACAAGGGACTAATGGAAAAGTTGGGTTTTTTACTAAACAATGCATTAATACATTTTCCCAGCTCCCAGACTCCTCCTATATGCTTACCGATTTGAAATCTGCTCATTTTCCTGATGTTACAACTGCCTTGTTACAACAGTAACAATTTCAAATGAACAATTGAAGATATTCTGGATACAGTAAATATATCTTCTTATTATTTATATTCTTAATGCATACTGAGCCAAATAATGTTTTGTTCA
The DNA here is from genome assembly GCA_008711295.1 of Anarhynchus alexandrinus. NCBI lineage: Eukaryota > Metazoa > Chordata > Aves > Charadriiformes > Charadriidae > Anarhynchus > Anarhynchus alexandrinus. The sequence continues at coordinate 7,902,142 of VUYV01000017.1, read as the reverse complement.
GTCATTTTTTATTACATTAGGTAATTACAGAGGGGTAATCTGGAAAACTAATTTGGTGTTTGTGGTATTCTCTGCCAGAAAGCTGAAAGAGGAAATGGTTTTGTCGTATATATAAAAAGCACAATTCGGTGAAAGATATTGAGCTTTCACAAGTTTATAGCTGATCTTCTCCCAGGTGTCAAATCCGAACTTCAGTGCCCTTTTTTTTAAAGTATATTAACATTTGCTTGGGTGTTTTTGGTGAGGGAGGAGTCAGATAGTAGTTACAGCACCTCCGAAAGTAAAGCCTGTGTGGCAGCTGGCATTGAGCCACAGTCCATCCCTGCCACTCTTTGCTTGGACCAGCAGCACCACTGAGGCAGGGAAAGCAACTTCCTTTGCTTCAGGGTTTACCTAAACATGGGAACCCTTGGAGGAATGGGATGAAAAATGAAGGTCTGAAATCCTTCCATTGCACAGAAATCTTTCTGAAGGTCTTTCAACTCAGGCGTAAACCATACTGCTTTCCATTTCTCTTTATTATCCGGGAGAGGCTGAATGCCTTCTAGATTGAGTAAAAACTGGTCTTTGGGGCAGAAAAAAAAAGCTCAAAACCTGTGAAAGTTAGTAGTATCCCCACGGGCTTTAATTTGAAGACATTTGGGCCCTTTTTGAGGGGCGAGGCAGGGGGGAAGGGAGAAAGAGGAGGAAAAAAAAACCCAAACCAAAAGCGCCAAAGGGATTTACATATATCCAGGATCAGACAAAAGTTGTGAAGATCTAAATTTTATACAAAAGTACCCTAATACCTGTTCTTTGGTTTTAGAGGACCAGCACATGAGAACCACAGTGGTATTTTCCCATGGAAATCAGTGGCTCGGTGCAAGGCTTTAATCTGAGACACTTGGTAACTGTTTTCAGGAAGAGAACCAAAATGTGGGAGAGCAGAAATACCTCATGTTCACACCTGATGTTTGAAGCCAATGTAATGGGTTGTGGAACAGGAACAAAACATTGATAAGGGCCTTTTGATAATCCCACCAGAGCCTTCCATGATAAGACATAACAGATGGAGTCCCCTAACCTGCTGTGTTAGGAGAATGTCAAATAGAGGCCACTCACCACAGGAAAGAGGATAGGTGTTTTTATGAGGATTTAATTCTGTTTTTTTAGTTTTACAGGTAAAGCCAAACTTGCTACAGAAATCCAGAACAAAATAAGTCGATGCAGTTCAGCAAATAATAAACATACAGTTGAAGATAACCTACAGTCTGAAATGAGGTTGAGGGATGTTATAGCAGGTACAAAGTAACAGGTGCTCTACTTTCTCAGGCATCTGAAAAGATCTTTTCAGATTAAGTAAATTCACCTGCACTGTGAGTAACTGACTGCATCATTAAAGCGACTTCCCAATACATATGAACAAGAAATAGAAATGCTTCCCAAGCCATTCTCTTTTTTCTTCAGTCATGAATTTAGAGTACTGTGAACAAAGCATTGACATTATCATTGATTTGCCATTGAAATATATATAATCTACTGCTAAGCGCTGACTGAAAAATTCACTTTCATGAAATCTAGCTGCTATCAGAAACAGTTACACAGTGGAAAGGAATCTGGAAAAGTATATCTCAGGTGTTTTCAGTTTTAAGATAGTGACTTTAAAATAGCTGTCTGCTTTACAGTAGTGGCAAACAAGAATCGTGTGTCTAAATTCTTCCAAAAAATTGAATTTTTCAAACATGTTTCAACAATTTTATGCCTTGAAACAACAATAACAGAACTTAAAAGACAGTACTACATTCAGAGAGACAAATATAAGCTAAAGGCTGGGAAGGGTCAATCATGCAATTTAATCCAGAATATAGGATAACCCTAATTTCCCTCCCTACTTCGTGTCCAACAGTGATTTAAGGAGAACAAGGAAACAGCCTGTCTTAATTGCAAAGCAGGTCTGAGACAGAATATGCATCGTAGCCTTGGTACATTTTTAAATGGCAGATTTTGCTATTTAAAACCTTTTAATCTTGTTATATGTTTGCCTGATAACAACAACCATACTAGAACATTTCGGGTCTTCAGGCTGAGCAAATCAGCCGTTAACCTCCTACGTGATATAAGGAGACAGAATTCCCGGAATTGGTCACTGCACTGATGGAACTGCCTGAAAGCTCTCATACTGAAGGGAGGAACAAATTCTACATGTGGTTAGCTTATTTGATGCACAGAAAACAATGTAAAGGTTGTGAAATCAAATTATCAACAGCAATATTAGAAATATTTCATCACTGATGTACTTCAAAAGCTGGAACTTGATGGATTCAGGGTACTGTAATCTAGCGGATTAGATACAAAGCCGGAGCCAACAGAAGAACTGGGAGTTTAAGCATGGGTCCTACAGGGAAGCCCAGATGACAGATGCTGCTATCTGAATCCTGCACTGTACACTGATACACAAATATGACTTGAAACTGTGAGGCATATAGTGAAGAGAGGAGGGCCAGCACACGAGCCTATTTGGACAAAGAGTCCCTTGATGCAAGCAGGTACCCCAAGCTTTGCCTGGACTCATGAGTACACACAAAATAGTACTTACTCAGCAAAGCAAGACCAGTCTTCTAATTACAAGATTGGACGTCACAAGTTATTACTTTGTTGCCTTGGTAATACCAGCCTCATTTAGACCTAGCAGCTAGATTGAGACATGTCCCAGACATTACTCTGGAGATCTGACCTGTACAGCAGCCTTTAGACTTCTACAAGCTGAACCAAAAGTTGAACATCACCACCCCAGGGTGTAATTTATGATTTCTCGCAACTTGTGGGTAGTATTCAATACACTAGCCCAGAATAAGGAGATTAATGATTTGAGAACATGGGTTTTTGTGTTTCTGGGGGAAGAGGCAATCTCTTCCTCTTTGATAAAGGAAATAAAGATTAATCTGAAGCCTATAAGCAGGCTGAAGAAAGACTACACTACATTGTTAACTTATACAGTAGAAGCTCTATAACATCAGCTCTGGATCCAATTGAAAAAACAAAGGTGTAGTCCAATATTCAAAACCCATCCCAGTGTTGACGGTCAGCTATATGCCCACATAAAAGAACATGCTTATTAAAACATGATCACACAAAAGCTGGGTTTGTATCCTGTATTCATCCACACAATCAAATATTCAGATCAATAAAGGAAACTGGCTGAAAGTTGGAAGCATCCCAGAATTTATTCTTTGTAAATTAATCCAGTTAAGAATTTACAGCATTTAACTGTAAATTATCACAGACTATAGGTCTACCATCCACTCCAGCATTAGAATTAGAATTGCATATAATTTAAAAAACATTGACAGAGACTAAGCCTATCAGTAACAGCAGGTAAAGTTAATGCTTTACAAATCAGACTCCTGCTTCAAGCAGTCCTCAAGAAACTAGATAAGGAGTCTTCATTAATACTGTTTGCATTTTCCAGGAGGGTTTGCTTTCTTGTCAGGAAATTTTGCTAAAAACGAGGTCTGGGGAAGGTGAGGGGGAAGTGGGGAGTGGAAATTATTCTGGCCAGCTTGCAAAGCACAAGCTATATACTTCACCTAGACATTTCTGTTACAAAAGGCACTGTTTGCAGGAATAAATGCTCCTTTTCTTTTTCCAGGGAAAAGTACAGAATGCTTAAATTTAGGTCCTGAGAAAATATAGGGAACACAGCTTAAATGAGATGTTATCATCATCACAGGAGTCTCTGAGATGCCCTGAGAAGGTGGTTCCCAAACCTATTTCTATTAATGCTGTTTTGCATCCCTTTCATTCCTTACCTTGCTTTCCAATCCTACATGGTCTCTACTTTTATTATGTCCTGCATACTTTCCTTCTGAACAGCACTTTTTTTTTCCACTATAGAATAGAGAGTGACCACTCTCTATTCCCAGGATGGTTTCCAGTGATTACAATTGCCTTTTCTAGCCCAACAGGAGCCCTTTAACCCATAGTCAAAATTGGCCTTTGTGTGTCTAACTGTTGTTTATCTGGTATGCTGATGGTACCCCTGATTTTACTGAATTGTCTCTTAAGTTTTAACTGATACAAGTTATCCCCCTAATTATTTTTTTTTTGTTAAGGGCTGACAATTTTCTTAGAATTGGGGTTATCATCTTTTAATTTAATTTCTCAATGCAAGAAGAAAAGCTAAAAGTTTACAAATTTACAAGAAAAATTAAACCAGCTGTGCATGGTATCCTGAGTCATGTATCTGATTTATTATTTGTAGTACAATATCTGAAGCTGATTGAGTCTGTGTGACAATCATGTTACTGCAAGGACTGAAGATTGTCTTTAATTCTCAGAAACCCAAACTCCTCGAAACTGATTTTAAACATTCATGGTTACTTTCAAAAACGTGCTGATCATCACCTCAAGCCTAGTCTGAAGGTGAGAAGGAAAATAGAAGCCATCAGATACAAAGGTCAGAATTTTTCATGCGGTTCCTCAGAAGTAATAGAAGCAATGAATTGAGAAATAGAGTAAATACTACCTCAGCAGTAGAAAATAACCTCTCTAAGTTGCAACATAATTCTGGTGCAATTGAACTGTCTCCTACCAGAACCAGAATTTTAATCTTTATGAGATCAAGAACAGGTTTGATTGCAGTATCAGTGGCAATTGGCACTATAAAGACTTAATTCTGCTTGTCAGAGCTACTCACACTGATTCAGTTGCAGCAGTTCTTTCACTGGTCATGCTTCCAGACATTTTTATTTTCAGAAGTATTTATTTTTAATAAAATACAAAGAAAACCCAGGAAATACCTAGTAAAGGCAGAACTACAAAGGCAAGAACTAGTATCTGACAGTGCTGCATATCTTATTCTAGAATTTGAAGACAGGAGAGGGGCAGAAACACCCACAGTGAACTGAGAGAAATGAACCAGAAACTGAACACAAGGTCTTTAGCTTGTTTTATAAGACTAAAGCAAATCCTCAAATGAATAACTGCATAGTCTGTATCAGATCAGACAGGGATGGGATTTGATTTAACAGCCCCGCAGATGTGGGCAGACATCTAGTCTTTTCCTCTTGTCCCCACCTGTGTCATATAGAACAACTATTCATGGAAGTTAAATTGCTTTATAAAGAAAGTGAACACCTTTTGCTTTTTTACAGAGCGAGGAAAAGCAGACCAAGTGGGTTAAAAGGGATTTGCTTGCAGTCACAAAAGAGGGCTAGACTTCAGGGAGTTTGGATCCCAGTCCTATGTTATAGCCCTCTGGAAAACTCAGTCCCTAAAATCTTTGTAAGCTCTTTCCATCAAAAGCTGGCAGTGAAGCAAGGGAAAGGTATCCAGGCTAAGACTCATATGGAATTATGTACTGAGCATATGTGTAGAACCCAACTGTCACCAAAGAAGTTCAGCCTGTAGCACCAAAATGACCAGCTCTTCTCTTCTACAAAGCATCTACATACCATGACTTGGACAGCAGGTCAGCTGCCAGTGACATCTAGGTGACAGTTCTCATCCGCCAAAGTCATAACTCTACTGTCCCTGTGCTGCTTTTATGGAGAGGATCAGATCAGAAGGGAAGAGCAACTGTTTAAAACTAAACCTAAGCGGGGCAGAGTTGACACTAGAAAGTAGATGCCAGAAGGCTATAAAAAGTCCTAACCCATGGTACAGCCTTCTTTGGCGTGGGATGTAGCCCTCTGCTGCTTGATTCAGGTGTTCAGGAATAACTTGGATTCAGAGGATCTGGTAAACAGAATGCCTAGGTGTTGTAGGAGCACTTTATATCCATAAAAACAGGGCTGAGGTGTGTGAGGGGGTGGAACTGTGATTGAATGCTATTAAATGAAAATATCTTTGAACTGTCTGTATCTGATTTTTTAAAAAGCATACCCTTCAACTGTCTTAAAAGACATCACTTGCAGAAATGTTGCAAAGCTCACTAGGTCTCAAATGATCAAGTCTCACAGGATTCAGAGTTGGATTTACCCCAAATATATTTTAACAAGGGTTTCTACAACTCTGTATAAATTTGATGATTTCATTAACATGCTCAAGACTCATATAATTTTGACAGATGACAGCATGTTCATTATATCATCTTTACACCTCATTGTAACCAATAAATGACTGTTGACACATTGACAATTATGAGAGGCAGTCAAGGGCCTGAAAAAATTGTAGGTCTTCATATTGACCTGGAAAAACTTGACTAAAATGAACCGCAGAGAGAACTAAATTTATCATTATGTTTCCATCTAGAATTTCCTCTGAAAAAGCAATGCACAGACAGTCTCTTCCAGTGTCAGATGGTATTGCCTCTGCTTCTTGGTACGTAAATTGAAATATGGGAATAAATAAAGTTAAACACAATTTAATGCACATTAATCTAGAATTAATTCAATCTTTTGTTCAAATAGGTATTTTTTAATAAACTTAGGTTCTCTATATTTGCACAGGAAAAAAAAAGTCTTTTCAATCCTTGAAAAAAAATGAAGATCTCTGATACTGCATGGTTGGACTAATATAAATGACATGGACATAACATAGCTCCAGTTCTGCATTATTTGAGCAGTAGGGTTGCTGTGGCTCTAGGCAATTTTAATAACTTCACTGGGTTTTCATAGGGCCATTCATATAGTCACTCGTGTGGAAAAGCAATATGAAATCTGACAGGCAGGAGTTGTTTATACTGGTCTACAATTATTTTAAGTCCATTGATTTCAGCAGAGTTACTCCTGATTTATACCAGTTTTGGTTAGTGAAAAATCAGTCTTCATAAGTTTGCTGTAAGTCTACATATTTTCAACAAGTTCAATAAATCTCTGTTATTGCAGAATCACAAGAGAGTCACTGGAATCATACAACTAAGCCAGATCTTGTTACCAATTATGGAGAAAATTGAAATGTACTATCTTAATTTTTGAATTACTTCTTTGGATGAAGCAATCAAATTATATGAACCTGGCTTGATGTCTGTAATAGACAATTATTTCTAATTAAGTAGCTCAGTCTTGTTTTAAACATTTATTGGAAAATGAATCAAAAATTTTATGTGATGTTCACTGAAAAATAACTTGTCTGAGACACCACTACCAAAAAAAATAAATACATTGCCATGTGATAAAATAAATCTTTTTCAATCTGAAAAGTGACAGGAAGTCAATTCTTTAATGAAAGCTGGTACCTCTTGCCTCTCACCAAGATGTCCTCTTGTTCCATTATGCAATTTAGCCTGAACTTGTGTAAATTTAGTCAAAAAAACCCCACCTTCATTACATCAGTACTATTCACCCACACCATAGTTTTTAAGTATTTCACAATTCTTAATGTAGGTGAGGAAGTGGAAACTTCCCAGGGCTCAAATTCCAAGAATAACTATGGAGCAGATTGTAAAACTATTTACATAGTGGTCAACATGTTTTGCCAAATTCTCATAGGTTTGGGTTTCCTCTAAGCCTATGCACACTGTGAAACCCCTGTATAGCTCCAGCAGAGCTAGGATGGCAACCAACCAGAAGCTCCTTCTGGGAGGGATTTCACCTCTCCAATAGACATTGCCGTTCAGCAGCAGGATGCCATCACTTGCCAATGTGCTTGGACATGAACTGGATGTCAGATAAACCAGGGCTCTTCCACTTCTTTCTAGCACTACTCTGTCATCATCCTTTAAATGTGAGCCATTGCCAGCACAGAGTCTACACCAGGCAGTCAGGCATCATCATTTTCCTGCTGAGAGGCTTATATGGTGCAGCCTTCTACCCCAGGCAAGGTGGACTATGCTCCTTGGTGAACCTTGAACAATCCCACTTGCCAGTATGGAAGAGGGCATGAACTGCTTGGGTGGTCTTCAAACTTTTTCAAATTTTGGTGATAACCAGGACCAGAGTTCTGGTGGGTCTGCCTCTACACCTCTTGAGTAGGGAAGAATGTGGGCCAGAACAGAGCCTCTCTAGACAGCCAAGAGGCACACCTCCAAGCCTGGTCAGCTAAGTATGTTCTGTCAGCACAGTGAGAGGTCAGGGTAGGAGCATGATAGCCTCCTTATTCAAGGAGGTGTTGAAGATTTTGTGCAACAGAATTATATTTCTATTGGCTTGTAATGGCAGCTTATGCATCGGGAAAAGTCTACGGACATTGACTGTTTCAGTACATCTGCTGTCCATTGTGGCTCTGCACCACGTTAGACAGCATCTGCTTTTTTATCTGGTAGGAAGGGACACCTTTCCCCCAAGTTTTGACATTCAGGTGAGAGGGCAATAAGTATCATGAGCCTTGTAATTTCTGGGTACTTCTCCAATAGAAGATGAGGCTCCAGAAGGCATACTGCCTCCTAGATGTTCAAAATTTTCTGAATATTGCAGAGAAAGATCACCGTGTGTTACACCAGGCCATAAAAAAATTCATCCAGAGGGAGGTTAACTGAGCACAATTAATTCATTCAGTAACAAATACTCCAGAGTAATCACAAGGACTGGGAAGCATCATGTCACCAGGGCCTTTTGTCTGAGTGTCCTGGTTTGAGGTAAAACAGAACCAATTTTGTTCAGTAACTTCGCTTCTTAGTTGGGCCTCTTCTAACTACTGAAATTAACAGCATATTGTGCAGACAGTGTTCACTTTCTCAGAGTGATAAGACCAATGTTCATAGCTGATGCCCAGGCATGGTATGCAGAGAGGCTCTTGCTTATATTTATTGTTGTTTGCCCCGTTGGAAGGTTGGAAGCGGAGAAGCATAGTGGGGACCCACCTGCAGAGAGGCGCGGACAGGACAGGTGACCCAAAACTGACCAACAGGGTATTCCACCCCATCTGCATCATGCTCAGTATAAAAGCTGAGGGATCAAAGGGTCAACTCGCTCTTCCTTCAATGGCCAACGTCTGAGGAGGACTCCATTCGTCTGCCTGTGATCCCGATTCTGAATGCAGATCCGGAATCCAGTTCCCGTCCGTCACTGAGTCCAGCCTGGGACTGCCCCAGTGCCAGCTGGTGTCGTGATTGTCATCTCAGGAGATTGATACGGTTTTGTATATATTTTTCATTATTTCTTTTTATTTTATTATTAATATTTCATTAAAGTAGCTTAGTTCCTTCTAAACTCATAAGTCTCTTTTTCCTCCTCTGCCTCTCTCTTTGAAGAGGGGTAGAGGGGAGCATCTGTCGGTCCCATCTGGGGTCCCCCAGGTCCCCAGTAGCCGAGTTGGCCTAAACCACAACACTGTGGAAAAGCAGTGGTGAAAGAAATAGCTGGAAATCCTAACAGCTGGAAATGAGCCTGCAAGACATCTCCACAGAGTGACCAAGGGTGGCTGCACCACACTGGCTCTGGTCAAGGTACAGACCAGAAGCTGCCATCATAAGCTCCCTTGCTCTGACACTGAAGATACCTGTCTGGTCCTCCCAAAGGTCTGAATCAAAGGAAATTTGGAAAACAAAAGAGCTTTTGTTTGGGCCTGAAGGCAAAGAAGACAGCAGAGGCTGCAATGCTGTCCTTCAGGTATTTAGTTTCATCTTTTTGAATTTTTTCCTTTGTGGTGTGGGAATGTGGGAATGCCCTGATAACATTTCTTATAGCTCACGGTAATGGAGATTTTTAACAAGTTTGTGGACAGAAGCCCAAAGTCTGAAAACATACTCTGGAACTGGATGGTGAAAGGAAAGTGTTCTCCTTTTAGTTTACAGCTGAAATACAAACAATTATTGTTGCTGGAGGGAACTCTTTCTCAGTTACCTGAAGAGTCAAACGCAGAACATATTTTTGGCTTTAGCCTTTCTTAATAACGTGCCAAAGATGCTTGAGGTTGATACAGTGTGAAAGGGCTCTGAATAGGTGTTAGTACAGCATAAAAATATCTGCTGTTGCTTGAAAGGTCTTTCTCAGGCAAACCCCAGCTCTACACCAGTTGCTTACCTTGTTATTGCAGCATTCCCCTTTGCTGTGAGCTAGACTTTTTCTGATAAGCTACTTTGACTAGGGACCGTGCTCTACCCACCTATTAATGGTCCTGCTACTGTCAAAAACATAGATGGACCCAGAAGCATTCTTGGCCCAAGCAAGCAGGCGGGAGATTAACAGTCTGAAAGAGTTTTGGTGACCAGCTTAAACCAGGGCATACTCCTCCCGGTAATGGGACTGTCCTCCAGTCTCTCAGTGCAGCAAGCAATCCCTGCACTAATGCTTGCTTTCATGGCTTAATTTTGGCCTGCTGATGTAGCAGGAGACCAATGCAGTCTGCTTGTGTTTGGCAAAGACAGAGGTTTTTATATTTTACAGCAATCACCTATGTTTGTGCTTTAGTAAGTGGATTTTCCCCCTGCAATTATGTTCTTTGGGAAAGTGTTGCATTCTGTCATTCTCGTGATTCCTTCCACTTGCTGACAGGGTGCAACTGCCACACTCTGCAGCCTGCCCATGTGCAGGTCACGCCTGGTCCCACACAGTCTCTGACAAGACAGAGACAACACTTTCCCATTGTAATGTTGGAAGGGAATACCAGGAGGTGAGGTCTGGGGAAAGGGAAGGTACAGCCTGGATGCAGGGTCAGGTGGGGAACGATGAGGCTTTGGGCCATTCTTCAAAATTGAAGAGAGTAACCAAGAATCTTGAGACCTGGCAAAGGCAGAGTAGGTAATAGTCTCAGCCTTAGGATAAGAAGCATGCTGATGCTGCCCCCATTGAATTTAAATGCTCACCAGCCATCACTTAGATAGCAACATCATCAAGTTCTGCTTAGAAAAAAGGGGAGGAGGAGGGCCTTAAAATTACCTCATTAAAAATGAAATATTGAAGTGGTTAGTAGCAAAATTGCAGCTACAAAAAATCTTGCGAAGTCCAGAACATTCTAGGAACATTGGCAGTTATTCTGCAGATCGGTGTTAGCAAATTCTCTATGGCAAAGATGACACCCAAAGTTTCCAGCTATAACATTAGGAGGCTGGAGCACCTAGCAGATCAAGTTTCTGCCAGGAACTGTGGCAGCCTGAGACCTGCAGGTGATACTAAGGCACAGATTAGAGAAGGACATCTGGTTAGAGAGAGATTGCTCTTGTCTTCCTGGGTCATATCTCACCACAGACCTGAGAAACTGGAAGTCTTGGCTAGATTCAAAGCCTAGAAGCTAGACTTGGAGCCCTGCAGTGGAGAGAAGATTTGTGGCCTCTTCTGGGATTCAGATGCTTTGTGTTTTTAGGTCAGTGCCTCCACACAGACCTCCAAAGCACCAATGACCCAAACCTTCCCACTGTGCAAGGCAGCTGGCTTCCAGAAAGTCTTTTGGAACATCTAGCCCCACGGTGTGGCATTTCTGTAGCAGAGTAGAGGGCAGAGCTGCACTCAAGCCATGGTCCTGGCATCCCAGCAGGCATTAGTCCACAGCAGCTAACAGAACTGGGCAACAATGCAAGGAGCATTTTGTAAATGTCTTGTATTAGTATTTCTAAAATCTTCTCCTTGGCTCATAGAGAATGGAGAAGGTTTGGTT